>CM077084.1:57254042-57701693 GCA_039513925.1 Platanthera zijinensis | reverse complement strand
CCATCTTTTAACGCTAAAGCTGTGCGCATCTGTATGTTGTGGGGCCCCGGCCAGACCCATATTATACGGTCATTACAGGGAGGTGTTACAATTTGGTATCAGAGGTAGGTTAGTGTCCAAGGAGAGAATTCGTGGTCGAATGTCATAATCGGATCGCGTATAGAAGTTATACACATAGGAGTATCACATGACCATTAGTGTCCTTATGTTTGAGTCTTGTGATTAGAGACTGATTTTTGTTCACCTTGCTTTTGCTAAGGGTGCAATCAGCGAGGCAGGGACGTCAAGGCCACGAGAATAGCCTTCGGCAAGCAGTGCCACTGCTCCAGGTCCATTGGGCATGGGAGTAACCCCGGCCGATTTTTGTCGCATGCTTGTAGAAGCAATAGTGGCAGCCCAAGCTACAGCGGCAGCACAGTAGCAACCCCTTTTGCTAAGGTAGCAACTCTTGCTATCCCGAATACGATGACGGTCGTGCCAGGCGGAGAAGCTAGGCGAGTAGAGCCGTTGGCCGAAAGGGTGGTTGTCGGGCATGGGGACCAGCAGATGAAATATTTTCTGAGCTTCCATCCTCCAACGTTTAAGGGAGTCGGCATGCCGACCGATGCTGACGATTGGTGGGCGAGGATTCAAGAACTTTTGAGGGCGGCAGAGACGCCAGAGGAGAAGAAATCTGAGTTTGCGGCCTTCATGTTGGAAGGAGATGCTAAGTTGTGGTGGGTGAGCCATAGTGGACGGCAGTTTCCTGGACGCACCCCATCCAATGAAGAGTTCGGGAATGCTTTCTTGTAGAAGTACATTCCTGCATCGATGAGGTTAGCCCTTCAGAGGCAATTTCTGCACTTATTGCAGCGGGATAAGACAGTGGACGAGTATGTTCAGGAGTTCACTCGGTTAGGTCGTTATGCTGGAACGACCATGACAGATGATGAGTACAGGGACAACCTCTTCTACTATGGACTGAGGGAGAATCTGAGGCAACCCCTCATATCTATGAAAAATGTTGGTTTCAATGAGCTGGTTGAGGCTGTCAGGACGTTGGAGAGCGATATGGAGTGAACCCAACGTCGTAAGGGTTTCACACCCAAGCAAGGGGAAGGGAAGCCTTCTCAATCCCAAGGGAAGCCTGAAGGGAATAGATGGAAGAAAAAGCCTCATCCTTTCAAGTCCGGTGAGAAAAGCAATTTGATGTCTGGAGGGTCTCGCTTTAAGGGACCACTGACGTGCTTTAATTGTGGCAAGGTGGGCCACATAACTCGTTTTTTATAGTCAAGGGGGTGCTGAGCAGGAGCCAAGACAGGAGAAGTCTGTGCGCTTTTGCCCCAGTGTCGCTGAGAAGGGAAAGATGGCAGAGTCTAGCGCTTCTCGGTTTCAACCAGTGCAGCCAAGGGCCTATAACCTTGGGCAACATGAAGTGATCCGTCAGCCTAATGTGGTGACAGGTATGAGAAAGTTTAAAGTTAACCTTGTACTTCATGCTTCCAAGCCCATTTATGTTTGTTGCCTGTGTTTAGGCTTTGTGTAAGTTTCTGGATACCCCGCTTGGGTATTGTTCGATACGGGAGCGTCGCACTCCTTTCTTGTAGAAAGCTTTATCCGTAGGATTGGAGTTGAGTCATTCTCAGCGGATGCGGAGCTGAAGGTGTGTATGCCCAATGGGTCATCCATGACTACCGGGGCGAAGGGGCGCATTTGTTGGAATCTAGACGGAGTTGACTTCATGTTGATATCAGCGGTCCTACCGGTTGTGGAGTTTGATGTGATATTGGGAATGGATTGGCTAGCAGAGCAGCGTACCAGTATTAACTGCCTATCCAAGGTGGTGACCTTGAGAAGCGAAGGGCAAGTAGAAGTTAAGTTTGAGGGTCTTAATGGAGTGGCCTGTTCCCTGATTATAGCCATGCAGTTGGTGCGGGCAGTTAACCAGGGAGGGGTAGCTCTTGTAGCGTTGTTGGAGGTTCATCTCTCCAGGTTATCCCTTAAAGAAGTACCTGTAGTGGCAAAGTTTAAGGATGTGTTTCCTGATGAGCTTCCTGGAGAACCTCCTCGACGGGAGATTGATTTCTCGATTGAGTTAGTGCTAGAGGCTAGGTCGGTGTCACATCCTCCTTTTAGGATGGCACCAAAAGAGTTGGCTGAACTCAAAGTACAGTTGCAGGAACTATTGGAACAGGGGTATATGAGACCAAGTTCTTCACCGTGGAGCGCGCCGGTGTTGTTCGTGAAAATGAAAGACGGTAGTATGCGGTTGTGCATAGACTACCGAGAGTTGAATAAACTGACTATCAAGAATAAGTATTTGAATCCTCGGATAGATGACTTGTTCGACCAGTTGGTGAGGTCAGTGGTGTTTTCAAAGTTGGACTTAAAGTCAGGATACTATCAGTTGCGAATTTGAGATGAGGACATACCTAAAATAGCATTTGGTACGAGGTATATTCACTTTGAGTTCTCGGTGATGTCGTTCGGGTTGACGAACGCACCATCCGTATTCATGGATATTATGAATTGAGTATTTCGGGAATACTTGGACTCTTTTGTAGTTGTCTTTATTGACGACATTCTGGTTTACTCCAAATCGGAGGCAGAGCATGAGACTCACTTGAGAGTAATCATGCAAGTGTTGAGAGAGAACCAACTTTATGCAAAGTTCTCGAAGTGCGAGTTCTGGTTATAGAAGGTGACATTCTTGGGCCATGTGATTAGTGGGGATGGGGTGGCGGTAGATCCAACAAAAGTGGAAGCCATCAGAGATTGGCCAATTTTGAGAACCGTGGCGGAAGTCCAAAGTTTTCTTGGACTAGCCGGGTACTATAAAAGATTTGTGGAAAACTTTTCGAGGATAGCTACCCCTCACTTCACTAACTCGTAAGGACCAGAAGTTTGTGTGGACTCAGGAGTGCAATCAGGCGTTTAACACCCTGAAGGAAAGGCCGATGACAGCTCCAATCCTAAGTCTGTCAAAAGGGACTGAAGGATTTCAAATTTTCAGTGACACATCAGGATGCGGTTTTGGTTGCGTATTGGTGCAACAAGGCAGTGTGATCGGCTTTGGGTCTAGGCAATTGAAGCCTCATGAGAGGAATTACCCCGTCAATGACTTGGAATTAGCGGCGGTAATTTTTGCGTTAAAATTGTGGCGGCACTATGTCTATGGTGCGAAGGTGGATATCTTCACGGACCACAAAAGCCTGAAGTATCTACTAGATCAGAAGGACTTGAATATGCGGCAGCGTAGGTGGGTCGAGTTCCTTAGAGACTACGAGGTGGTGATTCAGTATACGCCAAGCAAAGCTAATGTGGTGGCAGATGCCTTAAGTAGAAAATACTCTTGGCAAGTGAATTGGATCGAAGCTCATGATGAGTGGTTGGTGCGGGATTGGGAGTCCATTGGCATAAAGTGTGTAGCAAGAGGCGAGTATAGCATGGCTCGGTTGAACTGGATTGAAATACATAATGACTTATCTGATCGTATTCGGGAAGCGACCTGTTTGGATGTGGAGTTCCAGCCATACGTGGTGGAAGCTCAAAAGGGCGAGAGTAGCACCTGGGAGTTGATTGATGGAATTTTGAGGAAGGATGGAAGGATTTGTGTACCGCAATTCGGCAAGCTCTGTGAGGAGTTGATGTTTGAGGCTCATTTTATGAAGTACTCCATTCACCTGGGCAGTACAAAGATGTACTTGGATATGAAAAAATTCTTTTGGTGGCCTGGTCTGAAGCGGGACGTAGCTTTGTACGTGAGTTGGTGCCAAACTTGTGTCTTGGTGAAGGCTGAGTGTCAGAAGCTTGGCGGGTTCCTGAAGCCTCTTCCTATTCCTGAGTGGAAATTTGATGACATCTCCATGGACTTTGTACATGGGTTACCTAGATCGCAGCAGGGTAACGACGCGATTTGGGTGATCGTGGATCGCTTGACCAAAGTGGCTCACTTCATCCCAAATCGGAAAGAGGACAGCGTGGAAAAGCTGGTAGAGTTGTATGTTTGTAACATTGTGCGACTATATGGAATTCCTAAGAGCATAGTTATTGATCGCGATGGACGATTCACGTCCATAGATTGGAGGCTGGTTCAGAAGAGTCTGGGCACAAAGCTCAAGTTCAGTACGTCGTTCCATCCTCAAACTGATGGGCAAACCGAAAGAACGAACCGTACTATGGAGGATATGCTGAGAATGTGTACTCTTGACTTCGATAAGAAGTGGGAAGACCACCTCTTCATAGTGGAGTTTGCCTATAACAATAGTTACCAGACAAGTATAAATATGGCGTCATACAAAGCTTTGTATGGGAGGCGGTGTCGAACACCGATGTCTTGGACAGAGGCGGTAGACACCAAACTTTTGGGAAAAGAAGTGGTAGTTGATGCATGCGAGTTGGTGCGAACCATTCAAGAGCGCATGAAGGTTGCTCAAGATCGGCAAGCAAAATATTTTAATGCTCGTCATAGGAATGTGGAATTTGCGGTTGGCAACTGGGTCTATCTGAAGATCAAGCCGTTCAAGGGCGTTTCGCGGATTCGCCGACTCAAGAAGTTGAGTCCGAGGTTTTTGGGACATTTCGAGGTCATAGAATGGGTGGGAGAAGCAGCGTACCAGTTAGCGTTGTCCACAGAGCAAAGTGGATTACACGATGTTTCCATGTCTCCGTCTTGAGGAAAGCCTTAGTAGAGGCTAGTGTGGTGATTGAATCGGCATCGGTGCCGATAGAAGAGGACTTGAGGACGCGAGTTTTTCCAGTTAGTATAGAGGATACAGAAGTTCGGCAGTTGCGGAACAAAGAATTCAAGCTCGTGAAGGTGCGTTGGGATAACTGTGGGTGTGACGAGTTCTCTTGGGATTGTGAGCAAGCAACACGCGAGGACTATCCCGAGTTATTTGTGTAATGCTGGTTTGAAACAGTAACCGTTATTGTAGCAGCAATATTTTATTCTGTTGCAATAAATTTTTCTTGTTGTCTTCCTGTATGAAGATTAATTTCAGGGACGAAATTCTTGTAAGGGGGGAGGAGTTGTAACACCCCAGTTTTCAGACCTGGAGTCGCTGGAAGCTAGCGCCCGGCGGTTGAGAAGCCGGTGGCGGTAGGTCGGTGAGATCGACTTTGGATCTAGAGCGCACGATTACTGGATCTAGAGCGCACGATTACTGGATCTAATGTGCACGACCACTGGTCGTGCGCCACTGATCGTGCGCACTATTCTCCATTTTTCCAAGTTCTGCCTAGGTAAACGCACGACCATTGGACAGAGTGCGCATGACCACTGGTCATGCACCACTGCTCGTGCGCGTTTATCCCTTTCTTTCTGGAGTTCTGCCAGTGGTGATTGCACGATAATGCGATTTAGTGCGCACGACCACTGGTCGTGCGCCACTGATCGTGCGGACGGGTGTTAGTTGTTCCGTCATTTTTGTTTTGTGGCAGTCTGATGCTTCCCCAAATTCGATCCAAAGGCCCAGAATCTTCCGCCCAATCAGTTTTATTAGGGCTGAGAGGGTTTTTCCCTCACTTTCTCATCTTTTAGGTTGAGAGTAGGGTGGAGAGGGTGAGAAGGGAGGAGGAAGGAGAGAGCTTCTTCCTCCATTGACAGAGCTTCGAAGCTCCGATCGCCGTTCCGAGACCAGATCTATGGAGAGGGCATGGAGGCGCTCGTGTCAAGCCATTCAAAGCAAGGATTGCATGGCTAGGAAGAGGAGTTGTAAGGTAACGATATTTCTCCTCTCGGTCTCTAGGATGCGTGCATAGCATCTCTTTCTTTCAAGCTTTTGGGCACCGGATCTCTCAAATGAGAGGGGTTTGGGTAGCCATGGTCCAAGAGGAACCACCGGGTCGATTGTGTCCGTCCCCGACATGATATTGCATTAGAGATCCGCTCCGTTAGTGGATTAAGCATTTTGGGTGAAGCCGTAGTCGCGACCGTTAGTCCGACTCGGTGATGTTGTATAGTGAGCCTTTAGGATTTTGTAGAAATCCATTGCGACAAGATGTCGTTTGTGATGTATGTAATTTCCCCCTTTTTCGAGTGAGTACATGTAATCGGAACCGGACGAGGTTAACTCCGTGTTGGCGGTAGATGGTTTCCTTGGTGCGCAGGAACGTTGTCGTACGAATGATGGATTAGGGTGGGAAAGGCTATGGTTTGTGATGTGCTAAGGTGTGACTTTGTCTCTGTGGTCGGCTGGCTATCCCGTGACGAGCAAGTCATGTGGGGAGAGAGTATCCCTGCGAGATTAGTCCCCATTTATGAGACTGACGAGAACGTCGAGCATAGGAAAGCCCGGGAAATGAAGCCCACGAGCGGGTGGGTTCCAGCAAGGGTTCTTAGAATCGGTTTGTGTGTGAGATGGAATCCTGACGTGAGAAGTCAGAGCTTGCAGGCAAGCCCGGGTTTGAGACCCACGAGCGGGTGGGGCCTTGGCAAGAGTTCCGTGTGGCGGCTTGTATGTTGTTAGGGGAATTGCATTACCCTTTTTTATTTGCGGCTTGACGCCGATGGGGAAATTGAAAGTACCTGATTGATGATGCGTGATGATGTGTTAGATTCATACGCTTAGGGTGTGTTGGGTTAAACTCGGGATTGCATTCATGCTGCACTATAGGCCCCCTTTTTATTGAGCTCAACGTAGAAACATGTTTGTTGTATGAAACATCCAAATTTGTTTTATGTTTTACATCTTTATGTATATTGCATACGAAGTGCTGACCTGTAGGGTGAGGGAGGGACGACCGGGAGGAGATGTGTTGGTTACACAGTTGAGGTCAGCCTTTACTGACCCACGTTACCACCAAATTTTTACAAGGCAAGGACCGCAAGTAGGAGCTAGCTCGTCGGCCAAAAAGGCATAAGCCTCATGAAGTGTTTTAAGTTGTGTACAAACACTGTTTTGTGAAATTGTATGTTTGATGCACTATGTTTCCGGCTTGCATGTCGAGGTAGTCTAGGAGTGCTTATGCAAATTGGTATTTGATGTGTTATCATTTGAGTTTTGGACTCTCTATCATTGTAAGGCCTTAAGGCCATTTTGATACTCATATGTATGTGTATAACTTCTGGTCTTGTTTTCTGTTTCCGTTGTTAGTTTATTCTGAGTTTTGAGCTTAGTAGTAAATATCATCTTTTAACGCTAAAGCTGTGGCGTCTATATGTTGTGGGGCCCCGACCAGACCCATATTATACGGTATTACAGGGGAGGTGTTACAATGGATGGGTTCAAGTGATGGTTCATTGTGATTACCTTCAAAGGAAAGGAAAGAGATTGGCTTTATTAGCTACTAGAAGGTTCGATCTACTGCTTCAAGAACCTGCATCGAGGTGGATAGCTCTGCAATTAGCCCTTATTTTCGGCTTGTGAGACGGTCTTTTCAAATTTAAAGTCAGCCAAGATCCGTTGGTCTCCTACAAGGATCTGATCGATCGGGCAAGCAGATTCATCGAAGGGGAGGCGGTGAACAACAACTTTTTGGCCAAGCTGATAAAGCTAACGAAGGAGGAGGAGGAAGATCCAACAAAGAAGAGTAAGGTGGAGCAAAGGAGGCGGGAAGGGAGGCAGTAAAGTGGAATAGAGAAGAGTAAGGTGGATCTGATCCTCAAATATCACTTTACAAAAGAAGTGTCTAAATTATTAGATGGATAGAGTTAACTTATATACTTCTTTTATAAAGTGACATTTGAGGATTAATATTCAGTTACTAAAATTATGGACAAATTACATTGGAAAAATTATGAAACTCTGTCCATCACATTTTTTGTCAATATGTACATGTGATAATTAATTTAGTACAATTGAACATCTGAAATTGGTACTTCATGTGTAAAATGACATGTGTCACTTAATTTGAGAATTTTATTTATGACCAAAGTAATTAGAAAATTCATGAATTTCTGATCGTCTCTTATTTATGTCAAGATAAATCTCTGGTATTAATTTTAGATTTTTTTGGCCAAAGAAATTGATCGTTTCATCCTTTGGATCATAACTAGTTCATTTGAGTGATGGTCTGTGTTTAGCAAATTTAAAGTGGTGATTAGACAATCTAGATCACATAAAAATTACCAGTATGATTTGTAACATTCATAGAACCATGGTGCATCTCTGGATGAGATCTAGGGGCATGTATATTAATGTGTTAAGTTGCACCTCATATCATATATTGAAGTTAAGGGTTAGCAACATTCAATACAACGCATACCTACAAGTAGACCTTAAATGTGATCTTAGGAGTTAACCCTAACTGATTTAGTGGCATTGGGAAGGTCATATACTTTTTTTGGAGTCCTAGGGTAAGTCACCAAGTGGTGCCGAGTGTTAGTGTTTATGGACACTAAGAGAAGTAGTTAAGTTTGGAGTCTGTTGATAGATCGTCTCTCCCCTATAAGAAAGATAAACCATTATAGGTCAATGTAATGTTGAGAGAGAGTTTTAAATAAGGGTAGTCACCTATAAGAATAAATATCTTGAGAAAAGGAGGTTTGAGATTCAACACATCATACTTTTTAGTACCGCTGCGAGCCCTTCACCGGGTACACCTCGGGAAGTCTAAAATTCATCCTAAATCGCTAAATATAACTAATCACCAAGAAAGGAGCAGTAATAATAGGAGATCTACAAAATTAGTAAACATCATCCCATAGGATGATGAGTGGTGATAAGAACTGGTTAGTCTTGGGAGCTGGAGGCTCGACTATGAAAACGTGTGGTGACACCGATGTGTGTGGACTTGATAGTCCTGCGAGCTGTAGGCTCGGATGTTGAGATGATACACTTGTATGCGCATAAAGTGTGGAGGGTCTTTGTTACTGTCTTAGTCGACACACCAACAGGAGTACATTGACTTGGCAAGTCGATGCGGCCCAGCGGACTAGCTTAGCCTAGTGCCTTGTGACGTTTCCTAGAAGCCCATCACTTAGCCCAAAAGACTGGGATACCCCCAGCAATAGTACGCAGAGACTTTAGAGTGCACATGTGACGTGTACAGAGGCGTATGGGAAGTCTAGGACAGGTAGTATGTATACCCGCCTAGTAGTGGAGACGCCCGCTCCAATGCCACCGTGAGCCACGAGGGTTGGTACTAGAGAGGTTATCTGCCTACGAAAAGTGGGAACTAAAGGTCTATGCGCATATAGTCGTGTGTGTGTTAGTTGCACTTGTATGAACCATATCATCGACATTGCATTGCATAACATAACATTCATTTAACGCAGATCCTCATCATATAAGTTTGTATGAACACTTCTATATGATGAGTTACTTACTGAAAATCTTAACTTATAAGTTTGTATGAGTATTTATATAAGTTAATGTACGTTTCTATGATGTTAGAGTAAATGTTTTTTTACTTCTTTTCATACTTGTTGCACCTTACTTGCTTGTCATTTATTACTGTTATACCTCTAGAAAACTGCTAGCTTAGATGACATGATATATTGTGTACCTTATATTTATTCTTACTAGTTAGTTCCACTGTCACCTACTTGTATTATTACTACTATTATTGTACCTTTTCCTTCCATCATTCCACCTGGTGCCTAGGAGTCATTGGGGGTGAGTGGATGCTGAAGCGCCTTAGTCTTTTTGATTAACGGTCGGTGACTGTATTATTTTAGGAACCCCCGAAGGACCGGTAGCCCAAGACGACAAGACTGTATGAGCTACTGCGGCGTACTGATACTCTACCGCATGTTGATGTGAGTGTTGATGACGAGTTACTTCCGCAATTCATTGAGTGAGAGAGAGTTTTTTTATACTGAGCATAAGTCCTTATTGACTACTTTGATGTATTGGGCCAAAGTCCTTCTCTTTTCTAGACTCTTTTTATCTCATTTGTGGACATGATTTTTGTTCTTTATAATGTGACGTGAATGTTTTCTTTTTATGCATTTCCTACTTATGTGATTGACCTGCATGATATGTTAGCTGACGGGATCGACGTCTTGTAGTGACAACTAACTCGTAAGTTGGTGTCACCGCTATGCGGCGGTTGTGAGCAGTAAGACTACCCTCAGTTCAGTGTTAGTGGACTAGGGTACGTTCGAAAAAGGGCTCTTACAGTGTTGACCCGCACATGGACCAACCCAGAGTATCGAAGTATCTTAAACACCTCCGGCCACAATGAAAGCTGTAACCCCACTTCAAAGTGTGAAACGGGAAAGACTAGTTAGTCAGCAAAGAAGGTGTTGACACACTCATTCTTCTCAAGCATCCTCATCATGTGATCGATCAGCAGAAACCGATTTATGAAGCTCCCGAGCTCATTAGGCCAAGTAATGAATCTGTTGAGCTTCGGCACCACAAAGTTCTAGGCATACTTCAAATAGTAAATTGTTGTCGCATTCTTGAAAAGGGGGTGTTGTAATGCACTGTGCATTGTAGCATCCAGTGACTATCAATACATCAATACTCACACACGCATCTCGATGTGAGAATTGATGCACTCATCGCCGTTCAATGTGCTGCACAGCACACCACATTCTCTGCTATCTCCATAAAAAAACACGGCCAAAAAGCTAATGGTACCAACAGAAATCTCAACCACTCAAAATAGTTGGGGATATTTAATCCTTGCTCACGTCACAAGATTCGAAATAAATTAACAGAAATCCACGATTAAATTATTATTATTATTTAAAGGATTTATGCTTGTTTTATGACTAGATAATACTGAATAAAGCATGACAAATGACTATTTTGACCTGAACATAGAATAATAATAACATAAATAATCCTCTCAATTTCCCTATTTATTTCGCCTCCTCACAGTCACCGGCCACAATCTCCTCATCTTCTCATTTCACAGGAATTTCTTCCGGACCACTCGCGGCAGCCATGGCTTCCTCCCTCTCTACCGCCTGCAAATCCCTCCTGTTCGACCACCATCATCAATCCTCCTTCCTCGGCAGCGCTTTCCCCACAAGAATCCCTCCCGCCGCGGCTACCTTCCGGCCGGCGCCGGACGTCTCCATCTCCGCCAAATACGACCTAAACTCCTTCCAATTTCAGCCGATCCGCGAATCGATCGTCTCCCGTGAGATGACCCGCCGTTACATGACGGACATGATCACCTACGCCGACACAGACGTGGTGATCGTCGGTGCAGGCTCCGCCGGCCTCTCCTGCGCCTACGAGCTCTCCAAAGACCCCACCATCAACATCGCCATCATCGAGCAATCCGTCTCTCCGGGCGGCGGCGCCTGGCTGGGAGGCCAGCTCTTCTCCGCCATGGTCGTCCGCAAGCCCGCCCACCTATTCCTCGACGAGATCGGCGTCCCCTACGACGACAACCACGAGGCCTACGTCGTGGTCCGCCACGCCGCTCTCTTCACCTCCACCATCATGGCGAGGGTACTCGCCCGGCCCAACGTGAAGCTGTTCAACGCGGTGGCGGTGGAGGATCTGATCGTGAGGCAGGGGAGGGTCGCCGGCGTGGTGACGAATTGGGCGTTGGTTTCCATGAATCACGACACGCAGAGCTGTATGGATCCGAATGTGATGGAGGCGAGGGTGATTGTGAGCTCGTGCGGGCACGACGGACCTTTCGGGGCGACGGGGGTGAAGAGGCTGAAGGGGATTGGGATGATCGATGCGGTGCCGGGGATGAAGGCGCTCGACATGAACGCGGCGGAGGACGCCATTGTTAGGCTCACAAGGGAGGTGGTGCCGGGGATGATTGTCACCGGGATGGAGGTCGCAGAGGTCGACGGCGCTCCGAGGATGGTAATGTCCGATTATCTGTCTAATGAGGGCTTTTCACATTTTGCATTACAAATCTTTAAAATTGGCACTTTCTATCTTTCAAATAAGGATTTCTGGCACTTTGTGCCCATAGGCCGAAATTATTGGTGCTGTCAAACATAAATACCATTTTTCGGTGCATCTCGAACCTAAATACCCTTTTTATTTTGACTTGAGAGTATAAAGTACCGGTAATTAGTTCTGCAAAGTGTCAATTTTAAAGATTTGTGATGCAAAATTTCAAACCTCCAATTTTGAGGATAAGAGGACGATAAAGTGTGAGATGCATTTTACCGTAAAGTGTGTTTATTGTAAAGTATGTAGTTACCGTAAAATACATAAAATACGGGCATCCATACAAATTGTTAGGCGCTGCATTTTTCCGTAAATTATACCCGCAGGAACAGATCTGTAGAAAGAAATTAAGAAAGAGAGCACCGAGATAATGATTTATTAATTTTATTAAAAGAAATATTTAATGTTATTAATTATTATCTCGTTACTCGTTGCAGGGACCGACTTTTGGAGCGATGATGATCTCCGGACAGAAGGCGGCACATCTGGCGCTTAGGGCGCTCGGGAGGCCAAATGCGCTGGACGGCGACGCCTTTGGATTGAAGACTCCAGATTTGGTACTTGCTTCATCCGACGGTGGTGATGTGGTTGACGCATAAATTTCTACAACAACGTTGTTTAAAAATAAATTGTGAATGCTAGTGGTATCACTGCTAGGGAGTGATGACCTCGATAGGGAGTCTGGTGACCACTCGAGGTCACCAGAGGAATCTTTCATATCTCTTATGCTTGAAGTTTCTTTTGCTCGTTTAATATTATATCTCTACTGAAATATGAAAACTACTCTTTTATGAAATCTTGTGTGATATCTCTATATTATTTTTATAGTTGTATTCATAATTATACAATTATACCAAACTTTATATTAGTATATTATAAAGATAATATTTTTTTAGGTAATTACATAACTTTACAATATTAAAATACAAAAAATAAAAGCACTAAATACCCTAAACCTATTGTCTGTAGCTAGGAATGGCAAGAGAAAAACTAATGTTTTAACGTTAAAATATAATTTATTTTGCAAAATAAAAATTGTATTTTTCATTTATATTTTTTTACGGTCATTTTGAGTACTCATATGTATATGTTGCAGAGCGGGCGGAGCCCGCCGGGAGCGGGCGGAGCCCGCCGGGAGCGGGCGGAGCCCGCCGGGAGCGGGCGGAGCCCGCCGGGAGCGGGCGGAGCCCGCCGGGAGCGGGCGGAGCCCGCCGGGAGCGGGCGGAGCCCGCCGGGAGCGGGCGGAGCCCGCCGTCGTCGGTCGGGTATTGTCGCGCGAGGCCATAGGGGCGGGTACTGTCCACGACAAATGTCGCCGCTCACGACAAATATCGTCCCCATGACAAATGTCGTCCCCACGACAAATGTCGCACCACCGGCAAATGTCGCACCACCGGCAAATGTCGCATCCCGCCGAATGTCACACCCTGCCGAATGTCACACCCTGCTGATTGTCACACCCTCGCCGAATGCCCTCAGGCCCGTGCCTGTCACTTGTATATATATATTTATAAATACCAGTGATAATTAGAGATCTCACTTAAAACTGAAAAATCTTAAACCGAATAGGAACCGCGAAGAATGAGACCGAGTCATTCGTGAATTATTCGGGTTCCGGTTTGAATATTGGAACCGTGAATAATGTTGGTCCGGATGTGGTACTTTCATTTTATTATTTGGATCGGAACCGGAATTGGAACCGCAACATACAAGTCTCAAGCGGTTTCAGAATTTTTAGATCCGATCCGAACCGGACCGAAGCAGAACCGAACCGGACCGAATCAGAACCGAACCGCGACCCGTTTATTATTATTAATATATAATATATTTTTTATTATAAATATTATTATAATATTGTTATTTTTATAATATGTATACATATAATATCTATACTTTGAAACTGACCGTAATCGCATCAAATGGGGGAATTTTTGAATTGAACAAAATCACACCGCACTAAAAACGTGCAGTGTGGTTTGATATTAGTGCGGTTGGAGTTGATTTTTGCGGTGCGATTTCGATTTTTATATAGTTATATAATATATTTTCAATTTTGTTCGCATATTTATTCGAAATATTTTGTTTTAAAAATATAGAGGGTATATAATAATTATTTAATATTAATCATAAAAAACAAGTTTAATTGTGACTAATAAATTAGTAAAATTAAATTAAATAATATATTATTCAAGTAAAATTTTAATTGTAAAATAAGATTTCAAGAACAACAAACCAAAGTTCTTACTATATTATATAAAAAAGTACTCCTTGGTATAACGCAAAATTGATGCGTCAGATCCAAGGACTTCGAAGTCCCTCTTGCAAAAAAAATGAACACGTTTACTTTTTCTCTTGGTATTTTATTTTTGACCTCCTTCATTCATTCATTTCTCCAATATTGATTTTGATTTTGATTCTGGTTGGAACCGATTGAAACCGGACCGAATCGCATAGAACCGGACTGAACCGTTATTGGACGGTTCAGTTCTGGTTCTGGTTGAGCCGTAACCGAAACTGTTGATACGACGGTTCCAAAAGTTACGTTGGAACCGAAATCAGAACCGGAACCGGACAAATTAAATAAGATTTTGTTCTAATTTGAAGAACCGTTACCTTAGCGATTTACGGTTTTAGTGCAACTGGAATCGTGACAGCTCTAGTAATAGTGCATATGGGCTTTTCATGCCCCATGCGATAGTACGCGCTCTCTGACAGCCTTCGTCCGTCTCGTTCGTAATATTTTTTTATCATGTGATTTGTTTAATATTTTTTAAATTATAAAATTTTTGTATTTGTTTTAATTATTAATTTATTTTTATCGTGCCAAGGTTTTGCCTCGGGGTCATATTTATAGGATACTTCAATTCAGGGGCATAACGGTCTTTTTTGCCTGCTAGAGGTCGCTAGGCACGCCGCTGCCTAGAATGACGAGATCACCTCGCAGGTGGTATGGCGAGGTCGCCTCGCGAGGGCCTACTCGTCTGGCCGGATCGAGCTTCCCCTTTCTTCGATTTGACTTGGTAAATTGGGGTTGCACAGACGACCTCGATCACGACCCCTCGCAAAAAGGGGGGCTGCCAGTTGGCCGCCCCGTTGTAAGCAGCTTCGACCGCAACCCACTGCGAGGGGGAGTGGGTCGCCGGTTGGCCGCCCCGTCGCGAGCGGCCTCGGCCGCCCCCCCCCCCCTCCCTCGGGGGGGGGGGGGGGGGGTCGGTTGGCTGCCCTGACGCGACCCCCCGCGAATGGGCAGCCGCCGGTGGTCGCCCTGCCGTGGGCGGTCGCGGCCCCCGCGAAAGGTTGGGTTGTCGGTTGCCCACCCCGCTACGAGGCGACCTCGACCATGGGCGCTGAGGTGTATGGGCGGCCAACCCTGTGTCACCCGGGCCAAGGGGCGGTCGGCCCTTGGCTGCCCAGGCCAAAGGTTACTGTTGGGTACACTGGAAACTATGTACCAGATTTGGAGAAGTCTCCCCTTACTGAATGATATACATCAATTTGTATTTGATTGGATGTTTGAGTTTCAGTGTGCAGCTTTAAGAAATGCAGGAAAATTTCTAAGTACAAGTGTCGACACTTGTAAGGAATTGTGTCGACACCTGAAGCAGGAGCTGTGTCGACACCCAGGAGTTATGTCGATACCAGAAGCAAGGCATGTGTCGACACCCAGGAATTGTGTCGACACCTGAAGAAGGCTTGTGTCGACACACAGGACTTGTGTCGACACACACTCAACGCCATCTATCATTGATAGCTATACTGAGTCTGAAAGGCTTGTGTCGACACACAGGACTTGTGTCGACACACACTCAACGTCATCTATCAACAACAACTGTACTGAGTCTGAAGGGCTTGTGTCGACACACACTCAATGACGTCTGGACAACACTCAACGGCATTTGTAAGCATCAGCTATGTCAAGACCAGGAGCAGTTGTGTCGACACACAGGACTTGTGTCGACACACACTCAACGACGTCTGGACATACACTCAACGCCATCTGTTTGCATCAGCTATGTCGAGACCTGGAGACTTGTGTCGACACACAGGACTTGTGTTGACACATACAACAGAATCTGTGTCGAATGGGCAGCCGTGGCCCCCGCGAAAGGGTTGGTTGTCGGTTGCCCACCCCGCTACGAGGCGGCCTCGACCATGGGCGCTGAGGTGTATGGGCGGCCAACCCTGTGCCACCCGGGCCAAGGGGCGGTCGGCCCTTGGCTGCCCAGGCCAAAGGTTACTGTTGGGTACACTGGAAACTATGTACCAGATTTGGAGAAGTCTCCCCTTACTCAATGATATATATCAATTTGTATTTGATTGGATGTTTGAGTTTCAGTGTGCAGCTTTAAGAAATATAGGAAAATTTCTAAGTACAAGTGTCGACATTTGTAAGGAATTGTGTCGACACCTGAAGCAGGAGCTGTGTCGACACCCAGGAGTTATGTTGATACCATAAGCAAGGCATGTGTCAACACCCAGGAATTGTGTCAACACCTGAAGAAGGCTTGTGTCAACACACAGGACTTGTGTCGACACACACTCAACGCCATCTATCATTTATAGCTATACTGAGTCTGAAAGGCTTGTGTCGACACACACTCAACGTCATCTATCAACAACAACTGTACTGAGTCTGAAGGGCTTGTGTCGACACACACTCAATGACGTCTGGACAACACTCAATGACATTTGTCAGCATCAGCTATGTCAAGACCAGGAGCAGTTGTGTCGACACACAGGACTTGTGTCGACACACACTTAACGACGTCTGGACATACACTCAACGCCATCTGTTTGCATCAGCTATGTCGAGACCTGGAGACTTGTGTTGACACACAGGACTTGTGTCGACACATACAACAGAAGCTGTGTCGAGAGGCAGAAGAATGACTATGTCGACTAGGGGTGTGCACGGTGCAGTTTGGTGCGGTTTTGACCCAAACCGCAACCGCACCATAAGGGCTCGGTTTTTGCCCGAGCAAAACTGCACCGCACCGAAATTATGCGGTGCGGTTTCGGTTCAGTGCGATTTTTGTGGTGCGGTTGCGGTTTCATTGCGGTTTTTACATGTATTTTACATAGACTATAGGTAAGCATTGCCCCCAGCAGCTTTAAGTTGAGCGTTCTATTTATAGAGAAACAGATTTTCTACTACTACAGATGCACCTTTTTAAAACGATCATGTTATTTTAGTATTTTATTTCAGATTCTATTGAGTTCATTGAAGGTCATTCCTTTGATTGCTTTTGATGAAGATTTTTCTTTTTCTATATTGTTCTCTCTAGCCTTGATGTCGAACAATACAGTTAATTCCGCAATACCCATCGAATGTTCTCTTGTGAGTTTATCTCGGTCAAACAGTTCTTTGATCAAGTCACTGTTACTATTGTGACTCTTGATGAATTCTCAACTCTCATGACATTATCAAAGTAACCTATTATGGTTTGTACTTATTGTATAAAAATCGAGGATGATTATCCACATTATCCACCTCCGCCAAGTGTTGATACTGTTGATTCTCCACCTCCACTTCTTGACATGATAATATCTTGTATGATCTTAATCTTACTCTAAAAAAAGGGAAGGTGCACATACATCACTCTTTTTATTTCTCAATTTATCTCATTTACTTAATATACTTAAATGTGACGTCACATAATTATAAAAAATTAAATACACAAAATATTCGGTGCGGTGCGGTTTTTGCGGTTTTCAAAATCCAAAAACCGCACCACACCAAACCGCGCTCGGTTTGTAAAAGTTCAAAACCGCACCGCACCTAAACTACGCGATGCGATTTAAAAATCGGTGCGGTTTTTGCGGTGCGGGCGGTTTTTGCAGTTTGCGGTTTTTCATGCTCACCCCTAGTGTCGACACATTGAGTGTTGTGTCGACATCATCAAGACTTTTGTCGACACTTAATCTATTTATGTCGACGCATGTGAAGTAATTTGCTGAGTGTTTCCTGCTGAGATATAAAGTCATTGCAGAATCAGCTGTCACGGCTGAAGACTTGACAGCTGTCATAAACAACATGTCTGACACCTTTGTCAAAACTGTCAGAAGGTTGTTACAAACCGGATCAGTCGGTAATCATTGAGAAACTCTATATAAAGGACTGATCCATGACAACCAAAGCAAGCAATTAAGAAATTACGGGGGAACAAACCAACACAGAACTAGAGAGAGAATTCAACAACAAGAAAGAGGGAACCCTTAAGAAGGCAGATCCAGAACTGTCTGCAAGAAAGATTCAGATCTATTTCTGAATCTAAGAAGGGAGCTGTCTGAAGATCAACTTCTACACCAAGTCAAGATCAACCTCATTTTGTTCAATCAAGAAACTTTGAAAAAGCTAAGTTTGGTTGGATCTGAAGTATACAGTTTATTCAAGAACTGATCAAGAAGCTCACACTAATTGAGAGTTCTATCTGGGTGAATTTTCTGTACAACTAAATATTCTTTTTCCTTGTAAGATCTTTTATAGATCTGAGTTGTAAGCCTGTGTTTATAAAGGCTGAGGTAGGGCTGAGTGCCTAAGGTGTAGGACTTGTGAAAGTCTGAGTTGTAAGCCTGGTAATAAAGGCTGAGGTAGGGCTTTTGCCTGAGGTAGAGTTCTTGGGAAGAATCTGAGGTAGGACTTGTATAAGTTTGAGCTGTAGGAACTTATCAGGTTCTGAGTTGTAAGATCTGTGGATCTGAGTTAGTGGAAGGAAGTTAGGCTGAATTCAATTCTCTACTAGATAGGCGAAGGAGGGAAAGTGGATGTACCTATAACTTGGGGAACCACTATAAATCTAGTGTTATGTGTTATGCTGTGCTATGAATATTATGATGTGGATTGTATATTCTATGCTGTGGATTGTATATTCTATGCTGTGATAGATCCAGTTAATTGCCTAAATTTATTAAAGAAAATTAGAACTTATTCACCCCCCTCTAGGTGTCTAGGCTCTTGAAATCAAGTCTTTCAAGTGGTATCAGAGGGAGGTTACTCAAAGATAGACCTAACAGTCTGAGTGAATCTCCAAGGCAATTAACAGATAGCAAGAATGGGTTCAAATGAGAATCAGAAGGAATTTGGATTCATGAAACTGCCCATCTGCAGGAAAGAAAGTTTTGGGATATGGAAGGAAAGGGTCAGGTTGTTCATGCAAGCATCTGATCCAAGAATCTACATTACAGTACAAGAAGGTCCATTCATTCCAATGAAGGTATCAGCTCTTGATGCAAATCTGCAAACCCCAAAGAGCTTTTCTGAAATAACTAAGGATGAGATCATCCTGGCAATATTAGACAAGAAAGCACAAAATATTATTGTGAGTGTTATAGATGATGCTATATTTCAGAACTTGGTATATTGCAAAACCTCTAAAGAGATGTGAGACACCTTGATTGTCTACATAGAGGGAACTAAAGAAGTTAGAGAGGATAGGAAATCTATGCTGAATCAAGAATATGAAAACTTTAGACAAGCCAAGTCTGACAGCATAGCAGAATGTTACAAGAAGTTATTCAGAATAGTAAATGAGCTTATGACCTATGGAAGAGTTTTCAGCACATATGAATTGAATGATAAGTTTCTCAGGTCACTAACCAAGGACTGTGATACAAAGATATATGCCATCAGAGAGGTGGTCAGGCTTGCTGATACACCTCCATCCACATTGTTTGGAAAGCTGCTATCTTATGAAATGCAACTCACAGCCAAAAAGGAGGAAGAGAAAAGCAGCAGGTCTGAGTATAAAGATAACTCAGTAGCCTTCAAGGCTGAAGGCACAAGAAAGGGTAGGAGAAAGTCTCCTTCTCCACCCAGAAGAAGTGCTGAGGCAGAAGCAGAAAATCCTGACATCAGTACATCAGATAGTCATACCTCTGATGAGAACTTTGTTGCCTTTACAAGGCAGTTTCAGAGGTTTATGAAAAAGAAGAAATGGAGAACCAAACCTTCAACATCCTTTTCCAAGGATGATTATTACAAGAAAAAGAAGACTTCCAAGGAGGACAGGTATGCCTCAAATCATAACAAACAAACTAATTCTAAGATTGTTTGTTATTGCTGCAACAGGCCTGGACATGTCATAGCTGACTGTCCTGTCAAGAGGAAGGAGTCTAAGGACAAGAAACATCAAGTAAAAGGCAAGAAGGAGAAATCCTTTGTTTCTTAAAAGCAGAAGAGTTGGACAGACTCTTCATCCTCAAAATCTGGAGAAGAAGATGATGCAGAAGCATATGTTGGGCTGTTCTCTACAGAAGAGGATTCTAGGGAATCAGAATTCTTACAAATGCTGGACTCCATAAATGGAGTTGAAGACTATCGTTGTAAAGGGCTGATGGCTCTAGCAGAAGATGATCAGTGTCAGGATTAACCTAGTCCAAATAAGGTATACAGTTCTCCCTCAGCTTCTGATTACTATACTGGATCAGAATCAGAAGCATCTGCATCAAGAGGTGTGGATGGTTCTGAATTTGAGGGGGATGTACATCAACTCATTGATGAGTATGGTGGTTTGTTATAAGCTCTGAAGAGGAGCAAGTTCCTTATCAAGGAGCAGGCCAAAGAAATTGAATCTTTTAAGCAGGCTGCATCAGATTCAGCAAAGATGTTGGATTTGAAATTGAATGAGGTTGCCAAACTGAAAAACATAACTGTTATTCAGATGGGCAAAATCTCCTTCAAGGAAAATCACATCAAGAATTTGGAGGCAAAACTTCTGAAAGAAAAGGAGTTAGTGGATAAATTCTCTAAGACAAAGTCTGTCTTGCTCTTAATAGATAATTTCATTTCTCAAAAAGGAAAGACAGGTCTAGGCTTTAAGGGAAGAACAAGGGCCACCAATTATCATAGAAAAGGCAAAGCCCCAGTTCAGCCATTAGCCTCAAAGCCCCCTATATTCTTCAGGAAAGTGATGCAATTTACAAATAGGTATGATCATGATATTACTCATGGTCACTGTGAGTATGGAGATCTCATTGGCAAGGGTGTATATGCCAATAGGCCACTCTATAAGCAAACTCATCAGGTTCTTAAGGAATCCTTGGGGTTTGCTGCTTCAGCACCTACACTTAAAAGGACTGCTGACAACAAAGTTGTGAAGTCTATACTTAAGAGAAGGTACAACAGATTTGAGTGTTGGTGTTGTGGCAAGGTGGGCCACTTTGCCATGGATTGTTGGTTCAACACAAGTGTTAAAAACAAGAACAGAACCTGTCAGAAAAGCTGTAGGTAAGCATGATAGATTTCAAACTAACAAGAACCTAGGACCCAATAACAATTTAGATTCTGAGGATAGGTAAATCTTTATTTGATACAGGTGAATCCAAGTGGTCATACCCCTATATGGTACTTGGATAGTGGATATTCCAAGCACATGACTGGAACAAGAAGAATGTTGAGGGACTATACACCCATAGAGAATGAACCCAAAGTAATCTTTGGTGAATCTGAAAAAGGAATCATCAAAGGATTTGGTAACATTTCTAGTAATTCTATTACTATCACTCAAGTGGCTTATGTGAAGGGTCTGAAACATAACCTGATTAGCATAAGTCAACTTATTGATCTATGTTATAACATCTCTTTCCTCAAAGGGGAGTGCCAAATAAGGAGGTCAAGTGATCAAGAAATCATTCTGACTAGCAATAGGAAAGGGAATGTATATTGTCTTAACCTTGATTGTGAGTATAATATCTCACCCATTTGTCTAGTTGCAGGTGAGAAAGCATCACAGTGAGTCCAATGGCACAAGAGGTTGGCTCATCTGAACTATAAGTCAATAGGACAGCTATTTAGTATGTGGTTAGCGAGGAATGATCCTCAAGTCAAGTGCATTAAAGAGGGTGTTTGTTCAGCTTGCCAAAATGACAAACAGACTAAGTCCTATTTCCAAGCACTTGACACCAAAGATTCAATGAGATGTATATATCTCTTGCATATGGATTTGTTCGGTCCTATGCCAGTTCATAGTCTAGGTAGGAAAGTTTACACATTAGTTATTGTGGATGACTATTCTAGATTCACATGAGTTTTCTTCTTAAGGCAGAAATCTGAAACTCTTACTGTCTTCCAGACTTTTGTTAGACAAATTGAGAATGAATTTAACAATTCAGTGGTCAAAATCAGAAGTGACCAGAGAATTGAATTCCAGTCTGAGTGTATGACAAAGTTATGTGAAGAACTTGGGATTCATCAGGAGTTCTCCTCACCTAAAAATTCCCAACAAAATGGAGTTGCTGAGAGAAAGAATAAGACTCTAATTGAGGCAAGTAGAACACTACTTAGTGACACTACTCTCCATGAGTACTTCTAGCTGAGGCAGTAAATACTGCATGTCATGTACTCAATAGAGCTTCCATCAATAAGAAACATAAGAAGACTCCCTATGAGATTTTGAAAGGCAGAAAACAAAACATTTCCTACTTCAGAATCTTTGGTAGCAAGTGTTATGTCCTAGTGAATGGTAAGCACTATCAAACTAAGTTTGCTACCAAATCCCTAGAAGGGATATTTGTTGGGTACAATAATAATAGTAGGGCATACAGGATCTACAACTTGACTACACAAGTTGTAGAAGAATTTGTCCATGTAGTATTTGATGAGTCTAAGTTGATTAATAGTGAATTGTCTAGCTCTTCAGGTAGTTCCACATGTTTAAAGGACAGTCTGGACAAGCTTACTATTAATGAATAAGCACCTGCTAGGTTGGATGAAGAAAAGGATACATGCTGTCCAGGGGGAGAACACGATTCACTGGATGAAGAAGAAATCAGTGAAGTGTATCAGGATGAGGAAAATGAAGAAGGCCAAGAGATTGACAGATTTTCTCCAGCAAGAAGACACTTGAAGGATCATCCAGCTCACCAAATCATTGGTGATGCAAGTCAAGGTGTTCTAACCAGGAGCATGAGCATGAACACTATTCTATGTTCAAGCTTCTTGTTATAGATAGAACCTAAGAAGTTTGAAGAAGTCATGCTAGATACAAACTGGATTGATGCTATGCAAGAAGAGCTGAATCAATTTAGAAGATTTAAAGTCTGGGAACTGGTTCCTAAACCAAAGGATCACAATGTTATAGGAACCAAGTGGATCTACAGAAATAAACTTGATGAGAATGACACCATAATCAAGAACAAGGCCAGGCTGGTAGGAAAAGGCTACATGCAAGAAGAAGGGATTGACTTTGATCAAACCTTTTCCCCAGTGGCAAGGCTGGAAGATATAAGATTGTTCTTGGCCTATACAGCCTATCAAGGTTTCAAGGTATATCAGATGGATGTAAAGTCAGTATTTCTGAATGGTGACTTAAAAGAGGAAGTCTATGTTGAACAACCCTCAAGTTTTGTAGACTCTCACTATCCTAACTATGTATATAGGCTTATGAAAGCTCTATATGGTTTGAAACAAGCCCCTAGGGCTTGGTATGAAACCTTGTCTGCTTTTCTTATTGAGAATAAATTCTCTAGAGGAAAGATATACAAAACTCTATTCTTTAGGGAATCTAAAGCCAAGATCATCCTAGTTCAGATATATGTTGATGACATTATCTTTGGATCTACTGAAAACAACCTTTGTAGAAAGTTTGTCAAACTTATGTAAGAGAAGTTTGAAATGAGTAGTATGGGTGAGCTGAAGTTCTTCTTGGGACTTCAAGTTAGACAGACTGATGATGGATTGTCCATATCTCAGTCTAAGTTCACCAATGATTTGATTAATAAATATGGAATGGACTCAACCTCTACCATGAAAACTCCAATGGGAACAAGTATGCCTATAGGCAAAGACGAGGCAGGGAAACCTGCTGATGAGTCTTTGTATAGAGGGATAATTGGCTCTCTACTCTACTTGATTGCTAGTAGACCTGACATCATGTATGCAACATGTGTCTGTGCTAGGTACCAAGCATGCCCAAAGGAATCTCATTACACTACTGTCAAGAGAATTTTGAGATATCTTAAGGGCACACCTAATCTAGGTCTTTCGTACCCTAAGAATAGAAATTTCTTACTAACAGGCTTCTCAAATGCAGACTTTGCAGGATGCAAAGAAGACAGGAAAAGTACTACATGAACTTGTCAATTCCTAGGTGGAAGGCTGGTGTCATGGAGCAGCAAGAAGCAAACAAGTGTAGCTATCTAAACTGCTGAGTCAGAATATATAGTTGCAGGCAGCTGTTGTGCACAGTTGATGTGGATAAAGCATCAACTTGAAGACTGTGACATCAAGGTAAGTAAAATTCCACTATTTTGTGATTCTACTAGTGCTATATTGCTAATAATCCTATTTCACACAGTAGAACTAAGCATATAGAAATTAAGTTTCATTTCATTAGAGAATATGTGGAGAAGGAAGATATTAGTCTAGAATTTATGAACACAAATAATCAAATTGCTGATATTTTTACAAAATCTCTTGATGAAATTAAATTCAATTATTTTAAAATTTAATTAGGTATGTTGAACCTAGAATAGGTCGGCACAAACTTTCCTAAGTAGGATATGTAAGCACAAAATTTCTCATGAAATTTGGGTAAGTAAGAAAGTTTGTGTCGACACAAGCAAATTGTGTCGACACTCTCAGTATGTTGTGTCAACACAGAAACAGTATTTGTGTCAACACAAGAATTGGTGTCGACACACTCTATCGAGACTTAACTAGCCTGTGTCGACACTAACACTAGTATGTCGACACATAGACGTGTCGACTAAAAATAAGTTTTGTCGAGATCCAAGTCTTTTATGTCGACACATGTAAAATTTTGTCGACTAGTATTATTACTAAGTAAGGCATATCTTTTGACCTACCCTTTACCAGTACTCTATAAATAGAAGAAGACAAAATCTGGTCGACTACGCTTTCAGAATTCTCGACCCTAGACCTTGTGTCGACATAGATATTCACTTCTTTTCTCTTCTTTCTCTCTCTCTCCTCAATGACGCCACACCAAGACGACAAGGTGAATGAAAGATACGAGCTGGTTCGCGGGAGATTCGAGACAGCTTTACAGGACATCAAGGGTGTGATTACCCCAATTTCCGAAAATGGTTTGGAGTTTTTTGTCTCTGAACCTACAAGAATTTGGAAGAAGGAAGTTCTTGAATTCTACTCGTCTGCAACGGTGGATTATGAAGGAAAGAAGATTAAAGCCACAGTCCAGGATTCAAGAGTGAAACTCACACTTAAGACGATCAGAAAGTCGCTTCAACTTCCCCGGGTTAAAGAAGATGATGACATTATTCCATCTATGATAAATGATGCACTAAATTGGTGTGGATTGAATCCAAATACCAAGATAGGATCATCAATTATAAGGAAGGGGATGAATTCTCAAGGTAAGTTTTTTCAGAAATCATAGGCAATGTGATTCTCTGCAAGACTGGTGGACATGATAGGATATCTGCCTTCATGTTCGACCTAATGACCAGAGTCATATACAATGTAAAAACAGACTGGTCATCAGTAGTGTTTGACAAGATCCAAGAAGGAATTAAAAAGCCAAATCTGGGTAGAATCCTAAGCATGTGTTTAACTTCAACTATCCCAGATATTATGAATCAACTGTCAGGATCCAAGATCAACCATATGAGGAGGATGGATGTGAGTATTCTATCCAGATGGGATAGAGTCTTGACCAAAGAGGTTTCTACTCCACAGAAACAAGTCAAGAAGGATAGGAAGAAGAAATCAATTGTTCAGGAAGCAGAATCCTACAGTGATTCTGAAGAAGAAGTAGTCTTCAGTTCAGATGAAGACCAACAGGAAAAGAAGATCAAGCTCAAGTGGAGAGCAGTCAGCAACCAGAGCATCAGATGGCTTCCATTCCAGGGGAGAGAACATTGAATTAATAGTACAAGACACTGAACAACTTGAGCTACCTGCCCAACGGGGAGGCATTGTTGAAGCTACTCTAGAGAGTGAGTATGCTGCTGATATAGTGATGGAAATTGTATCAGACATAAAAAAGAAGCATTGATCACTGCTGAGAATGAAACACCAGATGTGCAGATGACAGATACAGCTCAAGATGAGTAAGTGAACATCTCCTATATAGAGAAGGCCCTGGATAAAGATCTGGATGTCCAGGGAGAATCTTTTGCTTCTTAAGCCAACATTGTTCCTCCTATTCAGATGCAGCAGGAGGTAACTTTAGAGGAACTGTTCCCTGATTTATCTACAGCAAGGACTGAGGGAGAGCAGCAAAGAGTAGAAAAGGATCTACCAGGAACTGAGGGGGAGGAGCTACTGGATGCCCTAGTTAGTAAAGCAACTGTAGATATAGAAAGCTCATCTCAATCTTCTGATGATGAAGAAGCCTCCATGGCTAAAAAGAGAAAACTGGTTTCTCTGAGAAAAAGAAGTACAAGCTATAAGAAAGCCTTACAAACAGTCACTCCACCACCTGCTCAAGGCATGGATTTCAGTTCACTATTGGTCCAACTGTAAGTCAAGTTGGATGAGCAAAGACAGTCTTTGGAGAAATATGTGGATGAGTCAAATAAAGAACTACAGTTCCAGCTGGCTCAAGACATTAAATCCATCAGATTTGAAGTCAACTTGAATAAGAAAGAGATGACAGATTGTTTCCACAAGGGAGATAATGTTATAGTATATTTGGCTGAGCAACAACAGCTGATAAAGACTGAAGTTGAGGACATCACAGGCAAGCAAGGATATATATTAGAAAATCAATTCAGGTCAAATGAAAATCTCAAAGACTCCCATAATGAAATTCTCAAAAAACTGGGAAGTGTTGCTACTGATTTGAAAACAGAAGTGTCCAAGCAAATACAAGCAGATCTAGCTGCTGTCCATACAACCATTGAAGCTTCTCAAAAGACTATTTCTGATTACCTGACTAAATTCAAAGCCTACTACCAAGAAGGTACAAAATATCTGGCTGATCAAGTAAGATTTCAGAAAAATGATCTGAGAGATCATATAACTAGAGAAGTCATAAAGGGGGAGAGAATATTAGTCAAAGCCAGCTCTGATCATGCAAAATGGGTATCTAATACCATTAGAGCTACACTTGGATTTCCACTCCTATGTGAGGATGATAATACTGTTAAATCTGGTGTTCAACCTGCCTACATTGAAGGGGATCAACCAGAGGTTGCACAGGTCATTTTTCCTCCAGCTGATTTTGACATAGTCCAGCAAGAAGTTCAGCAAATGTATAGCCCTCCACAGGAGGCACATAATTAATATTATAATTGAAAAGGTAGAAATGTCAGAGGTTGCAAAGGAAGCTCAGAGGGAGGCACAACTTTCCAAGAAAAGGTTTAGAGAACAGACAGAACTGAAGCCTGATTTTGAGCAGTGGAGTCCTACCTCCAGGAACATTATTTTAACTGCCTGGAAAACTGTGAAGGACGAGATATATGATAGAGGCAAATAGTATTCTAAGCAAGAGTGGAACAAGTATCAGGCAAGGCAAGAGGCTATACTTCAATATAGGAGGAGTTCTAAAGCTGGGAAGTTACTTGCTGACTCTGTGGAGCCTAGTAAGTACTTTCCAAAACATTTTTATTATTTTGAAAGGCAAAGGATCAAGGCTGAAGAATTGAAGAAGAAAGACCTGAAAGGAAAGAAACCAGTGGATTATACTGAACCTAATGTGCAGGCTAAGATCATATTTGAAAAAGAAATAGTAATTAAGGAGCTTAGTCTATCTTAGGATAAATATGTTAATATGTAAAACAATGTAATCTTTTGATTTTTGTTCTTTAAAGAAACATGTAAACCTAAATAATTTTCTGATTAATGAATGACATCATTTTCAGTATTGAGTTTAGCTATTTTCTATGTTTATATATTACCCTGCAGTGAAATGTATGAACATCTATTTTTCTTTGATTTATTATGTGTGTTGGGTACATTGAAAAATATGTACCAGATTTGAAGAAGTCTCATCTTAGTCAATGATATGCATCAATTTGTATTTGATAGATGTTTGAGTTACATTGTGCAGGTTCAAGAATTTGAAGAAAATTTTCTAAGTACAAGTCTCGACACTTGTGAAGAAGTTGTGTCGACACCCAAGCTAAGTCGACACTTATGAAGGAGTTGTGTTGACACCCAAGCTAAGTCGACACTTATGAAGAAGTTATGTCGACACTCAAACTGAGTCGACACCTAAAGAAGCAACTGTGTCGACACCCAGAATTGTGTCAACACCTCAGCCGGTAACCATTGAGAAACTCTATATAAGAGTCAGATCTGTGAGAAAAAAAGAGACAACACAACATAAGAAGAAGAACAACAACACTGGAGAATTCTTCAACAAGAATAGGGAAAACCCTTACGAAGGCAGATCCAGAGCTGTCTGCAAGAAAGATTCAGAATTCATTCTGAATTTAAGGAAGAAACTGACTGAAGATCATCTTCTACATCAAGTGAAGATCCACCTTATTTTGTTCTATCAAGGAATGCACCTTCATTCCAATGAAGGTATCAGTCCTGGATTCAAATGTTAAAACTCCTAAGAGTTATTCTGAAATGACCAAGGATGAGATCATCTTGGCAACACTAGATAAAAGATCACAAAACATTATTGTAAGTGCTATAGATGATGCCACATTTCAGAATCTGGTGCACTATAAAACCTCCAAAGAAATGTGGGACACATTGATTGTCTACATGGAGGGCACAAAAGAAGTCAGAGAGGACAGGAAGTCAATGCTGAATCAGGAATATGAGAGCTTTAGGTAGACCAAAACTGACAGCATAGCTGAATGCTACTAGAAGTTCTTTAGAATAGTGAATGAGCTAATGACCTATGGAAGAGTCTTCAACACTTATGAACTGAATGACAAGTTTCTTAGGTCCTTAATAAATGATTGGGACACGAAGATATATGCCATCAGAGAAGTGGTCAGGCTGGCTGATACACTTCCACCCACACTTTTTGGAAAGCTGCTATCCTATAAAATACAGCTTTCTGCCAGAAAAGAGGAGGAGAATGACAGTAGATCTGAGTACAAGGAAAAGTCAATAACCTTCAAGGCTGAAGGCACAAGAAAGGGTAGGAGAAAATCTCCTTCTCCACCCAGTAGGAGTGTTGAGGCAGAAGAAGGAAATCCCGATAACAACACATCAGATAGCCACTCTTCTAATGAGGATTTTGCAATCTTCACAAGGCAGTTCCAAAGATTCATGAAGAAGAAGAAGTGGAAAACCATACCTTCTACATCCTTTTCCAAGGATGAGTACTACAAGAAAAGGAAGACTCCCAAGGAGGACAGGTATGCTTCTAAACCTAGTAAACAATCTAATTTTAAGATTGTGTGATATTGTTGCAACAGGCATGGACATGTCATAACTGTCTGTCCTGACAAAAGGAAGGAGTCAAAAGACAAGAAGAAACAGCAAGTAAAATGTAAGAAGGAAAAATCCCTTGTTGCCCAGAAGCAGAAGAGCTGGACAGATTCTTGATCATCTGAATCAGGAGAAGAAGAAGATGTTGAAGTATATGTTGGGCTATTCTCAACTAAAGAGGATTCTAAGGAGTTAGAATTCCTATAAATGCTGGACTCCATAAATGGAGTGGAAGAATATTGCTGTAGAGGGCTGATGACCATATTAGAAAATGATCAATGCCAGGATCAGGCTGGTCCTAGTAAGGTATACATTTCTCCCTTAGATTCTGATTATTTTACTGGATCAGAATCAGTAGCATCAACTTCAAGAGAAGGGGATGGTTCTGAATCCGAGGGAGATGTGAAAGTGAGGAAAAGATCTACCTTAACTCTAGAGGGGGGGGGGTGAATAAAGTATTTTTAAAATAATTTACAATAAAAACTATAAAGCAGTGGAAGACTTAATTTATGTATATGTGTAAGGTGCTTGTGATGAAATAAAAACTAAAGCAAGAACTAAGAAATCACACAGCACACAGCAAAGTCAAACACACAACAACCAGATGACACAAGGATCTATAGTGGTTCCCCAATAACTTGGGTACATCCACTCTTCTACCACCCTAGGTAGGAATCCACTGCAGAAATAGTTGATCAGGTGTCCTGAGCATCAATGAGCTTTTGATAAGGTGCTCAAAAACCAAAACTAAATTTTTTTGATAAAGTGTCTTACCACTACTGAGTTTTGACAAGGTCTCAGAAACCAGTTTCAGAACTTTTGAAGGGAGTTTTGAAAAACCCTTTTATAGGAGGGAAAGGAAAAAGAAAGAAAGAGTTGAGTTGTTCTTCTCTGTCAACAGTCTGAGAGAAGACAAGTGGAAGATGAAGCTAAAGCTCCCCCTGAGATCTGTAAAGGTTCAGGAAGGTGAGCTTTGCTAGGGTGATAGGTCTTCAGGTGCTTCAGATCTCTAGCAAAAGATGATTTCAGCAGATGCTGAAATGTGTGATGTCCGGAGTCCTTGATGTTGAAGCTTTTGAACACTTGAGGATTTGGAGGAGCAGATGATTTCCGCCACAGAAAACTTTCTTGTGTTCTTGAAGATTTTGACTCAGTGAATCTGTATGTTCTAGAAGATGAGTTCTTGATCAGAGTATATTTTGATCTCTCTTCTGTAACTCTTTTTCTCAATCCAATGATCCTGTATATCTCTTTTCTATCTTATTATATTGATCTGTTGTGTTGTCAAAAACATATTATGTAGGAGTATATCAGATTCTGACTTAGATGATCGTTACTCAGTCATAAATGACTTCCATAAATGACAACTGTCTCTGGGGAAAGTCCTAAGTAACATTCCATTTAGCCTTCCTTGAAACTTGCTCCAGATTGCTTGAAACGGCTACATAATCCTTTGCAATAAATGCAGGAAATAACTCTGAAAGAATTCCAAAACTGTTCTTGAATTTGAATTCTGAAAGCGTCGATCTCTCATAAAAATCGTCGACCTGAGCTCAGCTATCGTCGACCTGAGCTCAGAGATTGGATTTATACTAAAGACAAAAAACGTCGACATGAGCTCTACGATCGTCGAACTGAGCTCAGTGACTCAGAAACTAGCTGAAGACAAAACGTCGATCTGAGCTCGAAGATCGTCGACCGGAGTTCGACGACTTGCAGAATTGAGCTCAGAGAACGTCGAACTGAGTTCGACGTTTCGTCGACCTGAGCTCGATGAAAATTGCCTTAGTCTCAGCACTGAATCCTGATCTTTGAATGGTCTTGGGGGCAGCTTCAAACCTAAGTTCTAACCCTTAGACTTATTCTAATTTGACCTTTTCAACTATACAACTAGGTCAAACCAATTTCCTAAAAACATAGTGATCCTTGCCCAAATTAGTAATAGGGTGTTCCAACAATCTCCCCCTATTTGGGTTAGAATTACTATTTACAAGATAAAATAAGAAATAAATAAACATACAGACAAAGCAAAAGCTAAACTAACAAGGCATAGCAGCATTACAGATCACAGAGCAAATATTCAGATATAGGTGTTTGTTCAGCTTACAGAAATTACTTCTTCTCATTTCCCTTTTTAAATAGAATTTCCCTGTTAGGATTGAGGGCTTCTTTCTTTGATCTTCTATCATCATCTGCACCTAAGAAGGTTTGGGATCTAGCCCTTGGAACTACAGCCTCAGGGTGCAGCTTCATGTAATCTTCTGAATCAAAAAATTTTCTTGAAGAATATCTCTTTAACTCTGTCTTTCTTTGATCTGAAAGGGTTGTAATGTTGGAAATGTCTTTGCCTTGCTCTTTGACCTTTTTAATTTGATCTAGTGCAGCAAGCTCTTTCATTCTGGCAGTCCATGATACTGGGTTGTTTTCAGGATCTTCAAAAGGGACTGGAGGTTCATATCTATTGATAGATTCTGAATCAGTAGGAGTCTTGGTGACAACTGAATCTCTAAGCTTGTAAGGGAAAGGACCTTGAGTAGAATCAATAGGACCTTGTCCTTCCCTTTGTTGTCTAGAATAAGTTCTGTACTCTCTCTGATTTCCTCTGAACTAACCTCTTTTAGAATGATGGCCTCTTTGATGTTGACCTCTGGGTTGATATATTTGAGAAGATTGAGAAGAACTGTGCTTTGAAGCAGATGATTGAAAAGCTGAGCCTCCACCAGATCTTGAGTCTGGAGGAGGAGGAGGAGGAGGAAACTGGGAAGATCCTTTCTCATATTTGTCAAGCTTCCTTCTTTTCTTCATAGCCTTTAGCTGATTTTTAGAGTATTGCATCCAAGGCTCTGTTATCTGACAATCATGCAAAATGTAATGTGGTATATCATTGACATTTTTGGCTTGTGCAGGAGGGACTCTCATCATTGCTTTGCTTCTAGCTTTCCTTTTCTTGGCAATGGTGCCAGCAGAATCATCAGAGTCAGTGTTGAATTGATCACTTTCTGAACTCTGGGGGTCTGTCATATAGATCATCAATGCTTTTGATATACTCTTCTCTTTGTTTAGACTTCTCAGCAGACAGAATAGGAGCAGAAACAATTGTAGTAGCAGCAGGAGTAGAAGGAACTTCTGGAGCAGCAGGAGCAGCAGGAACCTCAGAAACAACAGGTTCTTCTAGAAAAATAGCAAGTTCAACAGCAGAAGCAACATCAATAGGATCAGCAGGCAACATATCAATATCAGTAGATTCAGCAACTTCAGCAGCAGCAGCAGCAACACAATCAAAAACTTCCACAACCTTAAGAGAATTTATATAAGATCTAATCAGGCTGGGATCACCGACAGTAATAGGCACAATGACCTTAGTAAGGTCTTCAACTCCCTGAGTTGATAAGCAGCTTCTGGGAAGAGAATCAAATTCAGACAACAGTGACCTGAAGTCCACTGTGAGTACTGGTACTAGGGCTGGAGTAGAAATCTCTGCAGACAACAGTTCCTTAGGAGCAGCAGACACCACCTCAGCTTCATAGGGCATCTCCCCTGCCTTGATTCAGTGATAACTGGATAAAGGCACTCCATAGAAGGGATTTCCTGAGGAGAGAAGAGAGAGGTTAGCCTGTCAGATAGCTCCTTTATTGAGTTCAGGAGTGGAGCCATGGAGGTCTCCAACAGGCTTACTAGCTTGGGGGTCAGTATCCCATATAGCTTATCTGCCAAAGCTGATAGATCCACTTGCTCAAGTGTGACTTGAGTAGAGGTGGAGGAGGGAATGTTTTGGGCTGGTGATGGATGGAATGTGGTAGATGGTATTATGGATGTTAGGATGGTTTGTTGAGAGATTGGGATGGTGGAGATAGATGATATGGGTGTGGAGATGGATGGTGTGAAGGATGGTTGAGTAAGAATATCATGTAGGAGTTGTTGATATGAAGAAGTAGAGGGAAGCTCAGCATGTGAGGAAGTGGAAGCATCTATGAAGGAGTCTTCCAAGATGTTGAAGGATGGAATGTCAAGAGGTGGATAGTAGTGGAGTGGATGGAATTGTTCTGAGGTGGCTAGAGGTGAGATTGGTGATGAAATGGTAATGGGGGAAGAGATGGATGTGGAGATGGTTGATGTGGAGGTGGAGGTAGAAACAGTAGGAGGTGGAGAAGGAGGAGAGGAGGTGGAGGCAGGCAATTCCTCAATGAGGGCAGGAGCCTGAGGGGAAGAGACTGCAATAGTCCTTGTGCCTGAAGCATTGGTAGTCTTGGTAGGCTTGATTATCTGCCTGTCCCATTTCCCAAACAGGGCACAGGATAGCATTTTTGATGCATTGATGTGCATCCCATTAGAGACTAGCAGTTCATGGCACCTGGAGTGCAGGAATACCCCTAAGATTCTCCCAAAGTTCACAAAACTTTTGTTGATTTTCTTCTTTATCAAATCAAAGAAAATTTCTCCCCAATTCAGGTGTTTCTTATCTACCAGGGCTCCCATCAAACAGAACTGATACCTGGATATGGTATCATGAGCTGAGTGCTTTGCCAGAAGAACTTTCCCCACAACATCAGCCAGAAATCTAAACTTAATAGATAAGTTCTTTTTCAATAACTTGCTAGGGTTAGCGGCAGAGTGTCCCATTCTATCTAACATATTCGCAGATTCTTCTCCCGACATTTCAACAGAGTCATCTCCAGTACTCAAATGAAATACTTCACTTAGAAGAGTAGGTGATAATGATACCTGAGTCCCGCCGATAGTACCAACGAGGGTATTCTCATCCAGATTATGTGCTGTAAACACCCATTCCTTAATCTCATCTGCAGCAATCTTCATCATGGTGGACATTATGTGCACTAACTGTTATTCTCAGAAGAGTTCCAGAATGTCTTTGAAAACCTGATCGCTGCCATCAAACGAGTCCATATCTATATCAAATCTTGTATCAAATTTCATCTTGGCGAGAGCGGCAACATTCACGGCCATTGTGTACCTGCAAAAAGTAACAAACACAACCAAGTGCAGTAGAGTTTGGAGGGAACGAAAAAGTTTGCAGAGAATATGAAAGCACAAAAGAAAAACGACGTCCGAAAGAATGATTTTATATTAGGGTTCGACGCCGAAAAGGAAGGATCGTTGAACTCCGTTCGACGATCTGGGCTTCTAGTGGAATCTGAAGAGTATTCAATATCGTCGATCTCCGTTCGACGATCGTTGACCAGAAGAAGATAGCCTAGCGCTACCTGGAAAATGCTGAACTCCGGTCGACGCTTATTGGAAAGCGTCGATCTCTGTTCGACGCTTTTTGGTAAAAACGTCGAGCGCAGTTCAGAGACAAAACAGAACCTAGAGATACTAGAAAATACAAGTTTTTAGCCTAGTCTTGGTCTGTTTTTAGATTTTCAAAATCTTGGGATTTATTTTAAACTTCCTCCATCTAACATTCCTAACTGATTTAGGAAGAAGATGTGTTTCTTTTCATCCAAAAGGTTTGGTGAAAATATATCCCCTTTGCAAATCAGTTGGGATATATTGAATTTCAATTTTATTTTTCTCCACATTGTCTCTTAGGAAGTGATGTCTAATCTCTATATATGCTTTGTCCTACTATGGAGGACTGGATTTTGTGCTATAGAGATAGCACTAGTGTTATCACAAAATATTTTTGATCCTTCTAAGTTGTAGCCATAGTCTAGGAGCTGATTTTGAATTCCACAGAATCTGTGAGCAACAACTGCCTGCTGCCATATATTCAGCTTCAGCAGTTGAAGTTGACACAAATGTCTGTTTCTTACAGAACCAGGAGACAAGTCTGTCACCAAGGAACTGACAAGTTCCACTAGTGCTTTTCCTGTCTACTCTACATCCAGCATTATCAGCATCTGAAAATCCAGTTAATTCAAATCCTGAGTCTTTTGGATACCAGAGTCCTAGATTTGGACATTTTTCACATACCTGAGAATCCTCTTGACTAATGTTAGGTGTGACTCTCTAGGGCTTACTTGGAACCTAGCACATATACATGTAACAAACATTATATCAGGTCTACTAGCTGTAAGGTACAATAGAGATCCAATCATTGCTCTATATGTTGTCTGATCAACATGTTTACCATGTTCATCAGAATCTAATATAGCATTGGTAGGCATAGGTGTCTTCATACAAGATGCTTCAGACATACCAAATTTCTTAACCAATTCTTTTGCATACTTGGTTTAAGAAATAAATATGCCTTCAGCATGTTGTTTGACTTGCAATCCTAGAAAGAAGGAAAGCTCACCCATGCTACTTGTTGAAGTGGTGACCGGGCGGTCTGGCTTGGCGAGTTGATGACCGGGCGGTCTGGCGGTTTCCCTTCAGCGGGTTGATTGTTATGTGCTGCTGTCTGAGTTCCAAGCGGTCTAGCGGCTTGTCACTGGTGACTTGGAGACCGGGCGGTCTGGCGGTCTCACATGGCGATCTCTCTCTCTCTCTCTGGCAGTTGCCAAGCGGTTAGCCCCTCTATCTAACCGTGCGGCTTGTGCGGTTTGTGTCTGTACAGTCCGCGTGCGTCATGTAAATTTTTAGTCCCACATCTCTTATTTGTATTCTCTCTTCTCTCCTCCATTTCTATATAAGGGAGGCCATACCTTTGTAATAGACACCTTTTACTGATAATAAAGTTTCAGTTTAAACCTGTTTCCTGGCTTGTTTTAGTTCGATTCTAACGTGGTATCAGAGGAATCCGTTTTCTCCGCCTGATTCTGTGCGCCCTCTCTGACCGCGCGACCTGTCCGCGCGGCTTGCTTCTTCTTCGCGGCATGTTCTCGCGGCTTGTTTCTTCCGGTCTGTGCCCTGTTCGTACGGCTTCTTTTCTCCTTATCGTTGCCATTTGTGTGCGCGACCTCTTTGTTTCTCCTTATTCTCGCCGCGACCTGTGCTTAGTCGCCGCGCCCTCCGTTCTAGCTGCTCCTCTTCTCTGGTCGCCCCGGCCTGTTGTCGCGGCCCGTTTGCCTTGTTCGCCATTTTTCTCCTCCCAGCGAGCTTCTTCTGTTCGCGCGGTCTGTCATCTAGCCGCTCGACTTCTTTCCCTCTGCTTGTTTCTGTGGCTTGGTCATGGCTTTTCTGGCCGCTATTGTCCCCCCCCCCCCGTGACCGCTGCAGTTTTTTGGTTCCTCCCTTCATGGATTGCATATACTCCTCAAAGCCATTCTCCTCGGTGGTCACGTCTTCTAGTAGTGCCCACGTTGTTACTCAAGGAAAATGGCTGATCGACACCGGTGCTACTAATCATATGACCGACAATCTCCAGTGTTTTTCTCTCCTAGAAACACATGATCGGTCGCCCCCGGTTATTCTCGCTGACGGCTCTTCATAATCGGTCCATGGGACGGGGATTGTTCATGTCACTCCGTCTCTTTGCTTGGCGGATACTCTCTACGTGCCCAAGTTCCCATGCAACTTGTTATCTGTTACCTCTCTGTGCAAGCAATTACAATGTTCCATCATATTTACTTCTACTTCTTGCTCTTTTCAGGATCCAGACTCCCAACGGACGATTGCTACTGGGACTGAGAGTGGCGGGCTATACTTCTTAGACAACATTTCCGCTTTCTCCACCTTCTCCTCCACCTCCACAGATCTTCTCCAATGGCGTCTCCGCCTTGGTCATGCTCCTCCACTCCTTCTTCGTCAACTTCTGCCCCACCTTCCTCCACAAAGTCCTCCGCTCAACTGTGAGGCCTGTCAGCTTGGCAAGCATCACCGCTCCTCCTTTCCTCCAAAACACGTTCGTGGCTCTACCCGTCCGTTTGATCTCATCCACTCCGATGTTTGGGGTCCTTCTCCTACTCTTACCGTTGGTCGGGGTAGTTCATATTTTGTCACGTTCATTGATGATTTCTCTCGCTGTACGTGGGTGTATCCGTTAAAAGATCGCTCCGAATTATTCTCTGTATGGACGTCCTTCTATCTCATGATCAAAACTCAGTTTAATGTTTCTATTAAAGTTTTTCGATCTGATAGTGCCCAAAATATGTCAGTCATGATTTTTCTGCCTTCTGCATGCAAAATGGGATTATTCATCAAACTAGTTGTGTCTATACTTCACAACAAAATGGTGTGGCAGAACGCAAAAATTGTCACCTCCTCGATGTCGCTTGCACCTTGATAACCCAGATGCATGTTCCTCGCTCCTATTGGGGCTATGCTGTTCTCCTTGCCTGCTACCTTATCAATCGCATTCCCTCCACGGTTCTCTACGGAAAAACCCCATTCTCCATTCTGTATCCGGGCAAGGAACCGTTTCCTCTCCCTCTTCATATCTTTGGATGCACTGCATTTGTGCATGCCCCTTCTGCCACCCGTGATAAGCTCTCCCCTCGCTCCACCAAATGTGTCTTTCTGGGGTACTCCACCACTCAGAAAGGCTATTGTTGCTTTGATCCCGTCCTTCGTAAGCAGTTCGTCTCTGCTGACGTCACCTTCTTCGAGAATACCTCCTACTTCTCGGCTGACTCCTCTCCTCGTCTCCCAGCTCCTGATTCTCCTACTGTTCCCTTCATTCCCTCGTCTCCTACTGCGATCTCCACCCCTACATCGTCTCCGTCCACTTCTCTCACTCCGACTCTTTCTCCGCCACCATCTCCCTCATCTCCACCGTCGTCGCTCTCTACTCCCGGGCCAGCTCTCTCTGCCACGGATGCGCCGGATGCCGAGGGACCCGCTGACCTAGATCTTCCTATAGCTCTTCGCAAAGGTGGTACGGACGTGTACCCTACACCCCCTTGCTGCTGTTGTTTCATATGATCGTCTTACCCCTTCTCGCAGGGCTTTTACACTGGCTATTTCTGCCACTGTCACACCCCGATCCTACCAGGAGGCCCTTGCTATTCCTCATTGGAAGATGGCCATGGATGAGGAAATGACGACCCTAACTGAGCGGGGTACCTGGACTCTTGTTCCTCCTCCATTTGACACTGATGTTGTTGGCTGTCGCTGGGTATTTGTGGTCAAATTTGACCCAGACGGCACTGTGGATCGTTATAAGGCTCGTCTGGTTGCTAAGGGCTTTACTCAGACTTATGGGGTTGATTACTTTGACACCTTCTCCCCCGTGGCTCGTCTCAGTACTATCCGGGTCCTTCTCTCTGTGGCGGTAAATAGGGATTGGCCGATTTCCCAGCTGGATGTCAAGAATGCCTTCCTTTATGGTGATCTTCAGGAGGCTGTCTACATGGAGCAACCTCCTGGGTATGTTGCTCAGGGGGAGACTCGAGTATGCCGGCTGAAGAAGGCAATCTATGGCCTCAAGCAGAGCCCTCGAGCTTGGTTTGACAAGTTCAGCGGCATCGTGGCGGCCGTTGGTTTGTGCGAAGCTCCGCCGATCACTCTCTCTTTATTCGCAAAACCACCTCTGGGCTGGTTGTTCTTGCTGTCTACGTCGATGATATTCTTCTCACTGGCGATGACCAGGAAGGATTAGCCCTGATAAAGCGACATCTTCGTCAACATCTGGTCACAAAAGATATGGGCTCTCCAAAGTACTTTCTGGGGATCGAAATCTCTCGGAAGCCCGGCTCATTAGTTCTCTCCCAACGTAAGTATGCCCTTGATCTTTTAAAAGAGGCAGGATTGTTTGGAGCAAAACCTGCCAGATGCCCCATGGCAACTGGAGAAGACAAAACCTGGACAGATGATTCGCCTCCTCTTTCAGATAGTTCGCGGTACAGGCGTCTGGTTGGTAAGCTCATATATCTCACAGTGACTAGGCCCGACATTTCCTATGTTGTGGGCAAGGTAAGTCAATTCATGCAAGCACCCAGGGAGTGCCATCTACAGTCCGCATTGCGGATCTTGGAGTATGTCAAAGCAGCCCCTGGGAAAGGATTACTATTTTAGAAGAATGGACATCTGAAGGTTGAAGCATACTCAGATGCGAGTTACGCTGATGACAAAGGGGATCGCAAGTCTACATCTGGTTTCTGCACCTTTGTTTGGGGAAATCTGGTAAGCTGGAAAAGCAAGAAGCAGTCTGTTGTTTCTAGGTCCAGTGCTGAAGCAGAGTATCGAAGTATGTCATCGACCACTTGTGAGTTAAAATGGCTACGGGCTCTTATGCTGGATTTGGGAGAGGTCTACAACCATCATCTACCTATGTTTTGTGACAACAAGGCTGCGATACACATCTCCAAAAATCCAGTCTTCCATGAAAGAACCAAGCATATTGAGGTTGACTGTCATTTCATTCGTGAAGAGATCTTAAAAGAACAAATTTGCACTCCCTTTGTCACTTCTGAAAAAGAGCTGGCTGACATCTTCACCAAGCCAGTATCCGTCTCATTTTCTCATATTTGTGACAAGCTGGGCATGATCGACATATATGCTCCAGCTTGAGGGGGAGTGTTGAAGTGGTGACCGGGCGGTCTGGCGGTCTGGCTTGGCGAGTTGATGACCGGGCGGTCTGGCGGTTTCCCTTCAGCGGGTTGATTGTTATGTGCTGCTGTCTGAGGTCCAAGCGGTCTAGCGGCTTGTCACTGGTGACTTGGAGACCGGGCGGTCTGGAGGTCTCATATGGCGATCTCTCTCTCTCTCTCTGGCAATTGCCGAGCGGTTAGCCCCTCTGTCTAACCGCGCGGCTTGTGCGGTTTGTGTCTGTACAGTCCGCGTGTGTCATGTAAATTTTTTGTCCCACATCTCTTATTTGTATTCTCTCTTCTCTCCTCCATTCTATATAAGGGAGGCCATACCTTTGTAATAGACACCTTTTACTGATAATAAAGTTTCAGTTTAAACCGTTTCCGGCTTGTTTTAGTTCGATTCTAACACTACTCATTTCAAATTTAGAATGCATTAAGTTAGAGAACTTTCTGCACAAATTTGAATCAGTAGAACCAAATATGATATCATCTACATATATTTGTACTAGTAGGATATGAGACTTATGAGTTCTGATAAAGAGAGTTTGGTCTACTCTACCCCTTATAAAATCATTTTTCAGAAGAAGCATGCTAAGGTCTCATACCATGCTCTAGGAGCTTGCTTGAGACCATATATTGCTTTATGCAATTTGAAAACATGGTCAGGATAAGTTGGAGAGATAAAATCTGGAGGTTGTCTAACATAGACTTCCTCTTTGATGTCTCCATTGAGAAATGCACTCTTCACATCCATTTGGTAGACCTTGAATCCTTTGTGAGCTGCATAAGCAAGGAATATTCTTATGGCCTCTAGCCTTGCCACTGGTGCAAAGGTCTGGTCATAGTCTATCCCTTCTTCTTGAGAATAACCTTGAGCAACTAGCCTTGCCTTGTTCCTCACAATAACTCCTTGATCATCCAACTTGTTTCTGAACATCCACTTTATTCCAACAATTGAGTGATCCTTGGGCCTTGGTACTAGCTCCCAAACTTTGTTCCTCTCAAATTTATGTAGTTCCTCTTGCATAGCAATGATCCAGTGTGGATCTTGTTCTGCATCTTAAATGGATTGAGGCTCAACTTGAGATAAAAAGCAGGTGTGCATCAGGTTCTGGTTGACCTGATTTCTGGTTTGCACATCAGCTGAGATGTTTCCAATCACTTAAGAGATTGGGTGATCTCTTGTTATTACTAAATCAATAGGGGGTGTTGATTGTTAACGTCCCTGTGTTGTTGTTTCCTCTTGTGGAACAACAACTGGCTCTTCAAAATGGTTTTCTCCAAGATGTTGGACATCAAGATGTTGAGTATCCTCTTCATCTTCACTGATTTCAACTCTTTGTTGGATAGGTGGATGTACTGAATCCTTTTCTACAATGTGTAACCTATTCAAATTTTCTGAAAGAGAGTGTACCTGCAATGGTTCTATGGTAGAAGTAGACTTCTCCTTGTAACACATGTTAGTCTCATCAAAAGATACATGAACAGATTCTTCAATTTTAAGAGAAGTTTTATTATAAACCCTATAAGCTTTACTGATCATGGAGTATCCCAGAAACACTCCTTCATCAGCTTTAGCTTGGAATTTTGCTAAATACTTCTTGTCATTATTGTGAATATAACAAATGCAGCCAAAATTTTTGAAGTAGTCTACTTTAGGTTTCTTCTCTTTGAGCAATTCATAGGGATTCTTGCCCTTCAATTTATGTATCAAACTTCTGTTCAACACATGGTTGGAGGTGTTCACTGCCTCTGCCCAAAAAGATAGAGGAAGGTTAGCATCTGTCAATAATGTAGTGACAGATTCAATTAGGGTTCTATTTTTCCTTTCAGCTACCCCATTTTGTTGAGGAGTTCTAGGAGCTGAGAAAGTATGTCTGATCCCTTCACTCTGACAGAACTCTTGCATAAGAAGAGAATCAAACTCTGTCCCATGATCACTTCTGATCAGGGCAATGTGAGTATTGAACTCAATCTGTACGCATTTGAGAAAATCTGTCAAACATTTAAAGTTATCAGACTTCTTCCTCAGAAAGAATACCCAAATGAATCTAGAGAAGTCATCTACAATCACTAAAGTGTAAGATTTCCCTCCTAAGCTTTGTACTGTAATGGGTCCAAAAAGATCCATGTGTAACAGATACAAAATCCTAGGTGAATCACTCTTATTAAGTGACTTAAAATTGTTTTTAGTGTGCTTGCCTAATTGACAAGCCCTGCAGAGTCCTTCCTTCTTGTAGGGGCCAGAAGGTAGTCCTCTAACAAGGTTGTCCTTGGACAACCTAGCAATGGTTCTAAGGTTTAAGTGTCCTTGTCTCTTATGCCATAAATAATTTGGTTTGCAGACTGAATTAAATAAGCAGATATCTATGTTGGTTGAAAGGAAATCTACAAGATAAATGTTACCTTTCCTTTTACCTGTTAATACTGTTGTGTTATCCTCTGACTTGATCTAGCATAAAGATTTGTTAAATGTCACTTGATATCCTTCATCACAGAGTTGACTGATGCTGATTAGGTTATGCTTTAGTCCTTCCACATAAGCCACCTTCTTGAATGTGACTGAGCCAATCTGAACAGCACCATATCCTTTTGTTTGACCAAAGTTTGAATCTCCAAAGATCACTTTGGGTCCAAGTTTGGTTTTGAAGGATGTGAGATTGTCCTTACTCCCTGTCATGTGCTTTGAGCACCCACTATCCAGATACCATTGTTGGTTCATTGCTGGATAGGTCTTCACCTACACATAAACAATTTATATATTTTTGACCCAGTTTATCTTGGGTCTAGGTTGTTAACCTTTAAATTCAGAAATGAAAGACATCCCTGGCTGACTCTTATATACTTCAGGATGGTATCTCCTAAGAGGTACTATCCATTCAGTATAAGGGTTGAAGCTTTGGGATGAGGGACTTCTAGGATTGACTTAAGATTTACCTTTAAAAGAGGGTTCAAAGCTCTGAGCACCGTTCGATGATCGTCGACCTGAGTTCGACGATCTTGGGTCAGATCGTCGAGCTCCGTTCGAAGATCGACTATACCAGAGTTCAGAGTTCAGAAGTTATCGATCTGAGTTCGACGATCTAGCCTTGGATCGCCGAGCTCTGTTCGACGATCGTCGAGCTCTGTTCGACGTTTTCTGTTGAACTTGATTTTCCTTAGGTAAATCTGGATTCTTCCTAGCTACCTCTACAACACCCTTTCCTTTATTAGAAATAAATTTAATTGGGGTTGTTAATACTATAGGTTGGCTGGATGAAGCACCCAAGCCCAGTGTACTGTTGAATCTTGAGTTCACTGTGCTTGTGATGTCCATCAGTCTGATGCTTCTCCCATTAAGGGATTCTTCAAAATTCTTTGCCTGGGATAACTCACTTTTCAGTGAAGCTATCCCCTCCCTACAGCATTCTAACTCCTCAGAGAGTTTGAGGTTGTCTGATTTTAAGGTGCTATGTTCAGATAATTGATTTTTGAGAGAGATAATCTCTTTCTCAGATTTTAACAAGTCTAAACAAAGTGCCTTAAATTCATACCTAAAGTCTTCTTAGTCAAAGTCAAAGGAGTCTATTACCTGGTCTGCTTCAGTTTGAGTTTCAGATTCTGAATCTGATCCTTTTTCTACATCAGAATTTTGCTGAGAGGCATTGATAGCCATCATGTAGAATTCCTTTTCTTCAGCATCATCCTCATCATCACTTGAGCTTGATGAGGCTTCTGATTCCTCTTCAGTATCACTCCAGATTTCAGCTACAAACCCCTTCCTTATATGTTTATTTTTGTTAGAGGAGGATTTGTTGCTGTTGTTTCCTCTGGCGTCCTTGTCTTTTCTCCTATCTTTCCTGTCCTTCTTGTCCTTATTCTGATTTTATGGACAGTCAGGCACAATATGGTCTGGTTTCCTGCATCCAAAACAGATTATTTCTTTATTATTTGACTTGCCATACCTTGGCTTCTCATGCCCTCTGGATGACCTCTTTCTGAAATCTTTCCTGGCCATCTTATAGAATCTTTTGGCCAGCAAACTCATCAATTCTTCATTGCCTGTGACCTTGTCTTCAGGCAAATCTTCTGTAGCTTTGAATGTTATGGTCTTCTCCTTTTTGATGGTTGGAGAAGCAGTCTTTTATTCTTCCTCTCTGTTCTTGATGAGCAGCACATAAGACTTGAGCTTGCCCAACAAAGCTTCAGTAGTAATCTCAGTTAGGCTTCTGGCATCCTTGATTGACCAGATCCTTGAGTCCCAAGTGCTAGGGAAGCAAATTAGGATCTTGTCATTTAGTTCAGTTAGAGAGATCTCCTTGTCCAGTGTTTTTAGTTCACTAACGATTAGGCTGAGTCGGTTGTACATGTCAGCCACTGATTCAGTTTCTCCTTTCTTGAAGTTCTTATATTGGCTTATGAGATGGGATCTCCTGTCCTTCCTTTCATCAGCAGATCCTGAGATAATTTCAGATAACTTGTCTCATATCTCTTTTACTGAACTGCATTCAGCCACCTTTTGGAATATCTCATCAGACATGGTCTGAGCAAGGATATGCATAGCCTTTGCATCTGCAACTTTCCATTTCTTTATTTCTGCATCTGTTCCTGAAGGAGGTGGAACAACACTTGTACTTGTGATCACTGGGGGTCTTGGACAAACTGTCAAAACAAAATTAAAAATATCCTCATCAATAGAATTCATGTAAAGCTTAATCCATGTCTTCCAAAGTGCAAACTTAGAGAGGTTGCACACTGGAGGTCTGGTGCTAGCATAATCTTTGTTCTGTGCCATAGTTTTGTATGAAAATAAATATAATACAAAAAGTAATAACTATCCTCTATAAAAGGTTTATCTTATCAAGGATCTTTTGGTTCAGGTGTTAGCCTGTTCAACTAATTTGTTGAAGATTCAGATATTGAATAACCAACCTCTCTCTGATACCAATTGAAAGTGAGAAAAAGATCTAACTTAACTCTAGAGAGGGGTGAATAGAGTATTTTTAAAATAATTTACAATAAAAACTATAAAGCAGTGGAAGACTTAATTTATGTATATGTGTAAGGTGCTTGTGATGAAATAAAAACTAAAGTAAGAACTTAGAAATCACATAGCACGCAGCAAAGTCAACCACACAGCAACCAGATGACACAAGGATCTATAGTGGTTCCCCAACAACCTGGGTACATCCACTCTTCTACCACCCTAGGTAGGAATCCACTGCAGGAATAGTTGATCAGGTGTCCTGGGAACCAATGAGCTTTTGATAAGGTGCTCAAAAACCAAAACTAGATTTTTTGATAAGGTGTCTTACCACCACTGAGTTTTGACAAGGTCTCAGAAACCAGTTTCAGAACTTTTGAAGGGAGTTTTGAAAAACCCTTTTACAGGAGGGAAAGGAAAAAAGAAAGAAAGAGTTGAGTTGTTCTTCTCTGTCAACAGTCTGAGAGAAGACAAGTGGAAGATGAAGCTAAAGCTCCCCCTGAGATCTGTAAAGGTTCAGGAAGGTGAGCTTTGCTAGGGTGATAGGTCTTCAGGTGCTTCAGATCTCCAGCAAAAGATGATTTCAGTAGATGCTGAAATGTGTGATGTCTGGAGTCCTTGATGTTGAAGCTTTTGAACACTTGAGGATTTGGAGGAGCAGATGATTTCCTCTACAAAAAACTTTCTTGTGTTCTTGAAGATTTTGACTCAGTGAATCTGTATGTTCCAGAAGATGAGTTCTTGATCAGAGTATATTTTGATCTATCTTATTATATTGATCTGTTGTGTTGTGAAAAATATATTCTGTAGGAGTATATCAGATTCTGACTTAGATGACCGTTACTCAGTCATAAATGACTTCCATAAATGACAACTATCTCTGGGAAAAGTCCTAAGTAACATTCCTTTTAGCCTTCCTTGAAACTTGCTCCAGATTGCTTGAAACGGCTACATAATCCTTTGCAATAAATGCAGGAAATAACTCTGAAAGAATTCCAAAACTGTTCTTGAATTTGAATTCTGAAAGCGTCGATCTCTCACAAAAATCGTCAACCTGAGCTCAGTTATCGTCGACCTGAGCTCAGAGATTGGATTTATACTAGAGACAGAAAACGTCGACCTGAGCTCTACAATCGTCGAACTGAGCTCAGCGACTCGGAAACTAGCTGAAGACAAAACATCGATCTGAGCTCGAAGATCGTCGACCGGAGTTTGACGACTTGCAGAATTGAGCTCAGAGAACATCAAACTGAGTTCGACGTTTCGTCGACCTGAGCTCGACAAAAATTATCTTAGTCTCAGCACTGAATCCTGATCTTTAAATGATCTTGGGGGCAGCTTCAAACCTAAGTTCTAACCCTTAGACTCATTCTAATTTGACCTTTTCAACTATACAACTAGGTCAAACCAATTTCCTAAAAACATAGTGATCCTTGCCCAAATTAGTAATAGGGTGTTACAACAGGATGTATATCAACTCATTAATGAGTATGGTGGGTTGTTGCATGCTCTGAAGAAGAGCAAGTTTCTTGTCAAAGAGCATACCAAGGAGGTTGAGTCTCTTAAGCTGGTTGCAGCAGATTCAGCAAAGCTGTTGGATCTAAAATTGAATGAGGTTGCCAAACTGAAAAAACATTACTGTTATTCAGATGGGCACAATCTCTTTCAAGGAGAATCATATCAAGAAACTAGAGGAAAAACTTCAGCAAGAAAGAGAGCTAGTGGTTAAATTCTCTAAGCCAAAATCTTTCTTACCCTTAATAGACAATTTTATTTCACAAAAAGGGGAGACTGGTTTAGGTTTTAAGGGAAGAACTAGGGCCACCAATTCACATAGAAAAGGTAAGGCCCCAATTCAGCCTCTAGCTGCAAAACCCCTTATCTTCTTTAGGAAGGTGATGAATCCTAAAAACAGGTATGATCATGACACTACTCATGGTCACTGTGAGTATGAAAATCTCATGGGCAAGGGTGCAAATGCCAATAGGCCACTCTATAGGCATGCCCATCATGTACAAGAGAAATTCTTGAAGTTTGCTGCTCCAGCACCAACACTTAACAAGACTGCTGGAAACAAAGTAGCAAAGTCTGTACCTAAGAGAAGGTATAATAGATTTGAGTGTTGGTGTTGTGGCAAGGTGGGCCACTTTGTCATGGATTGCTGGTTTAACACAAGTGTTAAAATTAAAAGTAGTTTTCCTGTTAGAACAGCTGCAGGATTACAAACTAACAAGGACCTAGGACCCATTCGCAAATTGGGTTCTAAGGGTAAGTGATTCTTTATTTGATGCAGGTGAATCCAAGTGACCATACCCCTATATGGTACTTGGATAGTGGCTGTTCCAGACACATGACTGGAACAAGAAGAATGTTGAGGGACTATGTACCCATAGAGAATGGACCCAAAGTAATCTTTGGTGGATCAGAAAAAGGAATCATTAAAGGATTTGGTAACATCTCCAGTGATTCAATTACTATCACTAAAATGGCTTATGTGAAGGGTCTAAAACATAACCTGATTAGCATAAGTCAACTTAGTGATCTAGGTTATGACATCTCTTTTCTCAAAGGGGAGTGCCAAATAAGAAGGTCAAGTGATCAAGAGATCATTTTGACTGACACTAGGAAAGGAAATGTGTATTGCCTTAACCCATTTGTCAACTCACACATTTGTCTAGTAGCAGGAGAAAAAGCATCTCTATGTGTCAAATGGCACAAGAGGCTTGCTCATCTGAACTATAAGTCTATAGTACAGCTGTTCAGCATAGGGTTATTGAGGAATGGTCCTCAAGTCAAGTGCATTAAAGAGGGTGTGTGTTCAGCTTGCCAAAAGGGCAAGCATACTAAATCCTCTTTCCAGGCACTTGATATTAAAGATTCAATGAGATGTTTATATCTCTTGCATATGGACTTGTTTGGTCCTATGTCAGTTCACAGTCTTGGTAGGAAAGTATACACACTAGTTATTGTGGATGACTATTCTAAATACACATGAGTTTTCTTCTTGAGACAGAAATCTGAAAACCCAACTGTTTTTCAGACTTTTGTTAGACAAATTCAGAATGAATATAATAGTTCAGTGGTCAAAATTAGAAGTGACCATGGAACTGACTTTCAGTCTGAATGTATGACAAAATTCTGTGAAGAACTTGGGATTCATCAGGAATTCTCTTCACCTAGAACTCCTTAGCAAAATGGTGTTGCTGAAAGAAAGAATATGACTCTAATTGAAGCCAGTAGAACACTACTAAATGACACTACTCTCCCTGAATACTTCTGGGCTGAGGCAGTAAATACTGCATGTCATGTGCTCAATAGAGACTCCATCAATAAGAAACACAAGATGACTTCCTACTAGATTTTGAAAGGCAGAAAACCAAACATATCTTACTTCGAAATCTTTGGCAGCAAGTGTTTTGTTCTAGTTAATGGTAAGCACTGCCAAACAAAGTTTGCTGCCAAATCTCTAGAAGGGATATTTGTTGGGTACAGCAACACAAGTAGGGCATACAGAATCTACAACTTGACTACCCAAGTTGTAGAAGAATCTGTTCATGTTGTATTTGATGAGTCAAAGATTATTAACAGTGAATTGTCTAGTTCTTCAGTTAGTTCTACAGATCTAACAGACAGGCTGGACAAGCTGACCATCAATGAAGAAGTTTCTGCCATGCTGGATGAATAAAAAGATGTCAGCTATCCAGGGGGAGAACAAGTCCCACTATATGAAGAAGACAATGTGGGGCATCAAGTTGAGGAAACTGAAGAAAGCCATAATGCTGACAGATTTCCTCTAGTAAGAAGACACTTGAAGGATCATCCAGCTCACCAAATCATTGGTGATGCAAGTCAAGGGGTTCTAACTAGGAGCAAGAGCATGAACACAGTTCTATATTCTAGCTTCTTGTCTCAAATAAAACCCAGGAAGATTGAAGAAGCAATGCAAGACTCCAACTGGATTGATGCTATACAAGAAGAGCTCAGTCAGTTCAGAAGATGTAAAGTCTGGGAACCGGTGCCTAAACCTAAGGATCATAACATAATAGGAACTAAGTGGATCTACAGGAACATACTTGATGAGAATGACACCATAGTCAAGAACAAGGCCAGACTTGTAGCTAAAGGCTGCAGGCAAGAGGAAGGTATTGACTTTGATCAAACCTTTGCTCTAGTGGCAAGGCAGGAGGCTATAAGGCTATTTTTAGCTTATATTGCCTATCAAGGGTTCAAGGTATACCAGATGGATGTGAAATCAACATTTATGAATGGGAATTTAAAAGAGGAAGTCTATGTTGAACAACCCTCAGGTTTTGTAGATTCTCATTTTCCTGATTATGTATATAGGCTTAGGAAAGCTCTATATGGTTTGAAACAAGCTCCAAGGGCTTGGTATGAGACCTTGTCTGCTTTCCTTATTAAGAATAAATTCTCTAGAGGAAAAATAAACAAAACTCTATTATATAGGGAATCTAAATGCAAGATAATACTAGTCCAGATATATATGGATGACATTATCTTTGGTTCTACTGAAAACAATCTTTGTAGAAAGTTTGCCAAACTTATGCAAAGGAAGTTTGAGATGAGTAGTATGGGTGAGCTAAAGTTCTTCTTGGGACTTCAAGTTAGACAGACTGATAGTGGTTTGTCTGTAACGTCCCAATTCGCGCTAGGCCCCTTGATTGCGTATTTGAGTCAAGGGGGCTGTGGTGAGCCCAATGGGGGTGTGGGTGAACAGGTGCGAACGTGTGGGAAATGAGGAAAACAAGGCAAAACGGTAATTTTGGCCGACACGGGTATGGACACGGCCGTGTCCATACCCGTGTGCCTCATGCCAAGATTAGGCTTATCAGTCAGAGAGGTACACGGGTATTGGGACACGGGCGTGTCCCTACCCGTGTGCTGAGGACACGGGTCGAGACACGGCCGTGTCTCTACCCGTGTACCGTAACCCCAACACGGCAGAAAAATATTCTGGGATGAACACGGCCCTAAACACGGCAGGCGACACGGCCGTGTCACCTAAACACGGGTAGGAACACGGCCGTGTGCCTACCCGTGTCTGCGGTGTATAAAAACGAAAAAGATGTGAAACCCTAGCATTTCATCCCCTTTCTTCTGCCCGGAAATTTCTTAGAGAGTTCTCTTGGCTGGAGGAGGAAGAGGCTTGCCGGAGCTATCCTTGGAAGAAGATTGTCGGGCCATCCTTGGCGGAAACGAAATGCCGCTACGAAGGAGTGCGAGGCTCATGGCCGGCCATGGTGGTACCGCTGGACTTGAGGTGAGCTTTCTCCCCTCTCCCTTGGTGCTAGATCTGTAGTTATTTTAGGAGAGACATCGACTCCATAGAGCCTTGATGGTGAGGAGGAGAGTTCTTAGGATAAGCCATGCCTAGGTTTTCTAGGCTTAGTCTCCCTCAACCTTCTCATCATTCAAAGTGGAGATGAGAGGGGTTTTCGTTGAGGGTTTGGCTTTGAAAGGAGAAATAAGGTTGGGTGTGATTTCTGGAGAAGTTTATGCGAGGTCGTTGCAAGGAAGAAGATGAACGGATGCCGTTCATCTCGCCTTAAGATGCGTGCAGAAATCTGATTTCTGCACGCGGCGACCATTGTGGCCAATTTCAGAGGTGTTCTGGCCAGATCTGGGTGATCGACTCAACACGAAAGTCGTAGCCCTTGAAATTACCTTTCCAACGAGTGGTTGCACGTTTCCATGCGATACCTGTAGCCACGGGAAATCTGGTTCGAGTCCGCTATGTTCGGGAAAATCCTGTACAGGAAACTGTTTCTTGTACGTATTCGAGTTGAATTTCTGGTATGTTGCGACCAGATCTGGGCGATCGACTCAACACGAAAGTCGTAGCCCTCGCGAATACCTTTCCAACGAGGGGTTGAGCATTGTGATCGAATTCCTGTAGCTCTGGGAATCCCAGTTTTAGTATCGGGCTATCCTATGTTAATGCACTTGTTAATTTATAATGCTAGCACTCTTGCAATGGTTGTGATTTGCTCATTTGTTATCTTGCTCCCATATATTTATAATGCTGTAGTTACTGTAATTTAGCATGGTTACTCATTTGGTTGTGTAATAAGGAATAACCATGTATTGGTAGAGAAATGGATTGGATGAGAAGACTAGAAATTAAGGGTTGAGATTGGTATAGAATATATTTATATAGTTTGGTGTTGAACATATCTATTATGCGAAGTGTTGAGGTGAATTCATTGAATAGATGGACGTGAATATGATGAACACTATGTGAAGAGTATTTTGTAACCGTAATCCGAGCCCAAGGGGTTTATTAACAACCGATGCTTAGAGTTGTAGCCTCCCTACGGGTAGCATCGAGTGAGTTGTTTTGGGGCATGTGATGTGCGACGATTCATCGTGTCGCGATATTGAGATAATGACTGTGGTAGGTCTACGGGTTCGCCAGTCGTCACACCGATGGGAGCCAATGGGTAGACCTTGGGCGGTAGGGTTAGATACTTGGTGTCCATAACCCGAGATCTCCTCCGCGCCATGAGAACGGTTGGGCTTGCACCTCGTGCGTTTCCGAGGTTCCATCCGGTTCGAAATCAAAGGCCAGGTTGGGCTGTGTTCTTGGTGCACATCTACCCAAGACCCCTTCTGAGCCGTAGTACGCATGTGAGCTCCGCTGTTGTGTTCTTAGCGTTGAGGCGTACGGGGGCCTAGGATAGGTAGTGTGATACCACCTAGTAGTGGAGACGCCCGCTCCACTGTCGCCGTCTGGCCACGACGGACAACGCCTGAGAGGTTAGCTACCTGCTCGAAAAGTGGGAACTTCAAGTCTGTGTCGACATAGCAACTTGCATGTGCGTGTGCATGATTCGGTCATAGCATAACATTCATATCATGTCATTCATTGCATACACAAGATCCTCATCGTATAAGTTTGTATGGGCACTCTTATACGATGAGTTACTTTACTGTTAAGCCGATCCTTAACTTATAAGTTTGTATGGGCACTCTTATAAGTTAAGTTAATATTCTGATTACTTATACCTGCTGTCATATATTATAGATATTTGTAGAACTGCTAGTTGTGTAGCGTAGTTTATACTCCACCATATTTACAGTCACCTGCTTGTTTACTTACTTATATATACATATTGTACCTTTGTTCCTTTCTCCGCCCGGTGCCGAGGAGTCGCCGGAGGAGCGGATGTGAAGCCACTTAGTCTTATGACTAACGGTTGCTACATCTTCCTTTTTAGGAGGAAACCCCGCAGGTAGAGCAGCAACGGACTATGCAGCAGGACAGCCAGACCCGGACGATAGGACCTGAAGTGGTGGTGCCATCGGCACCGTCAGTGACAGTCGTGAGTGTTTTCATGTAGCCGTTTGGCAAAACATTTCTAGACTCTTGTTCTTTTGTACAAGCCTGTTGTGCTTGTTATCTCCGCTCTTTTGGACTTAAACTTAGTTGTGAATTGAACTGCTTTACTTTTCTGTTATGCTTGGGTTGGCATAGTTTATGTGATATGGATTGTAGCCGGCGAAATAGGCGTCTTATGGTAAAGGCTAACCCGTGTGTTAGTGCTACCGCAAGGCGGCTATTTCGGGCATAAGACTCCCCTCGTGCCGTGTGTTGTGTTCCGGGAGGGGGGTCTTACAAATGGTATCAGACTTAGCCGATCTTCAACTAGAGCAGTCAGGTAACAATGGGCCACTCCCGTTCGATTAGTCGGTTTGGGGACAAACCGACTTAGCGGAAGCTGTGGTGTGCCCATATGTAATTCGCACTAAGTTGTCCAACTTTGACATTAGTTTTAGCCAACCTGACCCTAATTTGTACCTTGCGTATAGGTCCCAACGCAGGTGGAGCCGGTTGGGGGCACTCCTACCCCTTCCGTCCCTTCACAGTTCCAGCAGTCGGAACTGGGACAAACGCTGTCAGCCATATTGGATGCATTTAAAGCCCAGCAAGCTCCGGTGCAACAACAAGCGCCAGGCTCCAACTAGTTGAGCACCTTCCGTGCCCTGTCCCCTCCTGCCTATCTTGGGACAGAATCGCCGGTGCGCACCGAGGAATGGCTTGATACCGTGCAGGAATTGATGGCTGGCATAAGATGTCCGAACAGCATGGCGGTGACATTGGTAGTGACGCTGCTAGAGCTGCACGCCAAAAGGTGGTGGAAGTCCCTCATGGGCTCCACCTTCCAAGGGCGGTTGTACACGGACATCAGTTGGAACGAGTTCACCGAGGCCTTTCTGGATCACTTCATCCCTTCTTCTGCTCGGGATGAACTTGAAGAAAGATTTCTGCAGCTAAAGCAGGGATCGAAATCGGTAACGGAGTACCAGAGGGAGTTCCAACACCTCGCTAGGTTTGCCGATTCCTATGATTTGGACGATAGAGGCTACGCGAAGCGCTTCTACAAAGGATTAAGGGACCCCCTGAGGCAGGCCCTTTTGTTTATAGCCGATGCAAGCCTGACAGAAATCATTGACATGGCAAAGAGACTGGAGGCGGACCACATGGGATGTGGCAAGAGACCTGCGGAAGGAGTAATTGAAGTCGGCCCTAGTAATAGAAGGCGGAATGATCATGGCAGAGGAAGGGGAAACCACAGAGGCGGTCGGTGGGTCAACCGGAACTATCGGGTGGAGTACCCAATTCCGCAACCACCAGCTTTACCTCCACCACCGCAGCAGCAACATTATCAACAACCTGGGGGCCGATGTGAGGTGATATGCTTTGAGTGCAACCAACCGGGACATGTCCGACGAGTTTGCCCGCGACTGATCGGGGATGCTCCTATTGCTCTCCCTCCAGTAGCTCCACGGGGGCGAGGGCACATGCGTGGCCGAGGAAGAGGACCACCAGGGAGAAATCAAGGACATGCACGGGAGCATGTATTCGCATTGGATATGACTCAGGAGAGAAATCCGCAGGAAGTCATCACCGGTACGTGCAAAATTTATTAATAATATGACTTGTTAGATTTACGATACAAATGATACGCGCAATTCTGGATAGTGATTACCCTTTTTGGAACCTAGGCACCGTCATGGTTAGCGGGAGCCCCGCCTATACGTTATTTGACACGGGTGCGTCTCACTCGTTCATTTCGGCGGACTTCGTGAAGGACTTGGAGGGAGTGCAACACTTCACGGGCACTACTCAAAGGGTGCGCCTTCCGGACGGCTCTGAGATGACGTCGTCAGCAAGTTGCGACTTCGACACCCTTATTGGAGGAAAGTTCTTTGAAACTCCGGCTACAGTGTTAAGAATCCCGGAGTTCGATCTCATCCTGGGCATGGAGTGGTTGAACTGGCACCACGCCAGGATCAATTGTGCGGAGAAGCAAGTTATGTTGAGGCATGGAGACTCGGAAGTCATCTTCTAAGGTATTAGATTCGCACCCCGTAAATTATTATCTTCAATTCAAGCTATGAAATCTCATATGGAAGGGGACGAGGTCTATGTAATTTGCTTCGAGTTGAAGAAATTGACATTAGAGGTCAAGGATGTGCGGGTGGTGCGAGAATTTCCCGAGGTATTCCCCGAGAAATTGCCGGGACTACCCCCGCATAGGGAAGTGGACTTCCAAATCAAGCTAATTCCGGGTGCCAAGCCCGTCTCGCGAGCTCCATACCGAATGGCTCCGAAGGAACTTGCAGAGTTTAGAGTCCAGCTTCAGGAGTTGGTGGAAGCAGGGTTCGTTCGCCCAAGCTCGTCGCCTTGGGGAGCGCCCGTTTTGTTCGTCAAAAAGAAGGATGGCACCCTGCGGTTATGCATTGATTATCGAGAGTTGAACCGGTTAACGGTGCGGAACACCTACCCCCTACCGCGCATTGATGAATTGTTTGATCAATTGGTGGGATCGTATTGGTTCTCCAAGTTAGATCTGCGTTCGGGATATTATCAGCTGAGGATACAAGAAGATGACATTCAGAAGACGGCGTTCAGTTCGAGATATGGTTTGTATGAATTCACCGTGATGCCGTTTGGGCTCACAAACGCCCCTTCCGCCTTTATGAGCTTGATGAACAAGGTGTTCAGCCCTTATTTGGACATCTTTGTCATCGTGTTCATCGATGATATCCTAGTCTACTCCAAGACTGAAGCAGAACACGCCGAACATCTAACTTTAGTGCTGAGGAAGCTAAAGGAGCACACTTTGTTTGCCAAGTTCAGCAAATGCGAGTTTTGGCTTCAAGAGGTCGCGTTCTTGGGCCATGTGATTAGTGGGGCGGGGCTAGCAGTAGATCCGGCCAAGGTGCGGGCCGTGAAGGAGTGGTCGCCATTGAAGTCAGCGGCCGACATACGGAGCTTTATTGGACTTGCCGGGTACTATCGCAAGTTCGTGAAAGGCTTCTCGAAGATCGCCCTTCCCCTTACTACGCTGACCAAGAAGGGTGTGCCGTTTGAATGGACACCCCAGTGCGAAGCTGCATTCCAAGAGTTGAAGGACAGATTGACGACTGCACCCATCCTAGCTCTTCCATCTGGGAAGGAGGGCTTTCAAGTTTACACGGATGCGTCGTATCAAGGGATGGGAGCCGTGTTGATGCAGAATGGGCATGTGATCGCTTATGCTTCAAGACAGTTGAAGAAGCATGAAGCCAGCTACCCGGTGCATGATCTAGAGTTGGGAGCGGTGGTATTCGCCTTGAAGATTTGGAGGCATTATTTATATGGCGTCCACTGCGAGATCTACTCGGATCACAAAAATCTGAAGTACGTTCACACCCAAAAGGAGTTAAACTTGAGACAGCGGCGGTGGTTGGAGTTCTTGTGCGACTACGAATTCACCTTGAACTACCACCCCGGGAGGGTTAATTCCGTAGCTGATGCCTTGAGTCGAAAGGCACCGGGAACGAGCACGGAATCCCGCTTGATGAGGATGGAGTTAATCCAGACACTGCAAGAGATGGAAGTCACTTTGGTCTTTAAGAATCAATCGGAAGAGTATACCGAGTATTTGACCGCGATAAGTATAGTTTGCAACATACGAGACCGGATCCGGACGGAACAAAAGAAGGATGCGGCTTTAACCCCGGCTTTCAAGTCAATGGAGGATGGGACTACGGAAGAATACTCCCTAAAAGACGGCCTCGTCCATTTTCGTGGCCGGCTTTACATCCCCGAAGGTGACAACATTCGGGAGGATATTCTAAAGGAGGCTCATTGCTCCAAGTACTCGGTGCACCCGGGGATCGCGAAGATGTACACCGATTTGAGAAAGACAATGTGTTGGCCGGGCATGAAGAGGGATGTCAAGTACTTCGTTACTCATTGTGTGGCCTGCCAAATGGTGAAGGCGGAGTGCAGAAGCCCCGGTGGAATGCTACAGTCGTTGCCCATCCCCAAATGGAAATTTGAGGACATCTCCATGGACTTCGTCCACGGGTTACCTCGCTCGCGCTCGGGGAATGATTCTGTGTGGGTGATAGTTGACCGGTTGACCAAGGTAGCCCGATTTATCCCAATGAAGAAGGAGGCGCAGGTGGGCGTCTTAGTGCGTCTCTTTGTGGAACAATTTGTGCGGTACCATGGTGTGCCGAAGACGATCGTCTCCGACCGGGATGGTCGGTTTACTTCAAGAGAATGGAGGGCTGTACAGGCTTATTTGGGCTCGCGCCTCGCCTTTAGCACAGCCTTTCACCCACAAACGGACGGGCAATCTGAACGAACCATCCGAACATTGGAGGACCTTCTGAGGTTGTGTGTGCTAGATAAAGGAGAACCATGGGAAAGACTCTTACCTCTCGTGGAGTTCTCTTATAATAACAGTCATCAAGCCAGTATTGGAATGGCACCTCATGAAGCTTTGTATGGAAGGAGGTGTAGAACACCCTTGTCCTGGGTGCAAGACGAAGATCCGAAGACATTGGGAAATGAGTATATTGATGACACGGACGCGGTGGTTAGGTTGATCCGGGATTGAATGCTAGAGGCTCAAAGCCGACAGGCGAAATATTACAACACAAGGCACCGTATGGTGGAATTTCAAGTGGGTGATAAGGTGTTCCTGAAGGTTCGACCGATGCACGGAGTGTCGCGGGTACGTGGAGTCAAGAAGCTCAGCCCAAGGTATGTCGGGCCCTATGTCGTAGTGGAGAGGATTGGCCCTCTGGCCTATCGATTGGAGTTACCACCGGAGCTGGAGAACCTTCACGACGTGTTCCATGTATCGTCGCTTCGGAAGGCTTTGTTGCGGCCTGAACAGTATATCCCCACGACGGATGGTGCCGTGGCGTCTGATAGGTCTGTGCGACTGGAGCCGGTGCGGATCGTTGATAACGAGACAAGAACCTTGCGCCGCAAAAGTGTTCCCTTGGTGAAAGTGTTATGGTCTAATCATGGGAAGGAGGAGTTCACTTGGGAGCCAAAGGATTTGATGCAAGGGCGCTACCCGGAATTATTTACCCCAGGTAAAAAAATTTTACTTGAAAGCATAGTTCCCTTTTATGTGTTTCACTCCCATAGCCTTACCCTGATTTCGGGGACGAAATCTTTTATTTTGTTTATAGGATTTGTAACGTCCCAATTCGCGCTAGGCCCCTTGATTGCGTATTTGAGTCAAGGGGGCTGTGGTGAGCCCAATGGGGGTGTGGGTGAACAGGTGCGAACGTGTGGGAAATGAGGAAAACAAGGCAAAACGGTAATTTTGGCCGACACGGGTATGGACACGGCCGTGTCCATACCCGTGTGCCTCATGCCAAGATTAGGCTTATCAGTCAGAGAGGTACACGGGTATTGGGACACGGGCGTGTCCCTACCCGTGTGCTGAGGACACGGGTCGAGACACGGCCGTGTCTCTACCCGTGTACCGTAACCCCAACACGGCAGAAAAATATTCTGGGATGAACACGGCCCTAAACACGGCAGGCGACACGGCCGTGTCACCTGAACACGGGTAGGAACACGGCCGTGTGCCTACCCGTGTCTGCGGTGTATAAAAACGAAAAAGATGTGAAACCCTAGCATTTCATCCCCTTTCTTCTGCCCCGAAATTTCTGAGAGAGTTCTCTTGGCTGGAGGAGGAAGAGGCTTGCCGGAGCCATCCTTGGAAGAAGATTGTCGGGCCATCCTTGGCGGAAACGAAATGCCGCTACGAAGGAGTGCGAGGCTCATGGCCGGCCATGGTGGTACCGCTGGACTTGAGGTGAGCTTTCTCCCCTCTCCCTTGGTGCTAGATCTGTAGTTATTTTAGGAGAGACATCGACTCCATAGAGTCTTGATGGTGAGGAGGAGAGTTCTTAGGATAAGCCATGCCTAGGTTTTCTAGGCTTAGTCTCCCTCAACCTTCTCATCATTCAAAGTGGAGATGAGAGGGGTTTTCGTTGAGGGTTTGACTTTGAAAGGAGAAATAAGGTTGGGTGTGATTTCTGGAGAAGTTTATGCGAGGTCGTTGCAAGGAAGAAGATGAACGGATGCCGTTCATCTCGCCTTAAGATGCGTGCAGAAATCTAATTTCTGCACGCGACGACCTTCGTGGCCAATTTCAGAGGTGTTCTGGCCAGATCTGGGTGATTGGCTCAACACGAAAGTCGTAGCCCTTGAAATTACCTTTCCAACGAGTGGTTGCACGTTTCCATGCGATACCTGTAGCCACGGGAAAGCTGGTTCGAGTCCGCTACGTTCGGGAAAATCCTGTACAGGAAACTGTTTCCTGTACGTATTCGAGTTGAATTTCTGGTATGTTGCGACCAGATCTGGGCGATCGACTCAACACGAAAGTCGTAGCCCTCGCGAATACCTTTCCAACGAGGGGTTGAGCATTGTGATCGGATTCCTGTAGCTCCGGGAATCCCAGTTTTAGTATCGGGCTATCCTATGTTAATGCACTTGTTAATTTATAATGCTAGCACTCTTGCAATGGTTGTGATTTGCTCATTTGTTATCTTGCTCCCATATATTTATAATGCTGTAGTTACTGTAATTTAGCATGGTTACTCATTTGGTTGTGTAATAAGGAATAACCATGTATTGGTAGAGAAATGGATTGGATGAGAAGGCTAGAAATTAAGGGTTGAGATTGGTATATAATATATTTATATAGTTTGGTGTTGAACATATCTATTATGCAAAGTGTTGAGGTGAATTCATTGAATAGATGGGCGTGAATATGATGAACACTATGTGAAGAGTATTTTGTAACCGTAATCCGAGCCCAAGGGGTTTATTAACAACCGATGCTTAGAGTTGTAGCCTCCCTACGGGTAGCATCGAGTGAGTTGTTTTGGGGCATGTGATGTGCGACGATTCATCGTGTCGCGATATTGAGATAATGACTGTGGCAGGTCTACGGGTTCGCCAGTCGTCACACCGATGGGAGCCAATGGGTAGACCTTGGGCGGTAGGGTTAGATACTTGGTGTCCATAACCCGAGATCTCCTCCGCGCCATGAGAACGGTTGGGCTTGCACCTCGTGCGTTTCTGAGGTTCCATCCGGTTCGAAATCAAAGGCCAGGTTGGGCTGTGTTCTTGGTGCACATCTACCCAAGACCCCTTCTGAGCCGTAGTACGCATGTGAGCTCCGCTGTTGTGTTCTTAGCGTTGAGGCGTACGGGGGCCTAGGATAGGTAGTGTGATACCACCTAGTAGTGGAGACGCCCGCTCCACTGTCGCCGTCTGGCCACGACGGACGACGCCTGAGAGGTTAGCTACCTGCTCGAAAAGTGGGAACTTCAAGTCTGTGTCGACATAGCAACTTGCATGTGCGTGCGCATGATTCGGTCATAGCATAACATTCATATCATGTCATTCATTGCATACACAAGATCCTCATCGTATAAGTTTGTATGGGCACTCTTATACGATGAGTTACTTTACTGTTAAGCCGATCCTTAACTTATAAGTTTGTATGGGCACTCTTATAAGTTAAGTTAATATTCTGATTACTTATACCTGCTGTCATATATTATAGATATTTGTAGAACTGCTAGTTGTGTAGCGTAGTTTATACTCCACCATATTTACAGTCACCTGCTTGTTTACTTACTTATATATACATATTGTACCTTTGTTCCTTTCTCCGCCCGGTGCCGAGGAGTCGCCGGGGGAGCGGATGTGAAGCCACTTAGTCTTATGACTAACGGTTGCTACGTCTTCCTTTTTAGGAGGAAACCCCGCAGGTAGAGCAGCAACGGACTATGCAGCAGGACAGCCAGGCCCGGACGATAGGACCTGAAGTGGTGGTGCCATCGGCACCGTCAGTGACAGTCGTGAGTGTTTTCATGTAGCCGTTTGGCAAAACATTTCTAGACTCTTGTTCTTTTGTACAAGCCTGTTGTGCTTGTTATCTTCCGCTCTTTTGGACTTAAACTTAGTTGTGAATTGAACTGCTTTACTTTTCTGTTATGGTTGGGTTGGCATAGTTTATGTGATATGGATTGTAGCCGGTGGAATAGGCGTCTTATGGTAAAGGCTAACCCGTGTGTTAGTGCTACCGCAAGGCAGCTATTTCGGGAATAAGACTCCCCTCGTGCCGTGTGTTGTGTTCCGGGAGGGGGGTCTTACATTGTCCATATCTCAGTCTAAGTTCACCAAGGAGTTTATTAAGAAGTATGGTATGGACTCAACTTCTACCATGAAAACTCCAATGGGAACAAGTATGTATATAGGCAAAGATGAGGCAGGGAAACCTGTTGATGAGTCTTTATATAGAGGTATAATTGGCTCCCTACTTTACTTGACTGCTAGTAGACCTGACATCATGTATGCAACATGTGTCTGTGCTAGGTACCAAGCTTGCCCAAAGGAATTTCATTATACTGCAGTTAAGAGAATATTGAGATATCTTAAGGGCACACCTAATCTAGGCCTTTGGTACCCTAAGAATAGAGATTTCATTCTTACTGGTTTCTCAGATGCAGACTTTGGTGGATGCAAAGAAGATAGGAAGAGTACTATAGGAACTTGTCAATTCCTTGGTGGGAGGCTGTTGTCATGGAGCAGCAAGAAGCAAACCAGTGTAGCTATATCAACAGCTGAATCAGAATATATAGCTGCAGGTAGCTGCTGTGCACAATTGATGTGGATAAAACATCAACTTGAAGACTATGACATCCAGGTAAGTAGAACTCCACTGTTTTGTGATTCTACGAGTGCTATTTTTATTGCTAAGAATCATGTATCACACAGTAGGACCAAACATATTGAAATTAAGTTTCATTTCATCAGAGAACATGTAGAGAAGGAAAATATTAGTCTAGAGTTTGTGAAAACAGATAATCAAATAGCTGATATTTTTACAAAACATCTGGATGAAACTAAATTCAATTATTTTAAAATTAAATTAGATATGTTGAACCTATAATAGGTTAGCACAAGCTTCCTTAAGTAGCATATGTAAGCACCAAATTTCTCTGGAAATTTATCTAAGTACAAAGTTTGGGTCGACACAAGCAAGTTGTGTCGACACACTCAGTATGTTGTGTCGACAGAGAAAAAGGATGTGTCGACAAAGAAACAGTATCTGTGTAGACAGAAGAACTGGTGTCGACACAACTCTATCGAGACTTAAATGGTCTGTGTCGACACAGAGACAAGTGTGTCGAAACTGACACAAGTATGTCGACACATAGATGTGTCGATTTAATATAAATATTGTCGACTCAGACATTAGTATGTCGACACATAGCCGTGTCGACTTAAACTAAGTATTGTCGAGACCAAGGTCATTTCTGACGACACATATGCTGATTTGTCGACTAAGGCCCGTCTTTTGACCTGCCCTTGATACTAATACTATAAATAGGTGAAGCCAAAATCTGGTCGACTACGCTTTCAGAATTCTTGGCTCTGCACCTTCTGTCGATAAAGATCTTCTCTTCTTTTCTCTCTCATCTCTCTCATCGATGGCGCCTCATCAAGAAGACAAAGTCAATGAAGGATATGAGCTGGTTCGTGAAGGGTTCACGACAGCTTCAGAAGAAATTCAGGGTGCAATTGCCCTAATTTCTGAGAATGGTTTGGAGTACTTGGTCTCTGAACCAACCAAGATTTGGAAGAAGGAAGTTTTGAAATTATATTCAACAGCAAGCGTGGATATAGAAGGAAAGAAGATCAAAGCAACAGTTCAGTATTCCCAAATGAAACTTACACTGAAGACAATTAGGAAATCTCTTCAGCTTCCTTTGGTTATGGATACAGATGAAATAACTCCATCCCTGACTACAGAAGCATTAAGTTGGTGCGGGCTGAGCCCTAATATTAAGGTTGGATCATCCATAACTCGGAAAGGGATGACTTCTAAAGAGAAGTTCTTGTTTGAAATAGTTGGGAAGATGATACTATGTAAGACTGGTTGACATGATCGAATTTCAGTCCATATGTTCAATCTGATGACACAGATCATATTCAAAGTGAAAATTGACTGGGCAGTAGTAGTGTTTGACGAGATCCAAGAAGGAGTGAAGAAACCAAACTTGGGAAGGATCCTAAGTTTATGTTTATCTTCAGTAATACTAGATGTTTTGAAATAAGTGGCTGGATCCAAAATCAATCACATGAGGAGAATGGATGTGAGAATTCTGTCAAGGTGGGATAGAGTTCTGACCAAGGAAGTCACTACTCCTCAAAAACAAACTAAGAAAGATAAAAAACAGATGAAAGTTGTTCAACAAGCAGAATCCTCTAGTGATTTTGAAGAGGAAGTAGTATTCAGCTCAGATGAAGACCAACAACCAAAAGAAGCCCAAGATCAAGTGGTGGGCAGTGAGCCCCAAGAACTACAGACAGACTCCACTCCAGGGGAGAAAATACTGAACAAACTGAGCTGTCTGCCCAAGGGGGAGGCATTGCTGAAGCTGCCCTTGAGAGTGAATTTGCTGCAGATACTATCATGAACATAGTATCTGAAATCAATAATGCAGCACAAGAAAATGTTGAGACAGAAGCTCAAAATGAGTCAGTAAGTATCTCCTCAACAATTTGGTGGTATCTAGTGGTATTCTCCTCAACAATGTTCCGGGAGAAACTTTTATTTTAAAAGCTAATCTTGTTCCTCCTGTACAGATACAACAGGAATTCATTATGGAGGAGCTATTCCATGATCCACCTGCAGTAAGGACTGGGGAGGAGGAACAAATCAAAGAAAAAGATTTACCAAGGACTGAGGGGGAGCTGTATCAGCATGCCCCAACTGATAAGGACACAGTTGATATGCAAAGTACATTTGAAACTTCTGATGATGAAGAAGCCTTAATGACTAAGAAAAGAAAAATAGTTGTCTTAAGGAAAAAGAGTTCTGACTACAAAAAGGGCTTGCAAACAGGCACAACACCACCTACTCCAAGCATGGACTTCAGTTCTCTACTGGTCCAAATGTAAATTAAGTTTGATGAGCAAAGACAATCTCTGGAGAAATATATGGATGAAACTCACAAGGAGTTGCAATTCCAATTGGCTCAGGATATCAAGTCTATTAGATTTGAAGTTAATCAAAATAAAAAGGAAATGACAGATTGCTTCCATAAGGGAGGTAATGCTGTGGTATTCTTGGCCAAACAATAGCAAGATTTGAAAGTACAAGTGGGAGATATTGCAGTAAAGCAGGGTTATGTACTAGATAATCGACTAAGAATGAATGAGAATCTTAAAAATTCACACCATACTATCTTGACAAAAATTAATGATCTAACAACTGCTGTCAAAGCTGAAGTCTCAAAGCAGATCAAGGAAGATATAACTGCTGTTCAGGCCACATTTCAAGCCTCATAGAAGAATATATCTGATTTCTTGACAAAATTCAGAGATCATTATAAAGAAGGAACTGAATATATTATTAATCAAGTCAGATTTCAAAAAGATGATCTGAGGGATCATATTGATAGAGAAGTCATAAAGGGGGAGAGAGTAGTAGTCAAAGCCTGCTCTGATCATGCTAAATAGATATCAAATAATATCAGATCAACTCTTGGATATCCTCCCCTATGTGATGATGACAATGTAGCTGAGTCTGGAATGCAACCTGCTCATACTGAAGGAGATCAGCCTGAAGTTGCTAAGATGATTTACCCCCCCAGCAGATTTTGAAATGATTCAAGAGGAAGTTCAAAAAATTTATAGTCCTCCACTAGAGGCACACAATGTAATTTTGGAGAAAGTAGAAATGTCAGAAGCTGTCATAGAAGCTCAGAATGAAGCTCAGCTATCCAAGAAGAGGTTCAGAGAACAGGCTGAGTTGAAGCCAGACTTTGAGCAATAAAATCCTACTTCCAGAAACATTATACTGACTGCCTGGAAAGTTGTGAAGGATAAAACCCATAATAGGGGTAAATGGTATTCAAAGCAGGAATGGAATAAGTATCAGGCTGTGCAGGAAGTCATTCTTCAACACAGAAGAAGTGCTAAGGATGGGAAGCTACCTGCTTATGCTCTGGAGCCAAGCAAGTACTTCCCAAAGCCATTTCACTATTTTGAAAGGCAGAGAATAAAGGCTGAAGAACAAAAGAAAAAAGCTTTGAAAGGAAAGAAGCCTGCTGATGAAACTGAACCTCCTTTGTAGGCTAAGATCAAGTCTGGAAAAGACATTGTAATTAAGAAGCCTAGTTAGTAATAAGATAGTTAGGCTTATGTAAAAGAATAATGTAATATTTTGTTTTTTTGTTCTAAAAAAAAATCTTGTAAACATATCATTTTTCTGAATTAAATGAAATCAGTTTTAGTATTAATTTGTGTTGTTTACAATGATTATATGTTAACCTGCTGAGAAATTAATGTACATCTATTTCTATTATGTTTTATTATGAGAGATGTATATCTTTGACTAAGGATTATGACTTCTCCAAATAGGGGGAGATTGTTGGGTACATTGAAAAATATGTACCAGATTTGGAGAAGCCTCATCTTAGTCAATGATATGAATCAATTTTTATTTGATAGATGTTTGAGTTACATTGTGCAGGTTCAAGAATTTGAAGAAAATTTTCTGAGTACAAGTGTCGACACTTGTGAAGAAGTTGTGTCGACACCCAAGCTAAGTCGACACTTATGAAGTAGTTGTGTCTACACCCAAGCTAAGTCGACACTTATGAAGAAGTTGTGTCGACACTTAAACTGAGTCGACACCTAAAGAAGCAGTTGTGTCGACACCCAGAATTGTGTCGACACCTCAGCCGGAAACCATTGGGAAACTCTATATAAGAGTTAGATCTGTGACAAAAAAAGAGACAACACGACATAAGAAGAAGAAGAATAATACTAGAGAATTCTTCAACAAGAACAGGGAAAACCCTTACGAAGGCAGATCCAGAGCTGTCTGCAAGAAAGATTCAGAATTCATTCTGAATTTAAGGAAGAAGCTAACTGAAGATCATCTTCTACATCAAGTGAAGATCCACCTTATTTTGTTCTATCAAGAAGCTTTGAAAAGCTAAGTCATATTTGATCAAAAGGGTCTGTTCATTCAAGAACTGATCAAGAAGGATACACCAATAGAGAAATCTAGCTGGTGAATTTTCAGTATCTTTATATCATTCAATTTCTTGTAGGATCTATTGTTAGATCTGAGTTATAAGCCTGAAATTATAAAGACTGAGGTAGGGCTGAGAGCCTGAGGTGTAGGACTTGTGAAAAGTCTGAGTTGTAAGCCTAGTGATAAAGGCTGAGGTAGGGCTGAGGCCTGAGGTGGGATTCTTGGAAAGAATTTGAGGTAGGACTTGTTTAAGTCTGAGTTGTAGGAATCATTCTGGTTCTGAGTTGTAAGATCTGCAGATCTGAGCCAGTGGAAGGAAGTTAGGCTGAATCCAGTTATCTACTGGATAGGCGAAGGGGTAAAGTGGATGTACCCATACCTTGGGGAACCACTATAAATCTGGTGTATGTTGCGCTGTGAATTGTGGTCTGTGCTTTAAATTATCTGTGCAGAATTTAATCTAGCTGTTTGCCAATAAAAATTGTTTAAAAAGTTTAGAACCTATTCACCCCCCTCTAGGTGTTTAGTCTCTTGAAATCAAGTCTTTCAATGTGAGGTGTATATCTGTGACTAAGGGTTGTGACTTTTCCAAATAGGGAGAGATTGTTGGGTACACTAGAAACTATGTATCAGATTTGGAGAAGCCTCACTTACTCAATGATATACATCAATTTGTATTTGATGGGATGTTTGAGTTTCAGTGTGCAGGTTTAAGAAATGCAGGAAAATTTCTAAGTACAAGTGTCGACACTTGTAAGGAATTGTGTCGACACCTAAAACAGGAGCTGTGTCTACACCCAGGAATTGTGTCGATACCCAGGAGTTATGTCGACACCAGAAGCAAGGCATGTGTCGACACCCAGGAATTGTGTCGACACCTGAAGAAGGCTTGTGTCGTCACACAGGACTTGTGTCGACACACACTCAACGCCATCTATCATCGACAGCTATATTGAGTCTGAAAGGCTTGTGTCGACACACAGGACTTCGACACACACTCAACGCCATATATAAACAACAGTTGTACTGAGTCTGAAGGGCTTGTGTCGACACACAGGACTTGTGTCGACATACACTCAACGACGTCTGGACAACACTCAACGCCATTTGTCAGCATCAGCTATGTCGAGACCAGGAGCAGTTGTGTCGACACACAAGACTTATGTCGACACACACTCAACGACGTTTGGACATACACTCAATGTCATCTGTCTGCATCAGCTATGTCGAGACCTGGAGACTTGTGTCGACACACAGGTCTTGTGTCGACACATAGGACTTGTGTCGACATATACAACAGAAGCTGTGTCGAGAGGCAGAAGAATGACTGTGTCGACACATTGAGTGTTGTGTCGACATCATCAAGACTTGTGTCGACACTTAGCCTATTTATGTCGACACATGTAAAGTAATTTGCTGAGTGTTTCCTGCTAAGATATAAAGTCATTACAAAATCAGCTGTCACGGCTCAAGACTTGACAGCTGTCATAAACAACATGTTTGACACATTTGTCAGAACTATCAGAAGGTTGTTACAAACCGGATCAGCCGATAATCATTGAGAAACTCTATATAAAGGACTGATCCATGACAACCAAAGCAAACAATTAAGAAATTACAAGGGAACAAACCAACACAGAACCAGAGAGAGAATTCAACAATAAGAAAGAGGAAACCCTTAAGAAAGCATATCCTGAACAGTCTGCAAGAAAGATTCAGATCTATTTCTAAATCTAAGAATGGAGATGTCTGAAGATCAACTTCTATACCAAGTCAAGATCAACATCATTTTGTTCAATCAAGAATCTTTGAAAAAGCTAAGTCAGGTTGGATCTGAAGTATACAGTTTATTCAAGAACTGATCAAGAAGCTCACACCGATTGAGAGTTCTATCTGGGTGAATTTTCTGTACAACTAAATATTCTTTTTCCTTGTAAGATCTTTTATAGATCTGAGTTATAAGCCTGTGTTTATAAATGTTGAGGTAGGGCTGAGTGTCTGAGGTGTAGGACTTGTGAAAGTCTGAGTTGTAAGCCTGGTGATAAAGGCTGAGGTAGGGCTGTTGCCTGAGGTAGGGTTCTTGGGAAGAATCTGAGATAGGACTTGTATAAGTCTGAGCTGTAGGAACTTATCAAGTTCTGAGTTGTAAGATCTGTGGATCTGAGTTAGTGGAAGGAAGTTAAGCTGAATCCAGTTCTCTATTGGATAGGCGAAGGGGGGAATGTGGATGTACCCATAACTTGGGGAACCACTATAAATCTAGTGTTCTGTGTTGTGCTGTGCTGTGAATATTATGCTGTGGATTGTATATTCTATACTGTGATAGATCCAGTTAATTGCCTAAATTTATTAAAGAAAATTAGAACCTATTCACCCCCCCTCTAGATGTCTAGGTTCTTGAAATCAAGTCTTTCAGTTGCCCATGGTCAGCCCCACCAAGGTCGACCGCCCCCTCCCGACCATTTGCCTCGGAGAAGGGGGTGGTCGCCGCCGGGCTCTGGCCATCGGGTGTCTTGGGTGGGCTTTTTTCCGACCCGGAGGCAGGATTGTCTTTTCCTAAAAATTAGTGATCTGTGTGCCTAGTTTAGAACGTTTTTATTGGTCCATCTGGTAGTTGCTGGATAAAATTACCGGACCACTCCCATATTAGTATATAAATAGACCCACTCCCCACTACATTTGCATCTTTTTTATCGGTTCACTAACTCAGACCGTTTTCTTGCCCCTCTCTCTATACTCCCTCTCTTTTTACAGTTTGTGCGCCTGTAAGGGGCTTGGGCGAACATCACCTAGGCGAATGAAGTTAGCCCGAAGGAAGACAAGAGGCTTGAAGCGAACAGATTTCTCGGCTGTCGACAAATTCCCCAGTTGTCCGCAAGACACAGAAGCAAGCGACAAGTCCCAAAGTTGCCACGGGTAGTCATGCCCAAAAAGCCCAACCGGGTCGGGCTTGGGCCGGGTCGGCCGGGCCTGGGCTTCTAGCCAACTGGGCTTGGCCCGGGCTCAGTTTGAGTCGGGCCAGGCTCGAGCTCCCTCTCAAAGAGGGCGCCCGATTAGGCCCTTCAGGCTGTCCCGGTCCCGGGCCGGCCTGAATACCAAAGGCGGGATAGTACTAATGGACACATGATAATGTCTATGTACCTGCATATTTTCAACTTAAAACTCTTAACCACGAGAATTGAGAAGCTTCAGATTACTCTAATTATGGCCGCACATGCCTTCGAGTTGTCATTTAGACTCAGTTTGGCACAGTGATGGCGGTCGAAAAAACATGGGTTCAACTGTTATTCGTTAAGGATCTTCTAACAAACATCATCTCATTAAACATAAAAGTGAATGAAGTTCCTTAGTGGGAGTCAACGAATGACAATTTAATTCCTATAATCATGACTGCCACCACAGCGCCAAACAGATCCTTAGTTACTAATTATATATCAGTTACATTTTCCAGTTATATCACTAAGTCTGCCTCCCAGTTTGTTGTCCTTGAGGCGCTCAGGAATTTTATGATTCTATCCTCTCTGTGTTCTCTCTTAATATCTATTGAAGTTTGTCTCCTCCTCTAACTGGTGTTTTCTTTGTGTGTCTTGCTTTCTGCCATTATCTTTGCCCTCAATTTGTGCTTGCAGCCCTCAGGGATTTGATGCACCCGTTCTCTGTCTTTTGTCGGAACATCTATTGAACTTTGTGCGCGCCCAAACTGAAAAAGAGAGCAGCATCCCTGTGCCGGTAACTATTGTTGGCCTTTCTTAGTTTTTTCACAATATTTTTTTTGTAATTATTAGTTTGTGCCTTATGAATGTATTGCCTTATTAATGTTTCTTTCACTATTATTATCATTATTATTTTGTTATGAGCAAAAACCATTGTAAGTCATAAAATATTGCATTGTTATCTTCTTTTAATTCCATCTATCTACAATATGCATGAGCGACTTTGCATAGAGGCCATGCAGTATAATGTTCCCGACGCTCTTCTTCCCCCATCAATAATGCACGGTGATGATTGGACCCTCATCTTTGCTCACGCCCTCTTGCTTGATGAATTGCTTTGAATTTAAAGGTGTGCGTAATAATCAAAACCCTGGATGCAGTTTTGATTTAATAATCCTTTGGGTAGACTTTATTTAATAAAGAAAAGTCAATGAACATTCTCTAGCCCCTCATGGCTATTTTTACCATCCCTACATTGAAGATCCGACTTGTGTACTAGATCTTTGATACAAACCTGCTGCTAGCAGTTTCTTTACCTCCTCCCTGATAAGCTCGACCAACGTACCAACCACTGCCCTCTTTTTTTGTCGTATGGGCTTGACTTCTGGGTTAAGGTTGAGGCGATGACATGCCAAATTGCATCAACCCCTGTCATATCTGTGGTGCTCCATGCGAAGATGTCCACATTTTTTATAAGCATGACACCATCTCCTTCTTCTCTTTGGCTTCAAAGCCCCTCCCATCTTCAGTATCCCAGGCATTTGGCCCTCGGTCACCACTCTTACCTCTTCTACCTCATATACAACCTATAGCTTATCCCTTCTTTCCAAGATCCGATCCAACTCCTCTGCTTCCTCCCTCCAGTTAATGGTGCTTATCATGTTCAGATAGCACTCTAGAGTGGCTCTTGGATTGCTCATGATCCTCACCTGGATGTCCCCTTGGCAATACATTAGGCACTACTGATATGAGGACGGGACATCCTTGAAGAAGGAAATTAAAGGCCTTCTGAAGATGGCACTATAACAACTCGGTGTGTCTATGATGATGAACCTGCACTTGATCGTTATCCCGCCAAGGGCAACCAGTAGATTTACTCCTTTGTCCACTTCCTTCCTCTCTGGAGAAGCCAAAGAGAGGGCCATCTGAGGCAATCACCCTTCCAGCCTCTACCTCCAACCCGTCGAACGTCTTCTTAAAGTTAACGTTCACGGAGATCCCATTGTACAAAAGGATTCAATCGATGGTGAAGTCATTTGCTGCTGCCTCAATGACGAGAGTGTCATGAAAGGGCTTCTCATTCTCTAACAAGTCTTTTGAGGATAAGGTGATCTCTAGCGGTTGAGGATTTTGAGATATCGAAGGGACGTTCCTGCAGTATATGGCGTGGATAGTTCCCTTGAGGGAAGCTCTGACCCATGCTTCCCCATGGATCACTCCGACTCCTCCACCTCCTCCTTGGCCAACCCTATCCTCGTTTCTCCTCCGAACGGGGGCTTGCTCCCACTCCGGGTCCTCCGGACCCCTCTTCCTCAGAGTTTTTCCTCCCCCGACTCCTCCTCTTGCCCTCTGCATGCTTCCAAGATGTCTGGATATGTCATGGTGACATGTCTCTCGACTTGGTGCAGCTCACAGTAAAGGGGAACCTCCTCTGGCTGGTTCCTTATCCTCTAGTTCCTCCGCTGGTTCCGATTGGCCTGGTCGGCGACTGCCATTCCCTCTATTCGGTATCCTTCTCCTTGATGCTCTTCTAAATGGTAGTGATTGTTCCTCCTCTCCGGGAGTACCTCCCCCTAGGGCTCGCTTGCTGAGGTCTTCATGCCGGCTTCCACGAGGGCCGGCTCACTGGGAACTGGAACCTCCGCCCCTCTTTCTGATTCTTCGGAGCCACAAAGGGTCTCCTATCTTCTTACCTTGGAGGCTCCTCCTGACTCTTATGCTCCTCCTTCCTTCTTGGTTCTTCCTTTCTCCTTGGATATTCCTTCCTCCTTTCTTCCCGCTTCTTCCCTTCTCTCTTCCTTTGCCCCTCCTTGGGCCTTTGCTCGTGTGCCTCCTCTTCATCATCCTCTTCTCTAGTTATCTTTGGTAGCTTGACCAGGAAGCTGAGGTTGGTTGACTCCCACTGTAAGAACCTTTTTTCCTCTCGATCGGTTTTTGTAGGACATATGGGGATCCATGTTGTTTCAAGATTAAAGAGACCCTGTTTTAGGCTGAAAGTTAAGGCCAACTGGAAGGTGTAGCTATCCCCCTCCTGGATGCCAATGACCTCCTCTTAGAAATAAATAATGTATTGGCTGAGCGTCTCATGCCCCCGACAACCGGTATAACCAATCTTTAGCCTTTCCCTTAAATGTGATGACAAATAATCAACACTTGAAAGCATTAGTTATATGATAGATTGACACCACGTCCTCAAACCACTGAAGATTTCAGACCGAGTCATCTTTTCTAGAGTAGTATCTCAGGACAGGCTCCCTGAAACCTTCAGTGGCCGAGACCGACAACACCTCCTTACTAAACGGGCCCCCTCCCTCCGTAGCGACAATTAGCGAGTTGGCGAGAAGCGCCTATCTTGTTCGCATGAGTATTTTGGATCCTTGCATAATACTCATCTTCTCAGATCCTAACTCCCTGAGTACTCGTATGATAGTACATCGATAACATAGGTCGTTACATATCCTCTACCATCAGTTTGTTTCCTGCTCGCCTAGACGACATGATTTACTCTGACGGAGTCTCGCGACAAGGCGAGGTCATGGTGATCTCCGCGCGAGGAGCTAGCAACGAGCACACAGTGTCCTTGAAATGCTACTAGAAATCTCTAAACTCAGCCCGAGTCACATACTCACTCAAACCTTGCGAGTTACCCACTACTCCTTCTTGCTCGCCTTTATCCACCATCTTGCCTCATTGTTAGACTTCCCCTCTCTAACTACAATCCACGTTTATTGTAACAAAGTGTTGAAGTTTAGAAAATCTCTATTTCAAATATTCGGATCTAAGTGAAGTCCGAGGTTACTGATCCCGCGATTTGGCCGTCCGGTTATGAAGACAAGAATAAAGAAGAAAGAGAAACTACTAAAGGACCCCTGACGCTTCATTAGGGAGGTCCCACCACGTACCCGAAAATTTTGGAGAAAACTTCCCCTCCGCAACTAAAGTGACTGAGCTAGGTATGAGGAAGACACCACTTAGAGAGTTGTGATCTCTGATGGGGGGGGTAAGATTTCAAAGTGTCATTCTTGGTACCTCCGAGGTCTTATTTATAGGCAAATTCTATGGGGGGGTAGGGAGGGGTCATTATTGCGAGAATGACTCCCCCTGCGATATACCTACCGTGAGAACCAATGAGTTCCTCACTAAGCGGTGACTTCAAAGTGATTCTCGGCCGATGGGCGATTTGAAGGGCATCCTCGTCGGACCGACGACTTTCTATGTCTCTTCGCCTATCACGCGACTGCTTATCACACGACTTGTAAGACATCCTCGCTTTGTAGGCGACTTGGACTGTTTCCTCGCGTATCATGCGATTTGTAAGACATCCTCATTTTGTAGGCAACTTAGAGTGTTTCTATGCCTATTAAAGGTGAAGGATCAAGCGCATACCCAACTGCACCAAAAGCCCGGACTGTTGGAGAGGGTGCTACTTAATTTTTTATATAAGTAGCAGAGCGCCACAGGTCAAGTAAAGGAACGCCGGACCCAACAATCCCCCCCCCCCCGGCGTCCAACACAACCCGTCGGCTCAGAGGTGGGGTTACCACATGGCCCACACGGCTCAGAGGTGGGGTTACCACATGTCCACGGTTTGCCTGACCCACCGGACCCACACAGGTAGAAGGGAAAAATCAGGATTTAATAGCGTCCCCCGGTCTTGAACCCGTGACCTCCTCTGATACCATTTGAAGGATCAAGCGCATACCCAACTGCACCAAAAGCCCGGACTGTTGGAGAGGGTGCTACTTAATTTTTTATATAAGTAGCAGAGCGCCACGGGTCAAGTAAAGGAACGTCGGACCCAACAAAAGGGGTAATGGCTCTCCGCTAATTTTAACCTCCGCTGACTTTGACAGTGATACCTTTGACTTTGTTGACTTGGCTTGGATGGGCCTAGCCTCCACGAATACGGGTTATACACTAGTGTTGTATCTTATTTGATAACATCTCATTATTGTATTAACTTAACATCATTAGGTGCATGAGTGTGGACATCGCTAGGCTCTAAACAAGTAGTTTGTACATACTGCTTAATCTGTTATGCATATATATATAGGTAATATACTAGCTGTACTTTCCTTTTATTATTATGCTTATAGTATCATTGTCTGTTATTATTACATACATACTTCCTATCACTTCTTGTAGCGTGGTATTTCCCTTTCTTTGATGTTAGGGTTTGGGGGGAGCGAGAAATCCACTTGTTGCGGACTAACTCTACGTCCCGATCGGACCGAAATACTTGGATCGTCTTAGCTCTCGGAATGGTCGAGCGCGCACACAGTCAAAAGAGTAGGTTGATTGTATACAAGCAGTTTTAACGTGGAAAACCCCCTCAACTGGGTAAAAAATAACGTGACCGGATATGTGCCAGTTAAAGTCCACTATGTCCTGGCGGTTACAACTTGTTTGTGAAATCGAGGGTGATAGGACACCTCTCGTTACAATTCCGGGGTGAGAAAACACTTGGCACACGACGGACGACAAGCCGTCGCGCTGGGAGTTATTACAAATTGCGCTTCGCGCTGGTAGTCTTCGGATAGTGACTTGCTGATTCTAGATGGGGGGCGGAGCACCTGCACTTGCAGTTGTACGGGCCGCTTGGAACTTGAACGTTTTGGCTTCGTCGGATGGCTTTGACTTGACCCGCTTGTAGCTCGGGTGTGGCTCGAAGGCTACTCGTAGGAGGAATTTGGTAGAGCTTCAACCTGAGGAAGAAGAAGACTCAGAAGAGAAAAGTGAGAAATGAGGATGCTTGAGGCTCCTTTAATAGGCTCCAGGTGGTGGTTATGGCGGTTACGCGGCTATTCGCACACCATAACCACCATCATAATTGCATTTAATATAGTTTTAATGCGCGTATTCCGCTACTTTGAGACCACTTAAATAAACTATATAAAATATTAATTAAATCCTCCCCCACTAACCCGACGGTTAGTGGGTGGTTAAGCGTAAATCGGACGGCCGGGGATGTTTCCCGACGATTGGACGACGGGAGCGGGGCTCCGCGGGCGGCCGACGAACTTTCCGCGGAGTTTGCCAGCGAGGGGAGGACTTGCGACGGCGGCCGGGACGGAGCGGCCGCTCCCCTTGGCCGTGTGCCGACGACCAAAGGAGGGGATGGTCGGGGTGGCCGCCCCTTGGCCGCGTGGGCGGCCGAGGAGGGGGATGGACTGGGCGGTCGTCCCCTTGGCCACGCCGGCGTCCGAGGATGGTGCGGCCCGGGCGGCCGCCCCCTTGGCTGCGCCGGCGGCCGAGGAAGGGGGCGGCGTGGGCGGCTGCATCCTCGGTCTCGGCCGGAGCCGACGTGGCGAGAGAGGGCGGGTGGGCGGCGTCCGGGATGGGGCCGCCCGCCCGCCGCCGACGAGGTGGGGCTCGCGGCGGTTTGCCCATTACGCGTATTGAGATCGGTGCGCGGGGGATCATCCGCTGTGATCGTGCGCGCGATCAATCCCCTGATCCCACTTCTTTTGAGGTGGGGATCATAGGTGTGCGGTTACGTGCACACCCGATTTCTATAAAAAGAGGGTCATTCCCAACACCACTCAATCTAGTTTGACTGACTCTCTCGTGTTGAACCATTTTAGGAGGAGACATGGATGACGACGCAGTTGGAGCATCAGGAGCAGGACTTGCCGACTATGCCCAAGAGACATGATACACAGACAGGACCCGAGGCAGTGACCTCTGCGAGAGGTTGCTAGTACTTTTACATTTTAGTCTTTTTTTATTAGTATGTACTTGGACTTTACAATCTCTTATTGGCAAATGCTACAAATCTATTTTGGATTGTAAGTGACATTAAACCCTCTTTATTTATTTCTGTACTGTTATTTCCTTCTTTTATAACTTATGGTAATACTTTTTATCTTTCATATTTATTTCTGCCAATTCAATACCAACAAACGACAAGAGATGACAGATTCATTGGATTGCACAATGACTTTTGCAACCGTTGAAAAATGGATGTCACTACTCGATTTAAATATGCCACAGAGTGCAATTACATCAATAACAAATATAAAATGAAACGTATTTGTCCACTTGGAGGATTTTTTGATAAGGGTAAGCGAACATTTATTTGTGTTACTTTAATTTCCCGAATTACATATTTACTTGTATTTTGATTTTAATTTGTTTTGATTGTTATAGGAATATGAAGATCATGAAAATGAAAGGAAAAAATTTAATGACTTTATTATTTTGACTAATATTAATGTTGTAATAATTCTATAAAACTCGATTGTTAGTTTGTTACAGAAATATCATAAATTTTTTTTGCAAGACTTTCAACAAAATGACATTAAAATCTACAAAAATTTCCTTTAAATCTAATTTTATTTATGAAGTTTTTGAGATGCAATTAGTATTTTAAAATATTTTTAATATTAATAGACATCTTTAACAAAATAGATTGAGGCTTCATTTGGTTCGGCAGTGGCGGGTCGATCCGGCGGGTGGAAACGGAGTGTTCGAACCGGAGGGGGGAGGTGGCTGCTCCAAACGGAGCTTTTTGGGGGCGTTTCTCAAGGGGGCGGGTGGAAATGGAGCAAACGCCGCCGGAGGTTCATTTGTTTTTCCTCCTTCCGGCGGCGTTTGCTCAAAACAGAGCAACGAAACGCCCAAACAAATGGAGCCTGAGTGGTGTTGGGGATGACCCCCATTACACATACTTTTTCTATTGAGTGTGTCAAATCGGATATTATTGCATGTATATATGTATTAGTTTAATTGTAACATATTTAGATTTAAAAAATCATAAAATTATTGCTCCAAATATTTGAATTCCAATTTTCTTTTCAAACATGCATTTTTAAAGAGATAACGATCTTTGTGAACGAGGGTCATCCCCAACACCCCTCAATATTACACATACTTTTTCTACTCAGTGCGCAAAATCAAATATTATTGCATGTATATTTGTATTAATTTAATTTTAACATATTTAAAAAATCATAAAAATGATTATTTCAAACATTTGAATTCCAATTTTTAATAGGTGATTATTAACCGCAACTCGTTATTGGCTAGTCGCACCCCACAATCTGTTAACTTTTCGTGTCTTTTCGAAATACGTCTTGTACATGCAATTTCAGAAAAAATATGGTGATTGTTAAACGCACATCAAGTTTGGCTATCCGCAAACATTTGATATCCGCAAACACGTGTTTTTCAAATTGGATACCCGCAACCAGAATTGATAGCCGCAAACAACTTTTTTTTCAAATTTGATATTCGCAAACATATATGTTACAAGTGCTCATGAAAAAGACCAGATGGAGACACTTTGTGGTGCATTTTTAGAGCATCAATTACATCATAAAAAGAAACAAGTATCACAAAACAAACAAAATTTACAATTTTCACCTTCAAAGGAACCAATGACAAGGCGACTTTTTTGCTTCGATGAGGGAACAAAAACTCCACTATCACATGATATTTGTTTGGCGTGCGACAATTATGACTGCCGGCGAGAAATTTAAACTAGTTCTAAACATAAAAGTGATGAAATAAAACAAAAGCTATTCAAAATTTATAATCACGGCATTCATCACTGTCGTGCCAAACAAATCCTTATATACAAAGAAATACCCTAAACCATTATAGAGAGAAACAGTTTGATCTCAGTGAAACAAAACAAAAGCAATTCAAAATTTCTCGAACTGCAAGCCTTCAGTAGTCATGAGAAACTACCTCATTTTTAAACAGTAGATCCTTGGCCTCCTCCATATTCACATCGCTGTTCAAATAATCACAAGTCAACATTTGAGGAACAAATGAAGATGCACATAAAATGATGAAATTTGTTAAATTTAAATGGGGGGAATAATTACCAAAATTTACCCTGAAAGTTGGCAATAATTACAACTTGCCCCCATATTACTTGCTAAATTGCAAAAACTTCGCCTGTAAGTTTACATTTCATGATATTCATGCACAAAAATATCCCTTTGAGTTAATTTCTTTGGTTCCTGTAAAATATTATTTAGTCGTCATTAACATGCAGATAAGGATGGCATGGAAAACTTATACATACCACTTTATCAAAACTTAAGTGTAATTGCGTACAAAAATTATACATACCACTTTATCAATTATCCAATGTTTGTAACGTACTTGGTCCCGTTGCCGGCGGTGGTCCTTGCAACCGTTCATTGTAATGCACACTCTAATTTTTCGCCACTTCTTCGTGATATGTACTCCATGAAGGAAAAATATGTGGTATCGGAGAGCAAGCACCCAAGACTAGCCGAACGAAGTGATTTCCATTTAGAAACCCAATGCAAATAAGTGTTGGAACCTCCGGCATTGATGAATGTAGTGGAAAATACGTCAAACTTTGCGCCGATGACAGTTGAACCATTGCTACATTGTAACATGAACAAATTACTAGTCCCATATCCGGCAATGTCATCCATTTATCAAATGGGGCAATAGTTTCTATGCATTGAAGAGAGCCCAACAACTCCAATCTCCGGTCGCTACCATATATATCTTCATACAAAGCACGCCGAGTTTCAAGCTCCCAATATAGATCCTTGCGGACTTGTTGCCAACCACCAGTTACATTCAACGCATCGCTAATCACTCGGTAGCCACATTGACCATCACCATCAACGTCGTAGGCATCAACAATATGACAAGCCCAAAAGGGTGTGAAATGATGCCGAATTTTTATAACAAAATTTGTGTTTTTGCGGACCGGCAACTTCTTTCTTTGTTTTCTTTTTTTTGTTTCCGTAACCTTTTCTTCCAACAAAACATACTCAAAATGAGAAGGGAGGCGTTTCGTAGACAAAATTTCTTTCTTAAATTTTTTATAAGATCCCTTTGGCCTACCTTTTAGCTTGATCGGTACGGTCGGCTCCTTTGTTTGGCTCCATGTTGGATCTATGATTTCTCTTATCTTTTGTTTGATTTCCTTTTTTTGTTGTGCATTTGAGTCATAGAATTTTTTGGCTAACGCTTCAAGCTCCATGTCTACATTGTTCTCTAAGTCAACCTCAAAATTTTCATTTAAAACTAGTTGTTTCCAATGCCCGTGAACTAGCCACAACGGGAGTGCTTTCGAGTTAGCAATATACGGAGAAATTTCATGTGCACATGGCAACCCCATTGTATATCTTTTATAGTGCGAGCAATCGTGCACTAACTTCACATTCCCTCCTCTTTTAACTAGATCCTCTTCTTCTTTAATTAGTGACAAGGCTTGTAAGGAGACTTTTTCCACTAAATTAACATATAATGGACTACTAAAATCATTGCTAACCTTGATGCAGCTCTCCCCAAATGACCGTTTTATTTCTGTAAGTTGAAGGTTCATCACTTGATCGAAAGTGCTCCATATAGTTGGTAAAGTACCAATTGAAACCTCTAAAAATTTTTTTAGTTGGCTATGCCCCCCCTCCACGCGATTTGTGCACGAGTTTCCCAAGTGCAAGTATTTATCTATCCATGCTGAAATAAAGCGATCTTTATATGGCTCTAACCAAGTGGTAGTAACATAGCCAAGGACATCAGAGTGTAATGATGAATACTCAATAACCAAATTGTTATAAGCAACATTGAAATCACTTTCCGATACGACTTCAACCAACCTTTGCCATACCTTCATGAAACGTTCGAACTCCTTTCCGCTACTGAACAACTTCTTACAGTTAGCTAAAATATTTCTATTAATATGGACACGGCATAAAATATTCTTGGTGCGCGAAAAAACGGTTGCAATAGCTTTCATCAAACCAAGCTCTCTATCCTTAACCATAACCACTGGCACACAATCAGGCTCAAAAATGGACTTAAAGCATTCCAATGCCCATTCATAACTTGCCTCAGTTTCATCAGACATAAAGGTGAAACATGAAAAAAATGATTTGGAAGTTGATGTCATTCCAACTATGCATAGTAACGGCATCCGATATCTGTTGGTCTTGTACGTGCAATCGAGTTGAAAAACGGTTGGAAATAGATTTGTTAGCTTAATCGATAACGGATGAGCAAAAAATAAACTATGCAGGTTCTTCGATCCTTCTTGAACTTTATTGAAACTAATATAGCATGCGTCATCTATGCACTTGTATAGATACTATATCGGTGTACGACCCTCTAAATGTTTTTTTTGAAGTTTTGCTCTGACATTGTAGATAGTTCGGATAACGGTAGAATTCTCAATATTTTTTGATTTCACAGTAGATAATATTTTTCGCGGTTTCACACCCGCACTATACATTTCCTCCACCAACTTCTCCTCCTCGACCTCTAATCTACCGGCGTATGCATGAGCTTCCAAATGTACTTTTTCATGATTGTGTACACCACAAAGAACCTGAAGTTTCCACTCTTCTACATTTGCTTCCTTTTGTCCCTTAAGGGAAAATAGACATCCGCAACGCTTAGTCGTTGATTTGCGGAGCCCCCTGTTCACCCAACCCTTCCTGTTTTGATTTTCCCGATAATAGCCACTTCTGTCACAAGCTAAGAAGACACGCAGTTTAAGGCAACCAACAACCTTATCCGATCCCTTTATAGTTACTACAAAGCCAATCTTCTTTCCAACATGGCGAGCCCAACCAATTAATTCTTCCTTAGAATGAAAGATATTATCGGTTTGAAAGTGTGAGCTGACATCTACTTCAATTTTTGGAACATTATGTACGTTTGCAATATTTGGGTCTACAAGACAAAAAAACAATTACGAACAATTAACTAAGAGTACAAACTACATTACTAGAAAATGCATAGTTTGGGTAATATTTCATACCATACACAATCAAAGAAGATTCTTTATTCTCGTTTGGCATATCCGACATGATTCTATTGCAGAGCAGACAAACTTACAAAAAACAAAATTACAATATGTTTATTTCTCTGTAAAACAAAATTTCTGCATCGTGTTTTGGATAAAATGTCCAAAACAACAAATTGATAAGTTGCATTTGGTGTGTCCAATTGCAGATTAATAATGATATGCATAATAGTAATGATTCATGTAATTGACTGTAAATATTTGAGATAAGTCTACAGATAATGATGACGATGACAATTATAACTTAATTCAGTAAAGAGACATGGCACAACCCAAATAACATCCAAAATTACAAACAGAAAAAGAAAGTTCACAACAAAGAAAAATATCTATTTATATTTTATTTTCAACAAAAAGGTTTTCCTTCCATATAAATATCTTACTTTGGGATATGCAAAGGACATGATATTGGAGGTAATGCATAAGGAGTTAGATATGGATAGTTGTTTGGAAAGGGTGGCACTATTTGTTACAATAAGAAAACTTTTATGCCAAATATTTAAATGTAAATTTGCTGGTGGTATAGAACTATCTCACAATTCAAAAAAAAAAACGATGTGAATGGTTTGGTATGAAGGTGAAATTTTATCCATGCATAATCTATCAAACATGAGCTGATTTGGGCATGCATATGCACGCAAATGATATAAAAAAACCAATTAGATTCAACTGAGTAAACAAAAAGCGTTGCAAGTGAAAAAAAACTGCAAAGGAAAGTTGAAAGCATTACCCGACACTTCCCAGTAGCGGTGGCTTCAGGCTTGAGATCCTGCACAGTGGTTTTGCTCTCCAAATCCCAGATCTTAATGCTTTCCTGTGTTGCAGCGCAGAGCCAGTATCTATTTGAGATAAGTCATTATGTATAGCATCAGGAGCAAGATACCCTAAACCCCATACACGGTAAACAACATGACGTAGGAATAGAGAATGAATGAGGAAGGGAGAGGCGGTACCTTTAGGAGCAGGGAAGTGGAGTTATCGGAGCCGCCCGCTGCACGTCTGCACTGACCGGGAATCTGTTGAAGAAAAAAACCCAAAATTTGTAAGAAAACTAACCTAGAAGTAGAGAATGAAGGAGGAGGAGAAGAAGAAGGGCGAACCTGGGGTGCGCCGGAGAAGGGGCGAACGCTGTGCGGCGGAGCAGGCGCGATCACACTGCGGTGGAGGAGAAGAAGAAGGGCGAACCGGATACCGTCGAGCGTGGGGTGCGTCGGAGAAGGGGCGATCGCTGGGCGGCGGAAGCAGGCGCGATCACACTGCGGAGGAGGAGCGTCGTGCGTGGGGTGCGGCGGAGGATTTCGCGTGGGGTGCGGCAAAGGGTTTCGCCTGCTTGCGGATAAGAAAACGAAAAGCCCTAAAAAAAGATGTGAAGCCTGTTTGCGGATATCAATTGGCTGTTTGCGTTTAACAATCACCAAAAATATTGAACACTTTTCCTAAAATTACATGTACAAGACATCTTTCGAGAAAGCACGAAAAATAATGAGATTTTAAGGTGACACTAATAAATAACTGATTTTTTTACATTCTGTGTCTCTTCTCGTTCCGATCATAGCATTGTCAAAGCTTTTTTCCCCGTGAAAAGTGAAAACTTAAAAGCCCTAATGCCCGCTTGTCTACCCGCCGCTCGGCGATGCCGGCTCTTTTCCATCGCCTCTCCGTCACCATCCTATCCCTGCAAGTTATCCTCATCTTCTTCGCTGCAAAAAACTGTTCATTGTACGACCCCGTTCTCTTGATCTGCTCCAACAACACCTACACCTCCTCAAGCTCATACGGTGCCAGCATCCATCGCCTCCTCGCCCAACTCATCGCCACCGTTCCAGATTCTCCATATCTCTTCTTAAACGGTAGCGCCAAAACCAGCACCCATCCTTCCAACGTCTATGCTCTCGCGCAGTGCCGCCCCGATTACCCACCCGACGTCTGTTCCAGCTGCCTGATCAAATCGGCCGCCGTGATCACAGCCTCACCGGACAACGGAGGCTGTGGGGGAAGCATTTCCGCCGCCTTACGTTTGGATGAATGCCTTCTCATCTACTCGGATGATCCTCACTTCGATTTTCCCGAGTCTTGGGGAACCACTGTTGCCTTTTCAGGTCAATCTTCTAATTCACTGGAGGCCGCCCATCTTCTCAAGGCTCTCTTGACGCAAAACGCTTTGGACGCTTCGACGGCCAGTTTGAGGTTCGCAGTGAACGCAGGATACATCGCCGGGCTTAACGTGAATGAGATCTATGTGATGGCTTGGTGCAGGTTGGACCAGTTCGCCGGAAACTGTTCCGACTGCCTGCAGATCGCCATTCAGAGCCTTCGTTTGAACATCTCTGGTGGTCATGCCATAGAACAAAGCTGCATTGTGAGGTTTGAACGTTTTACTTTCTTCGGGACCACTTTTAACCTATCATCGCCTTCACCGAAGGGAGTTTTGGCAAGTGAAGGCGGGGTTTACCTCGGTGAAGGTGAGTCAGTATCTTCTTCTTCTTTTCAATCAAACAAATCACAGTTCATTGCATTTAACAAATCATCAAACACATTCACAGACTTAAGAACATAAATGGAATCAATCCTAAGAGCTTCTCCAATGGGGATCTCTATATTTAGAGATCCCCATTGTACCATGTTTTTCAAATATGGAGAACATGGTAAGAGCAACTCCAAACATGTTCTTCATATTTGGAGAACAGGTTATTTTTTAATATATATAGATATATATATTTATATGAAAATACTATATATATATATATATATATTTATACATATATATAATAATAATTATAATGTTAAATAGTGTAACCATAAATTATATCCTTGCCGCCGTCATCTTCGTCTCCGACGTGATTCTTTGGTTATTTTTTTGTATGATAAATATTAATTAGAAAGTGTTTAATATTAGTCTCATTTTGTAGGTCTCGAAAAAAAGATTTTATTGATATATTATGTGTCATATTTGAAAAAATATATTAACGATTACTGGGCTTATAACATTATAAGAGAGTTTTATCATTAAATTAAGTAAATAATTAAAAAAAAAGAGTTCACTGCATTTCCTCTCTCCTGCCTCTAAATTTAGAGGAGGAGAGAGATGAAATGCAGCACACTCTAATTTTAAAGGCCGAAATGGAGAAGGATTGGAGGGATAAAATCTGTATTTTTGAAAATTTAAAGGCCCATTGGAGATGCTTTAAGAGACGCCAGTCTTTGAATGGATAATTGCAAAGCTAGGGCGTCCCTCTCCCTAGCGAGAACTAATGAATTACTCAATTACCAATTCAAAGATAGATGTCTTCCCTCGCTCACTTCCCGCTCCTTTATATGTTCAATCGGAAAGAAATGAAATTACAAAAAATGCTCCCACCGCTAAACGACCTTTTAAACATTAGCTTTCCCGCTAATGCCTGTCTTTTTCAACTAACTGTAGGAGATTATTGGACTATATCACCACCTCCCCAATCAGCCGTTCCTTATCCTCAAAGAACAAAATGGGGATAATGTTGCTTCAACAACCATAAAACTTCCCATGTCGCTTCCGCCGTAGTACCAGTTACCGATTGCTCCAGGAGCTGCGTTGCGACCTTTCCATTTCTCTGAACAATGCGTGTTGAGGACGGTCAAAAGCTCCACCAACAGTTTGCCGTCCATGGTCACGATGGGAGGAGAGAAGTTACCTGATCTGGGGACTCGCTCTATACTCTCTGAGCTGGAAGATATGAAATATGTGGTATATTTTTGCATCCTCTGGCAACTCCAAGCGATATGCTACAACGCTAATCCTCTCCACTACCCTGAAAGGCACAATAAACTTGTGGGAGAGCTTGTGGAATCCGTGAGCACGCACGCTCATTTGCTTATAGGGTTGTATCTAGAGTTGTCACGATTTAGGTTCTGTTCTGGCTCTACTAAGATTGTGAACCAAATCGCTAAGGTAACGGTTCTTAAAATTTGAACCAAAACTTTATTTGGTTTAACCGGTTTCAGTTCAAGTCCTTGTTCTAGCATAATTTTTTAGAACCGTCGTGTCAACGGTCTGGTTCAACAAGAATCAAAATCAATCCGACAACTAACGGTTCGTTCCAGTTCTTTGCGGTTCGGCCTGGTTTCAATCGGTTCTATGCATTATAATTTTAATCATTTTATAACTCTATAATTTGAGTCATTAGACACATTCACAAAGATCGTTATCTCTTTAAAAATGCATATTTGGAAAGAAAATTGGAATTCAAATGTTTGAAGTAATAATTTTATGATTTTTAAGTCTAAATATGTTAAAATTAAACTAATACAGATATACATGCAATAATATTCGATTTGATGCACTGAATAGAAAAAGTACGCTTAATATTGTATGATTACATAAACATGATTAAAAAAATTAATTAACATAAACATGGTCATTAGCATAATGAACAACAACACTGTAACATCTGGTGCTCAACAAAAACAATCGCCTTATAGAAGTTGCATTGATTTTGGGCTTCATTTTCTTTCAATTAAACATTTTCTTCAGCCTATGGTATGTCACATTGATGTTGGAATGTCCCCCACGATGCCACCGAGATATAGCTGAAGAAGTCTAGATTTTACAACTTCATCTTGCCCCACCACCAGTTTGCCCTTCCTTTTCAATAAACCATGTCTCCAAACATATTTGGGTTTGCTTAAGTCATTCGCTTTTTCTCAAAATGATGGCCTGAAGATGTTCGTCTTGGATCCAAGAGTCTTTGTTTTGTTGCAGAATGTCCGAGGAAAGTGTTATTAACACATTCAACTCTGCAACGGCATTATCATTACATTTGGATAATGTATCAACACAAACATTTTTCTTCCCCCACTTGTATAGTTGTATTTGATCCGTAAGTCGTATCCCATAAGCATAGTGACGCAAGACGGTTCTTTATAAAGGGGAAATAGTGAGTGGAACTCCTACATGCAACATAACATGAAATCCGACAACTTTTAAACTTGCAATAACCTTTCTTTATAAATTAAATTACGGATGATAATCACAATAGTTAAAGCATTTGAGAAAAGAAACAAAATAGATAGTACATAAGCGAGAGTGCACGGAAAGCAAATACTATTTTAATGGGAAATCACAAAGACCAAAATGAAGGAAACAAGACTTACTAACCACTATCTCAACAAATAGGGATTAAACAGAAGACCCAACATTTAAAGAAATAACAACATACCTTGAACTTTGCAAACAATGGAGAGTGGAGGGCTGTGAAAGTGAGGATAAGATCTACCTTTACTCTAGAGGAGGGGTGAATATAGTATATTAAAATAATTTTTCAGATAAAAAATTATTTGCAGTGGAAACTTGATTTAAGTATAAGTATAAGTGTAATTGTGCTTGCAGAAGTAAAACTAGGTTAGCAAGAAAGCAAAATCACAGCACACAGCAAAGTAAAAACACAGCAAATCAGAAGACACAAGGATCTATAGTGGTTCCCCAATCAACCTGGGTACATCCACTCTTCTACCACCCTAGGTAGGAATCCACTGCAGGAATAGTTGATCAGGTGTCCTGGGCACCAATGAGCTTTTGATAAGGTGCTCAAAAACCAAACCCAGATTTTTTGATCAGGTGTCTTGCCACCACTGAGTTTTGACAAGGTCTCAGAAACCAGTCTCAAAACTTTTGAAGGGAGTTTTGATAAACCCTTTTACAGGAGAGAAAAGGAAAAGAAAAAGAGTTGTTGTTCTTCTCTGTCAACAATTCAAGAGAAGACTAGTGAATGATGTTGTCAAAGCTCCCCCTGAGATCTGCAATGTTCAGGAAGAAAAGCTTTGCATAGGGTGATAGGTCTTCAGTAGATCTAGATCTCCAGCAAAGGATGATTTCAGCAGTTGCTGAAATGTGGAATGTCTGGAGTCTTTGATGAAGAAGCCTTTGAACACTTGAATCAAGAAGATCTTGAAGATGTAGAATAGAAGAATTCTTTTCTGTTGATGATCTCCTTCACAGTATGATTCCTTGTGTTCTGTATGAATTCAGTAATCCTGTAGACTTGTGTCTCTCTTGTGTCTATTCCCAGAATTCTTGATTGAAAAATCTCTTGTTCTCTTTTTCAATAATTCTCTGGAGATATACTGAAAATCTGTCTTTTAGATAGCCGTTACTCAGTCATAAATGACTTACCTTAAATGAACTTTGTCTCTGGAGGAAAGTCCTAAGAGACATTCCATTTTGTCTTACTTGAAACTTGCTCCAGATTAGTTGAAACGGCTACAGAATCCTTTGAAATAAATGCTGATAATAACTCAGATTTAATTCCATAACTGTCTAAATTTGAATTCCTGAAATCGTCAATCTCTTCAGAAAAGCGTCGATCTGAGCTCGACTATCGTCGACCTGAGCTCGACTATCGTCGACCTGAGCTCAAAGACTGAAGCTAGACTGAAAACAGAAATCGTCGATCTGAGCTCAACTATTGTCGACCTGAGCTCAGAGATTGGATTTATAGCTAGAGACAGAACGTCGATCTGAGCTCGAAGATCGTCGAACCGAGTTCGACGACTCGTTGAACTGAGCTCAGAGATAGTCGAACTGAGTTCGACGTTTCGTCGACCTGAGCTCGACGAAAAACTGTCTTAGTCTTCTGCACTTGAATTCTGATTTTAGAGGGTCTTGGGGGCAGCTTTCAAACCTAAGATCTAACCCTTAGACTCATTCTAATTGACCTTTAAGACTATACAAGAAGGTCAAAACAATTTCCTAAGAACATAGTGATCCTTGCCCAAATTAGTAATAGGGTGTTCCAACAGGCTGTATGTGTTTTGGAGGGTTGTCGGGGCTGATTTTCAGCAATAAACAACTGGAGTTGCCGTTCTGGAGGCCTGGACAACAAATGGGAGGATGGGGGTGGCTGTATGAAAGGTTTGGAGGCTTGTCGGGGCTGGTTTTCAGCAATAAACAACTGGAGTTGCCGTTCTGGAGGCCTGGACAACAAATGGGAGGATGGGGGTGGCTGTATGAAAGGTTTGGAGGCTTGACCAACACTCAGGAAGCAATTCTGGGGAGGCTTTGGGTTTCTGGATGATGGCAGAGGGTGGTTCAACGAGTGGATCAAGATGGGAATGGTGCTTCTGTTGGCAGGATTTGGGCTGCTGGGTGATGGCAGATGGTGGTTCCACGAGTGGCTCAAATGAGAAGGGCCTGTGGTTGGCTGGATTCAATTGGGAGGGGAGGCCGTAGTTGATGGTGGACCCAACAATCGAGGACTTCACGTTAGATTGAGAGCTGGGATGGTAGGAAGTTTCGGCCAACAGTTAGAGGAAGGTGGGGGATTGGTTATTTGGAGGAATGGAGGCGTTTCTTTTTACACGGGGGAATGTTGGGATATAGTGGTGCTGTTGTTAAGTGGTTTGAGGGAGCGGCTCCATGTATGAATGAGGGAGGGATTAAGGGGTTGGCTGTGAGGGAAGTGAAGGGATAACGGGGCTTAAAAATAGGAGGTTGTTTCTAAATAAAAGAAGTTTGTTAATGGGTAGTTAGGAGGTAGTGGGGAGGTGGCTAATGGTTTGTGGGGTGGTTACTGGCAGGTGGAGGTGGGTGATGGTCGCTTGAGGTGTTTTTCGGCAATCGTCGGAAAATGTAAAATGAAGGGAAATTGGAGGGGAAGTGGTAGTAGATAACCGGAGGTGGTCGAAGACGTTCTCCGATGATCGTCGGAGGTGGAAAAAAGGAGAAATGGGGCTATTTTGTGGGGGTTGTTTGTGTGGGAGGGGAGGAAGGGGCGGCCGGTCAAGGGGTGGAATGTGGGTGAGCGACAAGGGGAAGGAGATCCAAGGATTCACACCCAAATTAATTGCTTTGGCACCGAATGAACGGTAATAGGCTTCAATCTTCCCATTCTTCAATACCCAAAATGAGAGCACCCACCCTCTATTTATAGTTTTCTAAAGACCAAAGAACGACTATGTTTTGGCCGAACACTCCTACTCAAATAAAAACATAACAATACAACTCGAAATAAAAAATCACAAGAGACAAAAATACAAAGGTTGTTGAGCCACTCGAAATGAGCGGTCCTGATCATCACTGCGCCTGTGGTCATCATGAGTAGACCCAGACTGGTTGGGTGGGCTGCTCCCCGTCAACTCCCCCATCTCAGAATCTTTCATCACTATAGAATGAAGATGATCATAATGTCGTCGTAGGGCAGGGGTGAGCCTCCCGAGCTCTATTGCAGAAATCTAGGTATCATCGGTGAAGTGGCGGCCCTGCCAATGGACAAAATAACGAACTCTGTTTGGTGTTGGTTCAAGCACATGTGCCACGATCTCCGTAATGAAGTCAAACGGGCTGGCGACCGAAGGAGGCGTTGGAACTGTTGATGACGACAGAACCGCTGCAGACGATATAACTGCTGAAGGTGGTGAAGCTGCTATCGGCGAACAAGGTACATGAACTGGAGAAGCCAAATAATCTGTCGTGTCGAGGACTCGGGTGGGAAAGGAATCTGGGTGGTAGGCGAAGACTGTTGCTGAAGCGGTGAGGTGGAAGGAGATAATAGTAGTGACTGGGGTTGTAGTGGAGCGATGGATGTAGACGGAGGCTAAGAGGATGAAATGGTAGAGGGCGATGGGTGCATATAGTCATACGACTTAAACTATGGAGTCAAATCTTCAATTTTGAATACCAGTGAAATTCCCGTACTTGACGGGATATCCTGTTCATAAGCATTTGCTCTAATTCATTTCAGCACAGTTTAAAGACTCATTCGATTAGTATTTAATTTTTGAGCAGTTCTTATGAGGAACCTCTCAACACATATACAGATCAACACACGTTCTCCTTCATTGAAGCTTTGCAATCTTCTGTGACTATCAACATACAATGTTTTAAATATTAGATGCCGACGACATATCAGATGAGTTTTTAAATGCCGGATGTCAGAAGTCGGAGACATGTCAGAGATATTTTTAAATATCGAATTTTTATGTCCTATAAATATTTTTTTTTTGTATGATAACTATAATTATATGTTATAAAAATAGAAAAAATAATATAACAAATAGTTAAAAATAAGCCATTTATATTATGAAATAAAATCAAATAATATCTAAGATAAAATAATATTGACAAAATTATTGTATACTATTAAATATATTTTGCAATGTATTATTTGATTGATTATAAGTCTTTTCAAACTTATAAATTTATGCTAAAACATGCATACAATCAACTAATAAATGTATTCAATGTTTTTTTTGTAATATGAAATTAAAAAAATGTGAAACGATTATACAAAATTGGTTGTATGAATAAAATGTTAAAAATATCAAAACAATAAGTCTAATCGATTTAAATATACATAATATAATATATAGATGATTTAAATATATGCTGTTAGTTTGCTAATATAACATAAAATAAAATAGCAGACAATATATTTAAAAGTCATATCGGCCTATATATCGGAGAAAATCAGACATATTTGTCTATATTTTATAAAAGAACATAATTTATTTTTTAGAAAAACATATCGTTTTGTCCTAAAAAAGGACTTGTCGGGTGATATGTCGGACAAGTCGGTGGACATTTAAAACAATGTCAGCATAAGATTTATAAATAATTTTATTGCAAGTACTCGTACGTCGGATAGACTCATGCATACTACAAAGTGACAATGAATGACGGTCGACAGACATAACAAATCTCCTATGTTGAGGGGCTCTACAACCCTCCAGGTGTCATCCCAAAGGGGCACATGATCATGGGGATCAAAGGGTGAGATGAAAAAAAATCATTGCGGATGCGATGATCATTTAAAAAAACACCAAAAGTATCGACACTAATAATGATGGAATCAAACCCAAGACCATCGAGTGCACTCTCACTCTCGACTGATTCAAAAATAGTTGACACATCCCTAAAGATTGGTTGCTTATCTGGAGGCTCTTTTTGTGTAATGTAGAAATACTCTTCGGTTTTGAGATAAATACTCAGAAGGCTATGCAAAACTTTTGCATTGGGATACCACTCTATATGATGTATAGAATTTCTCTGTAAAGTAGAAACTCATCAGGTGTCTCACCAGGAGGGGTTTAATGAAATTCGTCGAAAATGCGACGAGTAGCAACATAGGTTCCTGAAATATCAGGAATAACTTTAAATGTAAGAGGAGCCATCACTGAGTGCACACCACTAGATTCGAGAACCTCGTAGATGCGGTGACTCAGAGATCTGACTAGAAGAGGTGTTAAGAATCTTGTACTCAGAAATGGATCACTCATCGAAATCTCATCCTTGCAAGGATGTGGTGGTTCAACAGGAGGCTCAGCATGGGGTTTCCAAAGAACCAGTCTACAGGGTGATCGTCCTCCAGATTCAATCCATCACAAGAGGCAGTATTCCCAGAGATAGTTGAGACGGTCACCATGAGATCAACACTAGGATCTCAGCTCCCGGTAAGTAATATGGCTCAGGACGATGACAGTGAAAGAGTGAAAATAGTGCATACTCAGTAGTGGGCCAATATGTGTACTGTCGAGGATTGACTCTCCAGCCATAGGGGACAATGGATCTAAGTGAGGTGTGAAGCGTGGTGGGCCCATAACCCACAGGTTGGAGGTTTTGCGCAGTGAGGTTGCGCACACTTTTCAATACACAGTCGTAGAGTCTATAGGTTTTTTCATGTCTATGTATCACCGTTATTCCGAGTCCACTTACAAACGCTCCTATCAAGCCTCTTCAGAGAGACCCTCATGTTATTACGACGATTATTCTCGATCGCAACACACCACTTTTAGAGATCTTGTTGACCCACTGACACGACCCTACTACACTAGTGACGATCAGTATGATGATTGTCGTCGTTCATATCCTTGCATGCGAGCGGATCGTGTTGATCCTTCGGCACAACCCGATTACCTTAGGGATGATCATTACGAGGATCATCGCTTTGAGAGAGATCTTGAGAGTCAATTTCGTACCGTTTCCCCTTCCTTTGATGGCTCATCGAGTCCCGAGTACCTTAGGCACAACCCGATTACCTTAGGTATTTGGTGAGCGTCGCGTCAAGTTTGTGAAACTTAGACTTTTAGATCAGGCGATGACATATTGGGCTAGCGTAGAGAGGACCCGCGAGCGAGACCCTCTTCGTCGCATCGCTAGTTAGTTGGGTGGACATGAAGCGTATTTTGTGTCAGAGGTATCTGTCTTCTTCGTATCGGAGTCGCTTGCTTGACCAATTATTTTCCCTTCAGCAAAGATCCATGTCTGTCGCTGGGTACATGGATCGTTTTGACGAGTTAGTGGTAAGGAGTGGTATCCGAGAGAACCCAACCATGACCTTTCCCGATTTCGGTTTGGACTACGGTTTGACATACGTACTGAGGTAGTTTACCATAGCTCGAAGTCTCTCGAGCAGACATATCAGCTCGCCCTTCGTTATGAACAGTCTTTGAGATCCGCAAGAGCTGGTCGAAGGATTCTCACCTTGACCTCTGCAGTACGAGTCTCTCTCATACTGAGGTCACCACGATGTCTACCACTGTCCTGTCAGCCATGACAGAAGTGATATCCGATGTAGATTTCTCTCACCCCAGTGAGGTGCTTAGCCTAGTGAGTGACCTATTTTTTGTTTCTGACCCGTCTCTTGTGACCCCGACTGAGAGCGAGCCTGAGAGGCCTATTGAGTCTGTAGTGTTGTGTTCCTCACCCGCACCTCTTCCTCTGTCATGCACCAGGTTAGTTAGCACCCCACCCACATACCCATTCTTGAGTGTAGGTCTATGTCGCTCTCCCCTTTCCATTGTTCCGAGCCACATCATGATCGAGAGCCCAGAACCCTCATAGTGGCTATGTTGCTCATTCACGGGGACACTACCCCTCACGATGGTACTCATCTGGAGGATCATGACCCTGGCGACGAGTACTATGACGACCCCCATGTTAAGCTTCCTGATGAGCCGCCACATCCTGGTGAGGATGCGATTCGGGTGAGACGCTCGTTTATGAGCTTTGAGTTATTGACGTGTCTTTCGCTATCATCTATAGCCTTGCCCCAGAGAATTGATCTTGCATGGAGCATAACGTATGTAGGGCCTTCCTTGAGTATGCTTGAGCATACTCATATTTTGAGGGCCTACCTTATGGCGCATCACACCATCGATGAGTTTTGGGACGCACCACCTGCTGACCCACCAGACGAGCTCTTTCTTGTCGGGAACACGCACCACACTCGAGAGTCACGTCTTCTAGTCGGTGTACACGACTTTCACTCAGGTGGTCGTCTTATCCATGATGACTTTTCGTACACACTTCCTGGTGAGCCCCCTGATGTGCTACGTTCCCCGAGAGACATTTGGCTCTTTACGAGCTCGCATTTAAGTATAGACGTCTCTCACGGTCATCTGAGCACTCGGCACACACGGGGTGAGTTTTTCTACACTCCCCCGAGAGAACCTCCTGATATGCCGCCTCCTTTAATAAATTTTCAGGTCATTATTAGATTCTCTCATAGAGAGCATGTTGTGTCGGTTATGTGTCATTTGCATAAGTTTGTTGAGTCATTTTGCCATCATTTGTGTGAGTCTGTTGTGTTGTCTGTTCATCATTTGCCTGTGTGTCATGAGTCGATTCGACGAATAATCCATATTGGTAATAAAACTTGTAAATCACATGCGGATGTTCATTGGCAAGTGCAGGTACTTCATGAAGGCGAGCAGGTGATGGTGAGAATCTGCGTTGTGAGGCTCCGTGCGAGGTTTGCTAAAAGCTTGAGTGTTAGGCGAATGGATCTCTATATAATCATGAGACAGATCGAAGCAAACACCTATGATCTTGATATCTTTGCAAGTATGGGTATCCACCTGGTATTTAGTGTTGAGGATATGATGCCGTACTACGAGCCTCGCCAGTATGTGGACCCAAACAATGGGGACTTCCAGCCGCCCACACCTCCATGTCCGTTACCTTGCCACCTTCATAGCTCACATACGTCTGATGACCACCACTACTCACCCACTTCTGACACCCACCCAGTTGGGGGCTCGTTTTCTTTGGTTCTGCCTACGGCTCCGCCGATCGCACCGGGATCCACCACTCGTGAGTTGAGCGTTGAGAGCTTCATGGAGACCAGACTCCACCAGTGCATTCCTACTACAGACGCTGGTGACACCCGGGTACTTGCAACAGAGCATGATCGATTCACCCCTGGACTTCAACTTCAGTACGATTGTCTCCATTCATCGGAGATGACAACTTTTCAGTTAGGGGGAGTTGATTGTCGAGAAATCTCTTCCGTCGACGACACTTGAACGACTTTCGGTGGACCTTTTCGAGTTGTTCCTGACATTCATCGAGAGAATTTCGAGCCCAATTCATTGGGAGATGAATTCTTTCAAGTCGGGGAGATTGATGCGGAGCAGAGACGAGGACGAGTTTTGGGCCCGTTTGGGGCTGATTTAGCGACTTACCATATATGGCATGCCCGGATCGACGGTCGGACTCCGTAGATGTGTTCGGATTCGCGTTGCAAATCAATTTGATATATTATTTCACTATGTTTGCATTTATTTTGTTGTATTTGGGTAGCCTCACCTCCGACCAATCATAGCCGTTGATGGGGGATGCCCTAATCTTCTATTTATTATAAATAGACTGCTTAGGGGCTGATTTGAGTCATTGCAGATTTTGGAGAAGAGAAATCCCGAAATCCGGCGATCCCTTCACGGTGCCGACTCCGTGGAACCCTAGCGGCGATCCCGAAATCCGGCGATCCCTCACGGTACCCCCTAACCCTAGTCCTCTTTTCCCCCTCCCAAACTCCCTCCCGCAGCCCCCTACAACCCCCAAAATCCAGCCACAGTAGCTGTTCACAAAACCATGTTTTCTATTCAATTGTACTATTCAAAAATGAAATTAACTGTTCATGTTATATAGTTTTTCCCCCTTTCCCCCTACCTGTCCACTGCCAGCCAGCACCAGTCCGCTGACTCTTCTTCCCTTTCCCACCGTCGCCTGTTCCAGGCCCTCCCCTTACAGCCACCAACCGCCACTCCTTTCCGGTGGCCTGTTTACATTCGCTGTCCAGATCCCCTTACCCCGCTGCCACCCGTCTTCATCCATAACCCTAAGCCGCACCCCACCTTCCTTCCTCTTCGTGGAACCACCTCCAAACAGCCCTTATATCCAGATCAGTCCAGATTTGGACGATTGCAGCCCCGATCCGCCATTTACCTGCACCCTTCCCTCCTCCCCTAGCCCGGATCCGCCACCAAACATCGAATCCCTTCATCCCTTGGCCGGATCTACCCATTTTCGGTCCGATTCCACCATCCACCGCCGAGGACAACCACCACCATCATTTTCACACCACCGGTTCCACCTCGGATTGTCGTACACACATTTCCGGCTCCAGAATCTTCAGTGCCTTGGTCAGCCCATTACGTGGTGAGTACTTGTTGTATCGGATAATTATTTTCAGCATATCTATATTGGATTGGATCTTGTACTGGTTTATAATCTCTTGTATGGTAGTTGTTTGTTAGATTATTATTGTGATTTGCAAGATTTATTTGCCGCACGCTCGTGCTTTGACCCTCTACGCGGAGGAAAGCCTAAACTTATTTGCCCAAATAAATTATTTTGCCTTGTCGTGAATTTATTTTGCGTGAGATGTTGTATTTATTATCTAATTGTGATCTAACCGTCCGACTGTTGCATAACATGTAGGGTTAAGTCGCAGATTTCCCGTCGTCTATAGATTCGTCTTGCGTCAGCGTTTGTCCTCGCTCTCGTGACCATGCTCACTAATCATGCTAGCGTCGCTCTCCACCGATATCATATGATCAGGATTATACTCGACTCCAAAATCAAGTGGGCACCGAGTCTCCTCAAGATGAGAGAAATCAAAATCTAATGTCGGGTCTCTCATGTCAGGCTTTGATTGGCCCCGCGTTTTGAGAACGGGGGACCACAAATGTTTCAAAAGCGGTGCCAAACTGTTTCCCGAGGCACCACGGTGGCATCAACCACAGTGAATAACAGCGGTGTCCCGCTGTTTTTGAGTCGACTCAAAACAGCGGCAGCGCTGCTGCACTTTTAAAAAAAATATATATATATTTAATATATAAATGTTATAATATATATAATTATAATATTTAAAAAATTATATAATTATAATATATTATAATCTATAATATATAAACGTTATAATATATAAACGTTATAATGTACAATATAATATATATTATTATATATTATTATATATTACGTTATAATATATATAATATAATATTTTAAAAATTATATTAATATAAATTATATATAACGAGCATCTTCGCGGGCTACGCCCGTGCTCGATGCTCTCGGGCGGCTTTCGGCCGCATCCACGCCGCCTCCGCACGGGCTTCGCCCGTGCTTGATTCTTCAGGCGGCCTTCAGCCGCATAGAAGCGGCCCGACTTACACACAATTCACCGGCTCGGCGCCGCAACCGCCACTCGCAGCCCCCCTAAGCGCATATGCAAAATCAAACAATCATAGGGCTTTGGGGGGCCGCGAGTGGCGGTTGCGACGCCGAGCCGGTGAATTGCGTGGAAGCGGGGCCGTTTCTATGAAGCCGATGGCTGCCCGGAGTATCAAGCACGGGCGAAGCCCGTGTGTAGGCAGGCGAAGCCCGTGCGGAGGCATGCTAAGCCCGTGCGGAGGCAGACGAAGCCCGTGCGGAGGCAGGCGAAGCCCGTGCGGAGGCAGGCGAAGCCCGTGCAGAGGCAGGCGAAGCCCGTGCAGAGGCAGGCGAAGCTCGTCTGGATGCGGTCGATGACCGCCCGAGAGCTTCAAGCACGGGCGTAGCCCGTGCGAAGAAGCTCGTATTATTTTATTAATTTTTATTAAATTATTATTCAGATTTTTTTATTTTAAATAATTTTAAATAATTGTTTATTAAATTATCCATTTTAATTTATTTACATTTTTAATAATTATTTATTAAAATTTCCTAAGTCCTATGTTTACCTCCCCCCACCGGTGTCGCCGTTGTCCAGCGACCCTGTGGGTGGGGTTCTCTCAGGCCGCTGCCAGCGGAGACGACGACCTCAATTTTTTTTTAAACGCCAGGCGGCCACGGTCAGGGCCACCGCCGGCAGTGGCCCTGCCGGACCGCCCCCGGCCTACCCCCTTTGTGGTCGCCGACATCCGGCGACTCCGTCATTCAGGTTATGCCGCTAGAGCCGACGACAGTGTCCTGCGTTTTCAATTTTTTCTAACAGCTGATGCGGAGGAGCACGAACAACTTAGGAGGGGTAAATTTGGAATTCCAAATGTAACGGATGCGGGCACACTGTAGCAATGCAGAGTTCTCTTATAATATAGTATAGATATAAAAAAATTATAGTAATATAAGTTATATATAATATATTTCAAAAAGAAATTTTTGATTGAGTTTTTAGAAATTTTTGGTTCATGTGATTGCGGCTCACAGGTTGAAACAACACTGCAAACACTGTTCTTCCAAACAGATTCACAGATTCTGCCACCATTCTGCAAAACAGCTGATTATTCCACCACTGCTTCTCCAGTTGCTGCAGCCGCGCCAAACAGAGCCTCAGTGGGAGCACTACTAGACACATCAGTGACTTGACCTAAATCCTTAAGTTTTCTTTTACAGATTCTCTTTGAGACATTCTTTATGTGATCAAAATGAACATCAAAGCGATCAAATTGATCACTAACCCATTGTTGAAATTCGGCTACCGACATATCCGTTTTCGGAACACTAGGAATGCCACTACACGTGATGTTATTTTGATGATGGTGACCTCTATAGGAATTTTGATATTCCTCAAGGTAATTACCTTTAGAAGAATCAAAGTGTGGAAAAGGGTTAGCACGATTTCTACGAGTGATAGGTCAGGGATGAAGATACTCATGATAGAATTAGGGTCCTCTACAGGGAACTCTATTTGCATGATCAGTGATGGAATCCAATTCTTCAAATAGAGTAGAAGATTAACAAAATTTGTGGACTCATGTTCATCAAATAAATGATTAGATTAACAATTGCTACAATGATATGACATGGTGAAACATATAAGTTTTAGTCCCGCGTTATTCTAAACTAAGCTCAAACTTGTGGCTCTTATACCAATTTGACGCAGAACGGTCCTATATAACGGGGAAATAGTGAGCGAAACTCCTACATGCAACACAACATGAGATTCATTGACTTTTAAACTTGCAATAATCTTTCTTTATAAAATCAATTACCGATGATTACCACAATAGTTAATGCATTCGAGAAAGAAAACAAGAGAGATAGTACAGGCACGAGAGTACGCAAAAACAAATATTATTTAAATGGAAATCACACAGACCAAAATGACGGAAACAAGACTTACCAACCACCATCTCAACAAATAGGGAATAAACACAAAACCCAACATTTAAAGAAATAGTAACACACCTTGAATTTGCAAACGATGGTGAGAGGAGGGTTGTATGCGGTTTTAGAGGGCTGTCGGGGCTGGTTTTCAGCAAAAACAACTGGAGTTTGCTGTGCTGGAGGCCTGGACAGCAATTAGGAGGATGGGAGTGGCTGTATGGAAGGTGTGGAGGCTTGGCCTGAGCTTTGAATGGTTGTAGGGTGGCTAGATAGCACTCAGGCAGCAATTCCGGGGAGGCTTTGGGTTGCTGGGTGATGGCAGAGGGTGGTTCCACGAGTGGATCAAGTTGAGAAAGGGGCTGTAGTTGGTAGGATTTGGGCTGCTGGGTGATGAAAGAGGGCGGTTTCACGAGTGGCTCATGTAAGAAGGGACTGCAGTTGGCTGGATTCAATTGGGAGAGGAGGTTGTAGTTGATGGTGGACCAAGCAATCCAGGACATCATGTGAGATTTAGAGCTGGGAAGGAAGGAAGTTTTCGGCCAACAGTTAGAGGAAGGTGGGTGATTAGTTATTTGGAGGATGTGGGGGGTTTATTTTCATGTGAGAATGTGGGGGAATGTTGGGATATAATGGGGCTATTGTTGAGCAGTTTGAGAGAGTGGCTCCACGTGTGAATGAGGGAGGGGATTAAAAGGTTGGCTGTGAGGGAATGAGATGATAGTGGGGCTTAAATTTAGGAGGTGGTTCTTAAATAAAAGAAAGTGGGTTAATGGGTAGTTAGGAGATAGCAGGGAGGTGGTTAATGGGTGGTGGGGTGGCTGCCGACAGGTGAAGGTGAGTGCTGGTCGTCGGAGGTGTTTTCTGGCGATCACCGAAAAATGCAAAATGAAGGGAAATTGGATGAGAAGTGGTGGTAGATAACCGGAGGTGGCCGGAGACGTTCTCCGGTGATCGTCAGAGGTAGAAAAAATGGGGAAAGGGGGCTGTTTTTGTGGGGATGTTTTGTGGGGAGGGGAGGAAGGGGTGATCGGCCAAGGGGAGGAATGTGGGTGAGCGTCAAGGGGAAGGAGATCCAAGGCTTCACACCCGGATTAACGGCTTTGGCTTTGAATGACCAAAGAATGAGCTTCAATCCTCCATTCTTCAATACCCAAAATGAGAGCCCTCGCCCTCTATTTATTGTTTTCTAAAGACCAAGGAACGACTATGATTGGTCGAACACCCTGACTCAAATAAAACATAAAATTATAACTCAATAAAAATGACATGAGACAAAAATACAAAAGTCGTCAAGCCGCTCGAAATGAGTTGTCCCGATCGTCTCTGCGCCCGTGGTCGTCGTGAGTAGACCTGAACGGGTCTGGTAGGCTTTTCCCCATCACATAGCCAAGTGCTTCTATTGAGGTAGAGTAGCGATCTTCTGATCCCACAAGAAACATAAACTCTACGGTTTGTTCTTATTATAAAGGGGCACCCCATCAAATAATGCCGCCAATGGTGCACAACTATTACCATTGCAAACAGTTTCTTCTCGTACACCGGCAGGTAGACATTCTTCTTTCACAACTCTTTGTTGTAATAAGCTATTGGTTGTCCCTCCTGTAACAACACGACTCCCACACGGCCACACCTCTATCTGATGCATCGATCTCTAGCGTAAAGACCCTGTTAAAGTCAGGTAGACGTAAAATTGGGGGTTCAAACACATCACACTTCAATTGCTCAAAAGCTAAAGTTGCCTCCTTTGTCCACTAAAATGTCTTCAACTTCAGGAGGTCAGTGAGGGGTATAGCTAGAAGCCCATACCCCTGGATGAATCTCCAATCTCTTCAAGGTTGTGGGGGTTGGCCACTTTACCATGGTTTTGATCTTTAGAGGATCTGTCGCGACCCCTTGATGAGAAATCATATGTCCTAGATAATGCACTTGTGGGTTCCCAAAGCTACGTTTACTTCTTTTGATGAAGAGCTGCCGAGCTCTTAAAATCTAGAATGTATACCATAAGTGCTTGATATAATCAATCCAAGACCGTCTAAACACTAAGATGTCGTCGAAGAGCACTAATATGAACTTTCTGAGTTGGTCCTCAAATCGTCTATTCATCAGGCTCTGAAAAGTTGACGGAACGTTCATCAAGCCAAAGGGCATTACCAAGAATTTGTAATGCCCTTGATGGGTGCGAAATGCGTTCTCGTGAATGTCCCCCGTTGCCAACCTACTATGTTGCACCGACACCGACACGTGACATGCGACACAACACGACACGGCACGCGACTCGTCAATTCTAAAAAAATATCATATTCCAACACGTTGAGACACGTATATTAAATATTTATTTTTTTATAATTGAAAATCATAAAGCATTTAACAAAAAATTAAAAAATTAACTATTAACAAATATTCAAATAAACTACGTCATGTTTAAATATTACTCATCAAATATTCAAATGTAAAATTTAACAAAAGGTCAAAAAAATGGCCAACTATGTTTTTCCATCTCAAATAGATCACTTCTTAAGACTTTTACACACTTTCCAATTTTTTTCCATCAATCATTAATAAATGTGTTATCACTCTTGTATATGAACTTATAAAACATTTTTCACAAAATTGCACTCTCAAGATAAATTACCTCCCGCCTCACTATGAGCAGCTAGCTTAGGGGCACGCGTGTCCGATTGAGCGGGACATGCAAGTCCCGCGTGAGCCAGGCAGCCAGCGAGTTGGACTTCCAACATGCGTGTCGGAGAGTCGGGCGATTATCGGAGAGTCTGATATCGACATGATGGGCATTTTGAAGTGTCGGTGCTTCATAGCCAGCCTAACCTGATGACATCTGGCTCTTAAATCAAGCTTGGAGAAGAACATAGCTCCCTGCAACTCATCAATCAACTTTTCAATAACTGGTATAGGAAACTTGTCTTTCACTGTACCACTTTTCAACTTTCTGTAATCGACTCAAAGCCTCCACGCCCCATCAGATTTCTTCAGCAAGACCACTGGGGATGCATGTGTGCTATTGTTGTATCTTATAATTCCTGCCCCTAACATTTCCTTAATCAACTTGTCGATCTCTTATTTTTGCAATAGTGGGTTTCAGTAGGGACATATATTTACATTCACATTTCCATCTTTTAAAATGACGCAGTGTTCATGATCCCGCTTGGGAGGTAAGCCTTGCGGTTCTTCAAACAAGTCATTGAATTCAAACAGGAGGTCTTGTAATTGTTGTTCTCTCTTGGTCGACAATGATTTGCCCATCAACTGGCAGGTCTAAGATTGTTTTGAACTGTCTATATCTTTTAGAGGATCATTTTCCTATACATTGCAGACTGCCATCATATGTAATTGGCCTTGCTTTGATTGCAGTTTTTTCGTTCCTCGCTGTTTCATTCAAGTGCCAACCAAATTCTTTGAATCACACAGAAGTCTTTTTCCCTTGTCTAGTTAATTCCATTTTCAGATTGTTGCACTCTTAATACCACTTCACATCCCCAAGGGGAGGGCTAACATCAAACAACACTACTTTCATACGCCAATGCCATTCATCTTATGGGAGCTTGAAATGCTCGTCATTCGTAATTGCCACGTTGAAGATAGGAATGGGCACTAGCGGGCAACACAACTTGGTAGCAGTTATGAGGTCTAGGAAATTGTGAGTGCTGCTGGAATGAGGTCGTCACCCTCATCGTGTGGAAATGGGTGATGCCCGTCAACGAATGCATTGACACCTGAGGAGATTGTGCCTCCTTTTTTTCAAGTATTAACCGAACCTCCTCATCACCAGATTCCCCCTGTATTACCTCATCCTCTTCAGTCAATAATTCCAGAGAATAGGGCCTTATCCCCCTTTAAAGCTGGAATCAGCAGATTGATTGTTGTTCAATTGGGGCAGGAAACTTTTTAAACCCAGAGCATCTTTGTGTTCTTGCAATCAAGCCAGTTAGTAAACATTTTGAAGGGATTTCTGTTGGAAGATTCTAACAATAAACTCGCTTTCATCCTTAAGGCCTGTCAATTAAAAGTTGACCATGTTCCTTAAGGCCTTCTTAGCTTTGAGGTTGGCAAATATTGCGCACACCTCTTCCAGCGTGCGGTTGTGCTGATCGTTCAAAGTTTGAATTGATCGAGCCATGGCTTCCCGGTTTTGCTTCAAAACCTTCAGATTTGATGGCAGATCCTTCGATCATGTGGACTCCGATACTGGCAGTCCGGCATGGTGTGAGATCATGTGCTCTGATTACCAGTGTTACGATCCTTTCCAGAAAGAAGGAGATTCACAACTAAGAATGCAAGCAATTGAATCCAATTCAACAAAACACAATCAATTGAATCCAATTCATTGGATCAAATCACCGTTCATTACATTCAACAAATCATCGAAGTATCGAACACATTCACAGACTTAAGAGCATAAATGGGATCAATCATAAGAGACGCAAGTCTCTGAATGGATGATTGCAAAGCTAGGGAGTTCAAGCTCAGCTTCTTTCTGGAGCGAGAACTAACAAACTACTCAATTACAAATTCAAAGATAGATGCCTTCCTTTACTCACTTCCCGCTCTTTTATATGTTCAATCTGAAATCAAGGAAATTACAAAAAAAAACTATGGTTAAACCACCGTTTAAACATTAGCCTTCCTGCCAACGCCCGTCTTCTTCAGCCGTGTTCGACCTACTCCTACAACCTCATGCAAGGAGTTCCATAGGTTCTCCGAGAAGAACCATTTCAGTAGCTCGGGGAAGGAGATGGAGAGGAGGAAGATGGGCAGTTGGCTGAATAGGTATGTTTTGAATTTGCACGCTGTTTTAAAGTTTTTAAAACAAAAGTCAATTCGGCCGTTTTAATGTGGCAAAAAGAACGCAAGATTTGATTTTGGCGCAAGATTTGATTTTGGTTGGCGGTTCTAATTCCTTCCCTCCATTCATTTGTATACCTTATTAAATTCTTTTTCCAGAACTGAGCGCCATAATAACCATTGGCTTAAAAACATAACTCCATGATCAAGAACAGCAGCATTCCTATGCAGCCGTGGTTTAGAAAAATATCCCGTGATTCTTTTGTTTCTGAAATGTCTCAATTTTATTTCCACGATCAAGAACAGCAGCATTCCCCCAATGCAATCATTTAATTTCTGAAATGTTTCAATTTAAACCCTCCCTTGGATCAGGATTTGCTAAATTTTGGATCTAGGGTGCACAATGCCAAACATAATAGATTTTGTGGGTGTAATGTGCCAAATCTAAATATTCAGGGTGCATATGTCAAAACTTATAATTCTAGGGTGCAAAGTGTCAATTACCCTTTGTTGAATTTCTCCTACTTTTTTCTTTCTTTTTTGTAGGGAAAGGCAGCAATACCTACAGGGCTCTTTTTATCTCCATCTCAGGAATTGTAGTATTTATTCTTGTATGCATAATCTTCATTGTAATCAAGTTAAGTGGGAGGATCATTATATTTCATATCAGTAAGTGTTTCCTAAATCAGCATTCTTTTTGTTTTCACTTTATTACAAAAATGATGGGCCTCATGGCGGTATGTGTATGCCAGAAGAAGATGAGAACAAGGAGCAGATATCCATTGATCAATGCCTGCATCACGAGTTGGGTGACATCAGAGCAGCCACTAGTGATTTCTCAGAAGAAAACAAGTTGGGCAAAGGCGGATTTGGGTCGGTTTATAGGGTATGAAATCAGAACGAATGTCAAACGATGCTAGATATTAGTTCTCCAAAACTATATTTGGTGATATTATGCAAGCACAAATAATTTCTTGCCTCAAATCTCACTGAAACAGGGAGTTTTGAGAGATGGGCAGGAAATAGCAGTGAAGAGGCTTTCGAAGACTTCAGTGCAGGGTCTGGAGGAACTTAAAAATGAAGTGGCTTTTGTAGCTAAGCTTCAGCACAGAAACCTTGTCAGATTAGTGGGCTGTTGCTTGGAGAAGGAGGAGAAGTTGCTTCTCTATGAGTATCTTCCCAATAAAAGCCTGGACAAATTCTTGTTTGGTAAGCTTATTTCACTCCTCCATCGTAATAATTTCTGTGCCTAGTATTTGTAAGTGAGGGCGAGCCATCAACCCGAGAGCTTTTGTTACATGGATCATTACGGATATTGTAGGAAGTCAACTTGTGATATGCATTGTTTTCTCCCTCGCATCTCTGTAATTTTCTCTCCCTAGAGCCTCTACATTGATCAAAAAATTTTCGATGTTTTTAAGTTTGAAGCTTCTTCAATGATAGAAGCCGTAAGATTTTTGGATGGCGTAAACAACATGAAGCATATGCTCAACTTTACAATTGGCTCTTTTGTGGGGAGGAATACTAAGAGCCCAAGTTGAACATAAAATACTAGTTAGTTGACACATATCTAGTATCAACCCAAAAGCTTAAGCATACTGTTAGAAAAGACATTGTAAAGGCCCACCTAATGACCAATTTAGTCTTTCTTTTTCTCTTGTCGTATTAGTCCCACACCATGTATATGAGACTCCTCTCTCCTTCTCCCTCCTATATATATGTATTCATACATTGTATTTACTACAGAACAAGGATATACAAGGTTTACTGGTTTTCCTTCATTGATCGTGCTCTCTTCTCTATATGGTATCAGAGCCACCGATCTTCCTTGGGTGGTCTTTGCTTTCTTAACCGCCACCCCTTGGCGGTGTCCTCCTTTCTTCTTTCCGCGGGCTCGCGAGTTCCTTCTTGCCGGATAGAACTCCTTTATCCGCTCGGTACTCGACGAGTTTGTTTTTCCGCAAACTCGGCGAGTTGCCTCCTTGCCAGATAGATTTTTTTCTATCCGCTCGGTCCTCGACGAATTCCTCTCTTCTCACCTCCTGATTCTCGTGTCTTTCCAGTGCCTTTATAGCCTCTCCTGCTGGGACCCACTTCTCTGCCCTCCCGCAATCTGGTTTGTTGAGTCCGCTGCGGTTTCTTCTTCTTGATCGCACGGGTTATCCCTCCTAACCGCGACAGGTTGTCTTCTTACTCACGCGTTTTCTTCCTCTTCATCGCACGGGTTGTCTATTCTGCCCGCTGCGTGCCTCTTCTTTGCTCTTCTCTGCTTTTCGCGCGGTCTGCCCGCTGCTTGCTCTTACTGCCCGACCTTTTGCTGATGTTCGCCGACCTCTTATCCTCTAGCCGTTGCGACCTCTTCTCCTCTAACCGATGCGACTTCTTTTTTTCCTAGCCGCTTGTCCGCAACTTGCTTTTGCTGCTCGACCTCCTCGCTGTTCGCCAACCTCTTCTCCTCTAGCCGCTGCGGCCTCTTCTCCTCTAGCCGCTGCGGCCTCTTCTCTTCTAGCCGTTGCGGCCTCTTCTCTTCTAGCCGTTGCGGCCTCTTCTCTTCTAGCCGCTGCGGCCTCTTCTCTTCTAGCCGCTGCGGCCTCTTCTCTTCTAGCCACTGCGGCCTCTTCTCTTCAGCCGCTGCTTGCTCTTGCTGCCCGATCTTGGTCGCTATTCGCCAGCCTTTGTCGGTTGTGCTATCACGCGGCCTGCTCTTGCCGGCCTGCTCTTGTCGCGCGGACTTCTCTTGTCGCACGGTGTCTACTTGCCGCGTGGACTGACCTTGTCGACCTACTCTTGTCGCGCGGTCTGCCCGCTGCGTGCCTCTTCTCAGCTTCTCTATCTACTCGCGCGGTCTATCTACTCGCGCGGTTTGCTCGCTCAGCCTCTCGTGGTCGCTGTTCTCTGGCCGCATTGCTTGCCGCCTTCCCGCCGGGTGTACCCGCTCGGCTATTCGTGCGGTTTGTTCGCCTTGACCGGCTAGCCGTCCTGTGTAACCGGTTGCCCTCTTGCTCATGGTCACTTCTACTGCTGCCTCTTCTTCTGCGGCGGGGGCTACTCCTGTTCCTGAACTCCGTGAGGAGTTACGCAACACTAATATCTCTCTGATAGGAAAGAAAAACTTTGCTGAGTGGGTGCATTCGGTTTGTCGGGTTCTTCAATCCAAAGGATTTCTGCATCACTTAACACAGAATGTTCCCGCTGTCCCTATTGATGTTTGACTTCGTAACGATGGGCACGTTCAAACATGCCTTCTCAACTCTTTTGATGGTGAACCTTACCGCATGACCATGTATCACGAGACGACCAAAGCAATGTGGAATGAGCTTCATTCTCTTTACTCCGGCAAGGACAGTCTCCACCATCTATATGACATCATTACTGGTCTTCAGACTCTTGACACCAGCGGTGCTACCGACTTAACCTCATTTGTTGCTCAGTCCAAGACATTGGTTGAAGCCTGGATTCAGCATCAGCCCCCGATTTTGGACCTCGCTGCCCAACGCGTTCAAAAGGAAGCAGTCGGTATTGCCATGATGATGGCTCGGGTCCCTCCTCATCTTCTGAGTGCTCGGGCTCAAATCCTCTCGTCTGCTGTGACTCCTCGTTCTCTGATGCGTGTTCTATGCTGCTCAAAGTCTCACCGCCTCCTGATACTACTGGACCTCCCTCCCCGACCCTTCTCCAGCACTCATCTGCGCTATTACTACCTCTTCCTCCTACTCGTGGAGGACGTTCAGGCTCTTAGGGATGGGGTCGTGGTGGCCTGTCGCGGCCTAAGTGTTCTTTCTGTGGAAAGGACAGACACCTTGAGGGTACCTGCTACCGCAAACATGGTCTTCCTCCGCGTCTGACTGCTTCTATGGCTGCCCCCAGCCCCCCTTCCACTCGTGCTGATCTTGATGAAGTCCGCCTCCAGCTCCAACAACTTCACGAGATTCTCAGTTACCCTCCTGCCTCTGTTGCTTCCGTCTATAATGAAGGTATCGCTTGTCTATCCACTGGTCCACGCTTGATAGTGGATTCAGGTGCCACTCACCATATCATCTCGCTGAAGCCACCACAATACTTGGATTCTTCATATCCTAAGTGTATCACTGTGTCCAATGGCGCTACCGTTCCTGTCTCTGGCTCTGCTGATATTCCCCTGACTTCCTCTATATCTCTCCACTCGTCTCTTCATGTCCCGGGCTCTCTGTTTAACCTGCTTTCTGTTAGTCGCCTCACTGCCAATTTGAATTGTTCTGTCACATTCACCTCCAGTTGAGCTCGGCTCCCGTGAGCTGTCGACTCTCCACCTCCTGTTGAGCTCGGCTCCTGTGAGCTGTCGACTTTCCACCTCCAGTTGAGCTCGACTCCTGTGAGCTGTAGACTCTCCACCTTCAGTTGAGCTTCCTCCTGGTTAAGTGTCAACTATATTCTCCACCTACAGTTGAGCTTGACTCCTGTCAGGTGTCAATCTATTCTCCACCTCTAGTTGAGCTTCCTCCTGCTAGGTGTCGACTATATTGTCCAACTCAGTTGAACTCGGCTCCTATGAGGTGTGCGACCATACAGGTGCGAGCAACAACGTGCGAGCAACAACGTGCGAGCATGCGATTGCCACCATGCAGGTGCGAGCAACAACAAGCGAGTATCTGCGGGGTCGGGGCGATCTTCATCATCCACCGAGCGAGTCTCCAATTCGGCAACCCGAATTTGCGCGGTCTCTTGCTCGAGCTCGGAGATCTTCTTCACCGTCTTGATCTCGGCGGTCTGCAAGTATCAACAACAAGCATTCAGAGAAATAACCAAGTGAAATGACGACCAAGTCGCGCAGAGAAGTGCGAGCTACCTCATACTCTTTCCACCGGACAAATTGCATCACCAAGTCGATCGCCTTTTGCGAGACGATCTTGAGCGCCTCCTGTGACTCGAGGAGCCTCCTCGTGGTGTGATGGCCCAGCTCGGCAGATCGCAGGAGCGCGCAAGATGTTTGGTGGGCGAGCACCTCTGGACTTAGATCCAACATTGGCTCGACATCAGCTCGCCCGTATAGCGTGAAGGCGACATCATAAGCCTACCCCTTATCCTCCCAGTCTTCCGACCAGGCAGGTAGGTTGGTGCTCATCGTCACCTTGTTCTCGCCCTCAGCCCAGGACACTAGCGGGCATCCGAAGGCATCCTTGCCGCCGCACCCGAGGTTGTAGTTTGGGTGGTAGTACGACGTCCCGACATCGACATGCGACTCCCTCCCATCGAAGAGCTCGTGGGAGATCCTTGCTCGCTTCCTCGCATGATCAGGGGACTTGGCCTTTTCCTTCCCTTTGTCGAGCTTCTTCTGTGACGAGCCCTCCTTGTCGTCAGTTTGCGGCTGGCCCTTGGAGCTCGCGAGAGGCGAGTTCTCCTCCACCTCAGACGGCGGGTTCACTGAACACTGGCGCGACGAAGCGACTTCCTTCGCCGGAGGAAGTGGTTCTCACGGAAGATCGCGAGTAGCTGCAGATGTAGAAAAAACTGCTTGTGAAATCTCAGCAATGATCAGACTCAATTCGGCGAGTATGGTGGAATCTCGCCAAGAAATTTACCTACGCCGGGGAAGACCTCGTCCAACATGTTTACATTCAGATGGCAGTGGATGACGCCGAATCGCCGACCGCAGAATGCCTCGAAGAGCTTCTCGCGCGCACCTTCGAGGATGGGTGGCAAGAAGGCGACTTCGGCTGGCTGGTGCGGCCTGCGCGACACCCCCTCAAAGTCGCCGGCGACGACGACTAGGTATTCGCCCCACCGGTGGACCTTATTCGTCGTGCCGACCAGGGTGCATACATGGTTGCTAAAGAAGATCACACTCTCGACGGTCGCGGCGAAGGCTAATACCTTCCTCCGTTTGGGTTGATTTGGGCGGGGACGATTCCGAAGTACCGCAAGATCTGGCAGTACTCCGGCCACAACGGAAGTCGCAGGCCGACTTCGAAGTGGCGGCGGGACGAGACTATCTCACCCTCGAGGAAGGTGTTTAGTCGCTCGGTCCGGGCGGGGAGCCTGGCCGAGTATTCCTCATGTAGATGCCTTTGACGGAAGTCTTCTAGATCTCGCTCTGTTGCGACGGACTTCTTGAAGTTGGCTTTAGTGAAGTTGATCGCGTGGGCTTGGCGGTGAGCGTTGGCGTCGTCACTAATCATCTTGAGTGAGGAAGGGCGAGAAAGAGCAAAGGAAAGTGAGGAAGGTTTCTGCGATAAGGAAGGCGCGAGCAAGAACAAGTACTCGCGAGCAAGGTTCGGAAATCGCAACAGCGTACTAAAAGCTCACCTACCCCTTTTATTTATAGGCAGAGGCCAGAGGTTATATCAACCTCGCGCGAGTATCGGCCTAATTCGCGTGTTAACCGAGAGATCAACCCTAGTTACGAATTCTATCTCGCGCAACGTCATCCAAAAGATCGCCAGATCGCCAAAACCTGCACAGATAATTCAAGACATCGCAGAAAGAAGACGAGCATCAACATAGCAAAAACGTCAACATAAACAAATCGACAAGACAACTGCGAGATACAAACTCGCCACTTTGAATTAAAGAATTTGCCAGTTCAGTACAATATCGCCATCGACGAGGAAAAATAGAAAGAGAAAAATTCCAAGTCCTAGGAGGCCGCTACTCGGGAAGAGGTGAATGTCGCCCGGCCCAACCCATCTTGCGTGCTTCCCGAAAGTGCTCGTCGGTCACCGCCATCGCATCGTCTTCCCGCCGCAGCTGGTCCTCCATCCTCGCCAGTCGTTTGGCCGTTCCCATGCTCGCTCGCATGCCGACCAACTCCTCATGATGAAGCTGTAGGCAATGATCAATCATCAGTAGTCGCCGATCCAGCTCGTTGATCATGTGGAAGCGCGCCTCATAGACCGACAACCGGTCCTGCAGCTCCTCCATCTTCTCCAACCTCACCTCCAGTGCCGAGATCTGGCGATGAGGCTCGCAGATGGCAAGTTGGTCGAACTTGGCCTCCAGCTCGATGTATGCGCGGGCGGCAGCGTGGCATTATTCGTGAGCAGAGAGCCCGAGAGCGTCGATGAAGGCCACTCTAGGGGTTGCAGGGCGACCTATCAAGACAAGAGTAAGTCGCCGAATCAGTTAGAAGCCGATATCAACAGCCAGACCAATTCAGCAAAAGGCGGGCTACCTTGCCGAGGGGATCAAGATCGGCGAGGGGACGGGCTGCGGCGAGATGATTCTTGCAGGCCCGACGACGAGCTTCCCGGGCGCTCGGCGGCCTGCCCCGGTCCACGACCTCCAGGGTTGCGACCTCCAGTCCGCGGCGGGAACTAACTCGGCCGCCTTCTTTCCAGATCTCGCGTCGAGCTCTCCGGAGGGATCCGAGGGATCGTGAATTCAAGGCAAATTTCAGGGCGAGCTTCGTTGATCGACGACATAGGAGGCGGTGGAGGAAGTGGAGTGCTCTCCCTCGGTTGTGGTGAGCTCGCCGGAGGCGGCGGCGACGGTAGAGGAGTACTCGCCGTCGGCAGCGCCGAGGTGGTCGCAGGGTGAGGGGTTTTGCTCGCCCCAGGTTGAGAGGTCTTCGGCGCCGGGAGATCCTGTTTCCTCGACTCAGGGACTTGTTTTTTTGGCCCCTTTTTAGGACCGATGTTGATCTGAACAGTGTGCTCGGATCGAGGCTAGTGCCGAGCTTCGAGGGTGACCAGTGGAATTGCTCGCAGAGGACGACATCCAGAGGCTCGCCAGTAGTAGTCGGTGGAGGAGCTGCGAGTATAGAATCAAATCAGCAAAGAAGAATACAGATTGATCAGCAACTTATATAGTCTTCGACAAGATGACAACCTTGTGAGGCAGTGAGATCTGCCTGCGGCTGTGCCTGGGACCCGACGAATTCCGAGGCAGGAGGAGAAGACGACAAAGAGAGGAGAAAAAAATCAGGAGCGGATAGCTCGGGAAGGTCGCTCAACCCGAGATCGTCGAAGAGCTTCTGGGTATGTGTTGGAATTTCGGGATGGTCGATCAAGGGGACGACATCCTCGGTAGGCGGAGGCAAGTTCGCGAGCTTGGAGGCAAGCAATTTCTTCAACTTCTTCTTAAGGGGAGGAAGATTGGTAGCGACGTTGCCTTCTCGCGGCCTCTTTGGCCTTGTTGGCTCAAGGAATCTTGACAAAGCCGCAAAGCTCGCTTGGTAGACTTCCTCGACAGACTTCGACATCGCGTGCGAGTTCAAAAGACGTGCCTCAAAGACCAGCCACCCCCTATTTATAGAGTTCAGCAGACATCCATCAGTCACGAGTAACTCAGATACTCGCTCAAGAAGCTCGCCGAATATGTGTTAGATATTTCTTTTCGAGCTCCTACGTCGCTCGGAAAGGGCGGGGATTGTGTACAACCCATATTCGTCGAGGGTGGATCCCTCCAGAGCCAGGTCAGCAAGTGTCAAAGTCAACAAGTCAAGACAGAAGTCAAAGTCAACACGCAAGACAGCAGAAGGCCTGTGCGAGTATGGTGAGCTCCCCTCGCATACTCGCTAGGTAAGCGGCTAGGCCGGTTATTGGCCCAGCCGAGCGAGCTCCCCCCAAGAAGTTGCCTAGTCGCCAGGGGTGGGGCTATAAATAAGACCCCCCTCTCTTTGAATTGACCTATAAATAGGACCCCAGGTGTACGAGGAGACGGACTTCGGAATCTCGCAAAAGATCTCGACCACTTTTTTTCCTAGACTTCGAGCCGAGCCTTTGAATCCTTTCTTCAGAGAGACAGGTTGCAAGCTAACGACTATCCCTCTTAGTCGCCGCCTTGACTTAGTCGCCAGCTAGAGTCTACCTCGTACCCTGCTCGATCATACAGTAATTTTTGGTTGTGGAGGGTGTAGAGAAAATCACACAGTAATTTTATTGATTGTCAAATACATGAGTACATACACTTATATAAAAAGGAAGAAAGGGAGAGTCTTTTACATCTACAATGTGGGACTAAATAGACTATACATGGGCTTATACACGAGCTCCTTTTAATGGGCTTCTTCATTATCTCTTAACACTTCCCCGTAAGCTGGAGCGTACAAGTCGTAGGCACTAAACTTGGATAAGAACTGATGATATGATGTCCGAGAGAGAGCTTTGGTAAATATATCAACAACTTGTCCTGATGCAGAGACATGCTCTAATTCCAACTTCTTTGATTGAACTTTTTCCCGAATAAAGTGACAGTCGACTTCAATATGCTTTGTCCGCTCATGAAATACATGATTCTTGGCAATATGTATGGCGGCTTGACTGTCACAAAATAGGGTTGCCGGAGAAGAGAGTATGAGGCCCAAATCACTGAAAAGACTCTCCAGCCAGGTGAGCTCAGATACAACCGCTGCCATGACACGGTACTCAGCCTCAGCAGATGAGTGAGCCACTACCAACTGTTTCTTGCTACGCCAGGTAATAAGGTGTCCACCAAAATAGGTGCAAAAACCAGTCGTGGAACGCCTATCATCAAGGGAACCTGCATAGTTAGCATCAGAATATGCAACAAGAGACAGAGAGGACGGTTTATAAACAAGTCCTTGTCCTGGAGCAGTCTTCAAGTATCTGAGAATTCGTTCGATCGCTTGGAGATGGGACGTTCGAGGAGCATGCATAAATCGGCTCACAACCCCAACAACAAATGAAATATCGGGTCGTGTAACCGTGAGATAGATTAGTTTCCCTACCAATCGATGGTAGTACTCTGGATTTGTAAGAACAAGATCAATTCCAGAGTCATGTGAAGACAATTTATGATTCACATCCATCGGAGTGTCCGCAGGTTTGCATCCTGAGTAGCCTGCATCCTGCAGAAGATCAATACAGTACTTCTGTTGGGACAGAACAAGACCATCAGGTCTCCTTGTAACCTCGAGCCCAAGGAAGTATCGAAGATTGCCCAGGTTTTTTGTCTGAAATGCTGAGTTTAAATGTTTCTTGATGTTTCAGATCCCAGTAATGTCATCGCCCGTTATTAGGATATCATCAACATATACCAGAAGAATCACAGTGCTTGTTGTTTGATGACGTGTAAAGAGAGAGAAATCAGCAGAGCTACGTGTGAAGCCCACCTCGTGAACTACTTTGCTGAATTGGTCAAACCAAGCACGAGGAGGCTGTTTGAGACCATATATAGACTTCCACAGATGGCATACACGAGTCTCCTCCGTGGTCTCAAACCCGGGCGGTTGGTGCATATACACAGTCTCTTGGAGATCTCCATTGAGAAAGACATTTTTGATGTCGAGCTGATGTAGAGGCCACTGTCGATGCACAGCAAGGGAAATCAAGACTCGAACAGTATTCAGCTTGGCGACCGGAGAGAATGTTTCGTCGTAATCAATGCCATGTTGTTGGGTGAAGCTCCTGTCTACAAGGCGGGCTTTGAGACGTTCAATAGTGCCATTTGGAGCATGCTTGATAGCAAAGACCCATTTGCAGCTAACACAAGACTGGCTAGGAGGTAGAGGGACAAGGTCCCAAGTTTGGTTAGCCCAGAGAGCTGTCATTTCTTCGTCCATGACCGCACCCCACCCCGAGTGTTGGAGAGCTTTCTGCAAGGAGTTAGGAATGGAGATGGTGGAGAGAGAGGGCAAATTGGAGAAGAGGCGGTGAAAGACGATGCAATGAGACATAATTTGCCATTGGATGAGCCATAGAGGATGTTGCCTGACCGTCAATTTGTGGGATAACATCAGTAGAAGGGAGCTGCTGGAGGGCCTTTATTCGGGATGAGCGACGGGTGTAGACACGGGGAAGTGGAGGAGTAGGGTGTTGAGGCACTGTTTGTGAGGCCCCCATTTTAGACCCCACATAATTCTTTATTTAAGCTATATTGAAGACATTCATCCCAGGTTGAAGCAAGACTAGTGAGTATAAAATAAAACACATAATAAAAACGTACCTCATATCTTGAATCATTTAATGAGTCGTTTTTGTTTCTCCGCAATTCACTTCACTTTACTTTGCATACCCAAAGTTACGTCAGGTACCTAAGCAAAAATTGGCGACGGGCTTAGTCATAAAAATATGATTGAGGATATACCTCTTTAACTGTTGTATTAACAAATGAAAAGGATTAAGCGAAGTAATAAGCATATATCTCTACTAACCTTTTTCCGTACCCGTAATGAAACTGTGCAACAACATTGGAACTCTAACGTTAGTAACCATAAAACCATATAAGCAGTTATAGGACAATAATATTCAGTAGCTATATACCAGTATCAGTGTAAGAAAGGAAGCTATGGTACATTGTAACCATTTAAGCAATGCAAATATGTAAAGTGTTAAACAACATATCCATATAACTTAAGTTCCTATATGTATAGTACATCAATGTATCGATGTATACAATAGAGCAGTGTAACTGTAAAACCATATCAATTCTCATATTTATTAACAGTGTATCGGTATAACTGTATAACCGTATGTTCTTATGTTATCTTTTCATTTTTTATGTTAGGTAATGTTAAGGGTAACTGTTACAGTATCAGTATTAGTATCAGTGTTTCAATATTTCAATCTTTGGGCCCGAATCCTCGGGGTCTACAGTACAATGTCCAAATCAGTACGTTCAACACGCGTCTATGCCTTTCAGCCGACTGATTTGGCAAACCGTCAACATCATTTATGCGCATTTACATTCAGTTATACCTTTAACATTTCCATGCATCGATGCACTTTCATTTATGTTCGTTGTATGCAATTCTTTAAGATATATAATGTTTATTTATTTCTTAATCCCCTCAGAATAGTGATCGTCTGTTTGCCTTCGTACAAGGTCATACACAATAACGATAACATTTATCAGTGATATAAAATGAATCCATGCTTTCATAGACAATATTTAAAGTAACGGTGCACATAAAGAAATAAAGCATAATTTTAAGGGTAGCTCTCACCATCAGTCGTTCTTTTCTTTTATCGCAACTCATGTCATTGTCACGTTTAGTTGGAGATGTCATCTTTCACGATATCTGTATAGGAATCGTATCATTTATCGGGGTTGCAGCTCACTACAGTTACAACATTGACGTTTATGATAAAATCACTGCTTTTATATCTTATAGAGAGTACAATCAATAAAACATGTGCTAACATGTGAAAAATGAGTGAATAAACAACCAAGAGGTAATAAACCGCAAATTTTATTGCTCCAAAAAGATAATTATTACATAGGTATGCCCCCTTATTTATAGAAAATGGGGGAGAGAGAATACAATAAGAGATGTGAGACTAAATAAGTATCCGCGCGGTTATGCGGTTTGCCATTGTCAAACCACAACACTGTACAAAGGATTGCTAACTACCAGACTGTCTGCTAGCCGCCAGACCGTCTGCTAGCCGCCAGACCGCCACTGCTAGCCGCCTAACCGCCAATGCTAGTCGCCTGACCACAGCTGCAGTAAGCCACTAGACCGCTGCTGCGGTAAGCCACCAGACCGCTGCTGCGGCAAGCCACCAAACCGCTGCTGTGACTAACTGTCAAATCGCTGCTGTGGCAAGCCACCAGACCGCTACTGCGGTAATCCACCAGACCGCTACTGCTAACTGTCAGACCGCTGCTGCGGTAAGCCCTCAGACCGCATCTGCTAGGATAGGCTACCAGAGAACCAGATCGCCTGAACAAACCGCCAGACCGCCTGAACAACTAGCCGTCCGACTAGAAAGTCAAACCGCCAAACTTTAACACTCCCCCTCAAGTTGGAGCGTATATGTCAACCATGCCCAGCTTGCTACAAACATCTGAAGCGGAAACTTGTTTCGTGAAGAAGTCTGCTAGTTCTTTATCAGAAGTGACGAAGGGAGTACAGATCTGATTCTTCAACACCTCTTCCCTAATGAAATGACAATCAACCTCAATGTGCTTTGTCCTCTCATGAAAGACAGGATTCTTTGATATGTAAATGACGACTTTGTTATCACAGAACATAGGAAGAGGATGATCATAGACTTCTCTCAAGTCAAGTATAAGCGCTCGTAACCATTTCAACTCACAGGTAGTTGAAGCCATGCTCCTATACTCCGCTTCAGCACTTGACCTTGAAAGCACTGCCTGCTTCTTGCTTTTCTAGCTAACAAGGTTTCCTCATACAAAAGTGCGAAAACCTAATGTAGACTTTCTATCTTCTTTGCTATCAGCATAACTGACATCAGAATACGCTTCAATCTTCAGATGATTATTCTTTTGAAATAACAAGTCCTTTCCTGGAGACCCTTTCACATACTTCAGAATTTTCATGGCAGACCGAAGATGACACTCTCTAGGATTCTGCATAAACTGACTGACCTTTCCAACCGCGTAACAGATATCTGGTCTAGTAACAGTCAAATATATGAGTTTGCCTACAAGACGTCTGTACACAGTGAAATCTAGAAGAAGAGGGGAATCTTCAGTCCACCCCTTATCATCTCCAACCGCTATCGGGCAACGAGCAGGTTTCGTGCCAAGAAGACCGGTCTTCTTTAAGAGATCTAGCGCATACTTTCGCTGTGAAAGAACCATCGAGTTCCTCTTTCGTGAAATCTCAATTCCCAGAAAGTACTTCAGAGTTCCCATATCCTTGGTAACAAAATGTTGTCGAAGATGTCGTTTAGCTAGATCAATGCCTTCTTTATCATCACCAGTCAGAAAAATATCATCAACATAGACAGCAAGAACCACCAGACCTTCAGTAGTCTTGCGTATAAACAAAGAATGATTAACAGAGCTTCGATTGAACCCAATAAGAGAAATAACTCTACTAAACTTTTCAAACCAAACTCGTGGACTCTGCTTTAAGCCATAAATCACCTTCTGAAGCTTGCACACCTGAGACTCCCCCTGAGCAACATACCCGGGAGGTTGCTCCATGTAAACCACTTCTTGCAAATCACTATAAAAGAAGACATTCTTCACATCTAGCTGAGACATCTCTCAGTCTCTATTAACAGCCACAGAGAAGAGAACGCGAATAGTGCTGATGCGAGTAACAGGAGAAAAAGTATCAAAGAAGTCTACCCCATATGTCTGAGTAAACCCTTTTGCCCAAGCCTCGCCTTATAGCGATCAACAGAACTATCTGGAAGATACTTAACGACACAGACCCATCGGCAGCCAACCACATCAATGCCCAGAGGTGGGGGAACAAGAGTACAAGTACCTTTCTTAGTTAATGTGTTCATTTCTTCATCCATAGCGACTTTCCACTGAGGAATGACAAAAGCTTCTTGATACGTAGCCGGTATAACAGTAGAAGAGATAGCAAGAGCAAAACGCTTGCCATCCGGGTAAAGCTGAGCATATGAGACAACCGCATCAATAGGATGCTTAGTGCATTGCCGAACACCCTTCCGCAGGGCAATGGGAAGATCAAGATCACTTTTGTCCGAAGGAGACAATTCACTGTCAGAAGAAAGAAGAGGCCCGAGAACAGGTACAGAAGGCTCCAAGGGCAAAGAATCAGTCTCGAGAGAAAGAGACGGCGCAACAAGAACAGTTGTGGAGAGAACTGGTTCCAGCAGAGGTGCCGAGATAATAAGCATTGAAGAAGATGTATCAGAGGGCAAGAGAGAAGAAGCATGAGAAAAATACGGTGTATCTTCAAAGAAGGTAACATCAACAGACACGAACTGTTTTGCGCAGAAGAGGATCAAAACAACGATATTCCTTCTGAGTTAGACAATAACCAAGGAATGCGTATTTAACAGAACGGGGAGAAAGTTTGTCACGACCAGGAGAAGGTATGTGAACAAACGTCGTACATCCAAAAATTTTAAAAAGTAAAGGAAATGGCTCGGCCTCGGGATACAAAATAGAAAATGGAGTCTTGCCCTGAAGAATCGATGAGGGTATCCGATTAATGAGACAGCAGGAGAGAAAAACAACATGACCCTAATATGACCGAGAAACATTCATTTGTAACAGAAGGCTGCGAGCAACATTCAAGAGATGACGATTCTTGCGTTCAGCAGCGCCATTCTGTTGAGAGGTATATAGGCAAGAAGTTTGATGAATCAAACCATGGTTGGCACAAAAATCAGAAAATTGTCGACTGATATATTCCTTGGCATTATCAGTACGAAGAACTTGAATAGACACCTTAAACTTTGTCAATTCTCATTATAAAAGGTGATAAACACAGTGTAAAGTTCAGAACGATCTTTCAAGAGATACAACCAAGTATACCTGGAGAAATCATCAATGAAAGTGACAAAATATAAGCTACCTCTACCAACAGTGGCAGTAGGAGCAGGACCCCAGATGTCAGAGTGAACTAGTTCAAAAAGACGCAAAGAACTACGTCTCGTTTGTGCTGGGAAAGAAGAGCGATGATGTTTGCCAAACTAACAGGCTTCACAATTCAAAGGGGAATCCTCTTGAGAAAGATCTGGAAGAAGTTGGTGGATGAGGCGAGAATGAGGGTGGCCAAGACGACGATGCCATTGCTGAAGGGATGAAGAAGCAGAAAGAGCAACGTCATGGTCAAGAAAGAAGAGACCACCACTCGCAGTCCCAGTAGCAATCATAACGTTTGAGACAAAATCAGAGAAAGAACAAGTGGTGGCCGTAAAAGTAACCGTGCAATTTAACTGAGTGTAGAGAACATGAACAGACAGTAAATTGCACGGGAAAGTGGGGACATAGAGAGTGTCCGCATGAAGCAAAGACGGAGTGAGGTGAACAGTCCCAACACCATGCACTGACGCAGAAGTCTCATCCGCAATAATAACATGAGACACCCTGTTCTGGGCAGTTAAGGAGGAGAACAAACGAGAGTTGTCAGTCATGTGACAAGTGACACCAGAGTTAATAAGCAACTTATCAGAGGAGGCCAAAAGAGCACGAGCTGAAGAGGAGAGAAGAGAAACCATCCTCAAGGGGTTAGAAACCGGAAAGAGGAAAGTCTAACCGCACAGAAACAAGCCGACAAAAGAGGCAAAGGGAGGACGCGAGAAGAGAAGTCGCAGCGACCAAGGAGCGAACCAACCGCGCGGGAAGACCACACGGTCACGATGATAACACACCAGCGACAAGAGAAGAGGCCGCGACCAAGATGTGGAGCCCGCAGCGACAAGAGAAGTCGCAGCGAGAAGAAACAAAGAAGAGGAGAAGCCGAAGCAAGACAACAACAGAGAAGCCGCGCGAACAAGAAAAGAAGACGTGCGAAAAAAAAAGAAGCCGCAAAGAAGAAGAAGAAGAGAGGAGAAAGAGTCCGCACGGTCATGACGACAACACACCAGCGACAAGGAAGATGCCGCGACCCAAATGCGGAACCCGCAATAGAGAAGAGAAGCCGCGCGAACACGACAAGAGCAAAAAGAGGAGAGACCGCGCGAGTAGAGAAAACAACCCGCGCGATAAGAAACAAACCGCAAGAAGAAACAACCCGCAGGGAGAGGAGAAAGAAGAAAGCGCGAACCGCCGAGAGGCCGCGCGAATAGAACAAGTCGCAAAGAAGAGCGACCAACAAAGAAGCCGCGCGAATAGAACACACACAAAGAAAGAAGTCGCAGGAGTAGCGACAAGGACGACAAGGGCAGGAAGCAGAAGCAAACTGGAAGAAGACTAGACGAAGAAGCCGTTGCGGTTAGAAAAACAAACCGCAATCGGATTGGAGCAATGGATCGGTTTCCTCTGATACCATGTGAAAAATGAGCGAATAAACGATCAAGAGGTAAATAAACCGCAAATTTTATTGCTCCAAAAAGATAATTATTACATAGGTATGCCCCCTTATTTCTAGAAAATGGGGGAAAGAGAATACAATAAGAGATGTGAGACTAAATAAGTATCCGCGCGGTTATGCGGTTTGCCACTGTCAAACCGCAACACTGTACAAAGGACTGCTAACCGCCAGACCGTCTGCTAGCCGCTAGACCGCCACTGCTAGCCACCAGGCCGCCTGCTAGCCGCCTAACCGCCAATGCTAGTCGGCTGACCACAGCTGCAGTAAGCCACTAGACCGCTGTTGCGGCAAGACACCAGACCGCTGCTGCGGCAAGCCACCAGACCGCTGCTGCGGCTTACTGTCAGACCGCTGCTGCGGCAAGCCACCAGACCGCTACTGCGGTAAGCCACCAGACCGCTACTGCTAACTGTCAGACCGCTGCTGCGGCAAGCCCTCAGACCGCATCTGCTAGGATGGGCTACCAGAGAACCAGACCGCCTAAACAAACCGTCAGACCGTCCGAACAACTAGCCGCCCGACTAGAAAGTCAAACCGCCAAACTTTAACATAGCAATTTGTTCAAATGGCCAAAATGTGTTTTAAATCTTCTACTGAATCCCACATGAAGGAAAATCAAAACCCCTCCATGGTAGGAATCCAAACTAAGCAAAAAAAGTCAGCCCATAACAAGAGACAGACGACCAACGTCTTCAATTCGTATGCAACAAAACCCCTCAAATTAGAGGACCAACACCCCAAACGGCAGCCGGTTCAGAGCACACTCAAACCCCTTCCTCCACCAAATCCCCAACAATTACAATTACAGGCCATAAAAAACCCCAATACTGTGGGCCAACCATCAAGATATTATTTACAACAAGGCAAAAGAGGAGGATGAACTCATAACCCAACTTCATTTTTAAAAACCTAACTACAAAGCTCCTGATTGCATAAATTTTGCAGCCCGTAGAGAAAGAAACGAGAATAAAGAAAGAAAAGAGCTCACAGTGAGAGATTTGAAGCCGAAAACTGCCGATCAAAGGCACAACTTCCTATGAAATCAATAACAGCACCACCAAGAGCCAAAACGCCAGCCATTGTCATGCCTTTCTAACCCGGTCGACGAGAGGGAGAAGGGATGTCGAGCAGAGAGGAGAGGAACTAAGCAAACCCTAGCGTCACTGCGCCCGTCAAAGCTCCGGGCGGTAAAAAAGCATGAGATGAGCATTGGAGAAAAACATAACTTCGAATAAATATCGGTATCACTACTTCACATAAGCCACCGCCTCAAATAATGAGACTTAAGCTCTTAATAAATCAACCCAAAGCCATTAGTAACATTATAACCGACCCACTAATCCCGCCGATTGCATACAACCACTTAAAAAAATGAGATACATCATTATAGTTGTATATCATAACACTTCAATTCTAAAACCAAATAAACGAAGAATAGATAGATACACATGCTACCAAAATGATTCGAGTGTCGCTAAACCTCAAAGAGTTCGAATTCACACTTTCAAAGCGACGCCGAATCGACACTGTTTAATTTTTTCATTCTCATCATAGGGGATATTTATCTTCGAATTTTATTATCCGTTTGAGTCACTTCAAATTTTGGGCCGTTACACTGTTGGCACTGGGAGTGGAGTAGGAGGAGGTGCAGTGTGGGGCAACGTGATGACGGGAACAGCCGGACGCGCAATAGGGGAAGGTGGAGGCAGTACGAATGAGATGTAGTAGAAGGGCTATTCTTCAAGAAAGGTGACATCCGCGGAGACGAACACCTTCTCATTTTCGGGAGAGTAGCAAACATATCCTTTCTGAATGCGGGAGTAGTCAACAAACATACATTTCGTGGCTCGAGGGGCAAGTTTGTCGGTCGGTGGGCCAAGAGAGTGGACATAGCAGGTACATCCAAAGATATGGGGCGTGAGAGAGAGTGGAGACTTAGTAGGAAAGAGGAGGCCAAACCGAGAAGCGAAGTCAAAAACGGAGGAGGGCAGGCGATTGATGAGATGACAAGCAGTAGAAATAACAAAGTTCTAATATTTTGTGGGTACTTGCATTTGAAGCATGATGGACCGAATGACATCAAGAAGATGTCGATTTTTCCGCTCGGCCACACCGTTCTGCTGGGGGGTATACGCATAGGATGTCTGATGAATAATCTCAAACTCGGTACATAAGTTGGAGAAGATGCGACTAGTATATTTACGAGCATTATCGGTGTGAATCACCTTTAAAATAACAGAGAATTGCGTACGCATCTCAGTAATAAAAGTACGGAAAACAGATGTTAGTTCAGTACGATCACAAAGTAGGTACAACCATGTAAGACGCGAATAATCATCGATAAAGGTAACAAAGTATTGATAACCAAAAACACCGGGGACTTATAGGGGCCCCATATATCAGAATGTACTACAGAAAACGAAGAAGAACTCTGAGTACAAATAGGCAAAAAAGAAACATGATGTTGTTTGCCAAAGATACATGATTCACAAGAAAACTCATGTCGGGAGACATCAGGAAGAGCTTTCTTGAGAATCGGGAGAGGAGCATGACCAAGACGACGATGCCAGTTGACGGAGGGGACTGCAGAGAGGATAGTAGGGGAGGAGACATCCAAGAGGTAAAGCCTATTTGACAGCCGTCCTTTACCAATGATATTCCATGTTCGACGATCCTGCACAACAAAAGAGGAAGGAGAGATGATTAGACAGCAATCAAGGTCCTGCGTAAGCCTACTCACAGAGAGTAGATTGAAGGGGGATCCCAGAACATGAAGAACCGAGGATAATGAAAGAGTAGGAGTGAGGCGCAGGTCAGCAGATCTAGACACCGGAGTTGTGTCGCCATTTGCCACGGCGATGAACTTGGGATATTCAGAGTGCATGTACTGAGGTGGCTTCTGGGAGGTAATGTGGTGAGTAGCACCAGAGTTGACAATCTAGTGAGAGCTATGAGAGAGACAGGATATACCTTCGGTGGAGAAAGAAGCAACTGAACCAGAGGAGCGATTAACAATGCCTTAGAGCTGTTGAAGCTGTAGCGAAGGTCATTGATATCTTGGCTTGTAGGGGCTGCAGGGGGTGGTGCAACAGTAGTAGTAGCAGTAAAATGAGGAGGCAGTCCATGCTTGCGGTAGCAGGTGATTTCAAGATGACCATCCCGACCACAGTGGGTACACTTGAGAGTAGAGCGTCCGACACGGCCTTGTCCTCGAGACGTGAAGCGACCGCCCCTAGTAGAAGAGTTACGAACCAGAGGAGCCGAAGTAGGTAATAGTTGTTGCTGGAGTAGAGCTGGAGAAAAACTGATGGGTGTAACAGCCCGTAATCCGCACATTCAGTTATACTATCATCTCATGATCAGACATTCATTAAACACAATGAGAAATACATAACGCCACTTCTCACATAGCCAAAATAAACAAATTTCGCAACAGTATTAATGTATTTCAGTACCACTTCGTATGACTATATATAAACAACTACAGGTACAACAGGTACATCAGTTTCTATATATACATATAAATACAAGTTAACATCATCACAAGAGTTACAAAAGACATCTATATGTATGCCTCATCATATGCTCCAAATAGTGTACTAGAGCTGCCTAGCTTGCATTTTCCCTGCGCCTAAAAATGTTAGAAATAGAAACCGTTAGTCTTTTATAAAGACTAATCGAGAGTTTACCTTCTTAACTTGCTGTATAAAAACAATAGTGAGGTTATTCATAGCAATAATATCATGGTAATAATAATAATAGTAGCAGTATGAGAAAAACATTATATGAAGCTGTGCACGGGTACAAAAGCACTGTAAATTTCTTTACTAACTGCGTATCAATATAATAGAACCATAAAACAGTAAAAACAGTGTGCCAAGCATTCAATCATTTCTTCATTTTATTTACGGTAGTGTTAAAGGTATCTGTATCATATCAGTATTTATATCAATATTTCAGTCTTTGGGCTCAATCCCTTAGGGGTTTCTGTGTCCAAACCAGTACGTTCATCATGTGTCTATGCCTTTCGGCCGACTGATTTGGCATCCGTTGACATCATTTATGTACATTTAATTTTTGTCATACCCTTAACAATACCATGTGTCGACACATTTATATTTACATGAACATAAGAATGTTTATTTAATGATTTATCCTCAGAAGTTCATTCGCTTGTTTTTTGCCTTTGACAAGACCATACGTAATAGCGAACATCATTATCAGTGATATAAGATTTCATAACACCTCATACCATAATAATTGTAGTTGTCACTAAATCAAAGTGCATAAAAATAGAGCATAAAGAAAAGAAAGATAAATCTCACCGTTACTTTTTTCTTTCCAGCGTCACGCCCCACGTCTTCCTTGGGATGTCATCCTTCGCAATATCTGTTTAGAAATCGTATCATTGAGAGGCATAATTATCGGGGTTGCATCACTAGAAAACTATGGCGTTGATTTCTAGGTTGACTTGGATTTTTAGGAGTTGTTCATGGAGGAGAACTCTAAAATGAAAGTGCTCAAGAGAAAATGAAGAAAGAGATAACCCAAACAGTAAAGCAGTTTCAATCAGCATACACAGTGGGATCAACTAAGAATCCCTAACAGAGAACTGGGTCAAAACAACAATAGAAAACCATGCTTAGTCACTGTTGAACAACCCCGGTACAAGACCAAAATTAACACTTCTTGGACAGTTACCAACACCTCTGGCCACCCCAATTTCAGGCCATAAATCTGAACTCATAATCAGAAGAAGAACAGAACTTGGCCAATCTTAACCATAACCGGCCAACATAAATTAATTCACAGACAGCACCAAGACATAATAATAAAATCCCCCCCCTTTTTCAGCATGCACAACATAAATTTAAAATATGGCCGATAACAACAGCTAGACAACCTTACTGCAAATTGGAAGAAGGAACAACACCGGTCAGCCAACAACAACTAAAAGAAACGATACCTAGATCTCAAGATGAACTTGTCCGATACCACATCTAACTCGATTCAAAGTAAACGATAAGAGATTAGAGAAAAAAATAATGCTTACAGTGCAGCTAGCACAAAATTTAGACGTCGGTTTTAGATCGAAGAACCAGTCCCACTATTCTCGGTCAAGCACAATCCCTCGACTATCAGATCTCTCCGCCAAAGAGATCTGGGCACCAAAATCTCCAGGAAAACTTTGGAAATCATGAGAAGGAGGAGAGAGAGAGAAGCGTGGAGAAGAAGACCCACCGCGATCTGGAGCCCTAGATGCCAGAAATGGGAAAGTGCGAGAATAAAGGCGTGTATATCCTGTCGGGGAGATAAAGAGGGGAAGAAATAATAATAGTTATTGCCACCGCTATACAAACCACTGCCTCAATATAAATTAAAACCAAGTTTAACCCATTAGTACTTCTTCAATACCCATTATACCCAAATCAACAGCCGATCAACATAATCGCCGAAGAAATCTCTTTATAAGACACCAGTTCGTTCATGTCTCTTCATAAGCTCAAATGTTCCAATAACATTGTCACTGATTTATTTTATATTCATCATGGGAGATATGGAGTTATTTTAATAATTTCATGACATAAAATACTCAAAAAAATATAAAAATGATTTTATGACATATAAAGTACTCACACGAAATGTCGAACGTCACAATTCTTCCATCCTTAAAAATTTTTTTCCTCGAAAATGTTAATCTGTATGCTCGTCAAATAGTAGAGGGAAAAGATCTCGCATAGCGTCTTCCCGTTCCCATGTTGCTTCATCTCGAGGATGACCCTTCCACCACACGTGCACAAAATTTACATCTCGATTTCGTAATTGCTTTCTTTGCCGGTCAACAATTTGGTACGGTTCCGTCGGGCTAGATAAATCAGCTTCAATTTGTATATTTTCAGTTGGAATAATCTTCTCAGGATTACGAACATATTTACGTAGTGCCGACACATGAAAAACATCGTGTAACCTTTGCAAGTCCTCTGGTAACTCTAAGCGGTACGCGACTTCACCAACTCGTTCGATGACAGGAAATGACCCTACATAACGTGGACTCAATTTTCCAAGTCGCCGCAGTCGTGTAACTTCCTTAAAGAGTTTAATTTTCAAACATACGAGATCACCAACTTGAAATTCCACGAGGCAATGTCTGACATTATAATACTTTTGTTGTCGATCCTGAGCTACTTTCATTCTTTGTTGGATAAGTTCAATTTTTTCGTGTCACTTATCCACTTTCTCTCGATTGTATACCTGTTTTTCACCATCTTCTGCCCACCTTAACGGTGTACGACATCGACAGCCATACAGTGTTTCGAATGGTGCCATTTGTATGGAGGACCGGTGGCTATTATTATAAGCGAACTCCACCAGAGCCAAATATTTCTCCCATGAGTCCTTGAGATCTAAGACTACCATCCGTAACAAATCCTCTAGGAACTGGATAGCTCGCTCTGACTGCCTATCGGTTTGGGGATGAAATGCTGTACTAAACAATAATTTCGTTGCCAAACGTTTATGAATCTGTCTTCAATTCCCCGATGTGAATCGCCCATTACGATCAGATATAATCGTTCGAGGAATACCGTGTAATTTCACAATAACATCAACATACAATTCATTCAGTTTTTCAGGCGGTCCATCTTGTCGTACTGATATAAAATGCACACTTTTTGTTAGTCGATCAATGATGACCCATATACCGTCATGACCCAATTTACTACGAGGCAAGCCAAAGACAAATTCCATGACAATATCCTCCCATTTCCATTCCGATATTGGTAACGAGTGTAAATAACCTCCGGGCTTCTGATGTTCAGCTTTAACAACTTGGCACGTATGACAAGATGCTATGTAAGTTATCACGTCCTTCTTCATTCCAGACCACCAAAAGTACTCCTTTAAATCATGATACATTTTCGTTCGATCAGGGTGAATTGAATAAGGAGTGTTATGAGCCTCATATAGTATATCCTTCCGTAAATTGTTCATATCTGGTACACATAACCTTCCGTTCATCAATAACAGCCCATTCCGTTTTGTAAAACTCGTAGATTCCCCCTTTTTCACGTTTTCTATCAAGGCCATCAAATATAGATCTTTCGGCAATGCTTCCAAGATTCTATCTTTCAGTGTATATCTAATTTGCATCTGAAATAATTGAGACTGTTTATCTTCTGTTGTCACAATGATGACTATCTCTATCTTCTCCAGTTCACGCAAAAGCTGCACATTATACACTTTCAAAGCTGAGGATTCAACAACACTTTTGCGGCTCAAAGCGTCGGCAACGACATTTGCCTTTCCAGGGTGATATTGAATGTCAACATCATAATCTTTAATAAACTCTAACCAACGTCGTTGACGGAGGTTTAGTTCTTTCTGTGTAAAAATATATTTCAAACTTTTATGGTCGGTGAAAATTTCACACCTCACCCTATACAAATAGTGTCGCCAGATTTTTAAAACAAAAATCACTGCGGCTAATTCCAGATCATGAATCGGATCTTTCAGCATCCTTCAGTTGACGCGAGGCATAGGCGATTACCTTCCCGTTCTGCATTAATACACAGTCTAAACCCTTATAAGAAGCATCACTGTAAATTTGAAATCCCTCTGTCCCTGATGACAGTATTAACACAGGAGCTGTAGTTAACCTTTCTTTTAATGTTTCAAAAGCGAGTTGACAATTTTCATTCCATTTCAAAGGGATACTCTTGCGTGTTAACTGTGTCAACGGTAAGGAAAGATTTGAGAAATTTTTAACAAATCTTCGATAATACCCTGCTAACCCAAGAAAACTCTGCACTTCTGTCACATTTGTAGGTTGTGGCCAATTAAGGATCAAGTCAATCTTCGCAGGATCAACAGATAAACCCTGTTCTGTTATCACGTGCCCCAAAAATGACACTTCCTTCAACCAGAACTCGCATTTCGAAAATTTTGCATATAGTTGACTTTCCTTCAATCTCTGCAATGCTAACCTCAAATGTTGAGTGTGTTCTTCCTCAGATGTTGAATAAATTAGAATATCGTCAATAAAAACAATGATAAATTTATCCAGATAGTCCTTGAAAATTCGATTCATCATATCCATAAATGCTTCAGGGGCATTGGTTAATACAAAATGTATTACCACAAATTCATAATGTTCATATCTTGTGCTAAAGGCAGTTTTGAAAATATCCTCCTCTTTAATCCGCAGTTGATGATAACCTGATCTCAGGTCCATTTTTGAAAACATTTTTGCATTTACAAGTTGATCAAACAAATCCTCTATGCGTGACAGAGGATATTTGTTTTTCACTTTCAATTTATTCAGTTCGCAATAAGCCACACATAACCGCAATATCCCCTCTTTCTTCTTCACGAACAATACCGGTGCTCCCCATGGAGATGTGCTAGGTCGAATAAAGTTTTTTTCTATCAATTCTTGCAACTGACATTTCAATTCGGCGAGCTCTTTTGGAGCCATCCGATACAGTGTCTTTGCAACTGGTCTCGCTCCTTTCAATTGAATTTCAAACTCGACTTCTCTCCTCGGAGGAAGTCCTGGGAGTTCTTCAGGAAAAGTTCCTGAAATTCACGCACCACAGACACGCCTTAATATCTTTCTTTTCCTCTGTCGTTCCTTTGACCATTACTAATATGACTTCACATCCTTTCTTGATCTTCTTAGACGCCTTCAATGCGGATATCATCATTTTGGATACCTCGCCTAACCCTTGGAAAAAAGTTATACTTTGATCTGAGCACTTCACCGTCACTTTCTTTCTCTTACAATTAATTACCGCCTTATGCTGGACTAGCTAGTCCATGCCCAATATCATATCAAATTCAGTAAATGGTAAAACCACTAAGTCCACCGCAAAATTTTTATCATTCAATTCAAATGAAATTACCACTCGTTGTTGCGTAGGAACTAGTTGATTATTTGGCAAAGTGACATGAAAAATTTCTCGTGTTGAATAAGGTTTTACCGAAATAGTGCTCAATATATCAACGGAAATAAAAGAGTGGCTAGCAACAATATCAAATAAAACCTTCATCAGGTGACCATAAACATAAATCATACCTGTCACCACAGTGTCATCTGCGATAGCTTCTTGCTGACTCAAATTAAACACACGAGGCTGCAAACGACGTTCTTCTACTGACGTTCCTACTGGAGCTGAAGTGGAGGCAAGAGATTCACTTTCCTTCGAAACACCCATCTGATAAACTTTTTGACCCTGAGGAGCTGGAAACCTCCTCAAACTATTATCTCCTTCCTTCCTTTTAGGACATTCCCTTTGTCGATGCCCAGACTGACGACATAAATAACATACATTTCTCCCCACTAAACATTGCCCTTTGTGAGATTTGCCGCACTTCCCACACTTTTGTTCATGAACTTGAGGCTGCGTATCACTGCTGCTCTCTGCCGGACGAGGTCGCTTCCCAGAATCACCAGATTTCCACGAAGCACCTGATTTATTTGAGAGCTCCTTACTTGAAGTTCACTGAGATCTCTTTTTCCCAAATTCCCTTCTCCTTTGAGTCTTCTCCGCATCTATCTCCATCAACCGAGCTTTCTGCACCAAGGCCCCATACTCCTTGATTTCAAGAGGTACTAATATTGCCCGAATACTGCCCCGTAAACCTTCTTGAAACCTACGACACCTTTCTTTTTCATTTGACACAAAAGCTTCAACATAAAATGCTAGATTGACAAACTCGGTTTCATACCCGAGTACAGAGCGGGAACCCTGTACCGAACGTAAGAACTTATCTTGTAGTAGCTTCTTCTCTGACTCAGACACAAACCATCCTGTAAATTCCTGCACAAAAGTGCTCCAAGTAATGCTACCTTGCCCTCTGCCCGATAACCGTCCACGAACATTTAACCACTACCGCTTGCCTCCCCTTCAAGAAGGAAAGTGACCAATCCCACTTTTCGTTCCTCTGGACAAAGTATTACCTCAAATATAGTCTCTATTCGTGAAATCCAATCTTTCGTCTCCAGAGGCGATAGACCACCCCTAAACCCAGACGTCTTCAACTCTAGAAATTGCTTTAAATCCACATCAAAATGTCTCTGTTGCAATGGCCCAATAGACTCTGCAGCTGGTACGGTTGGAGGGACATCCCGCACCATTTTAATAGCTTCTGCCAGGATACGAGCAAAGTCTGTCAACTGAGGTTGCGCTTGTGGCTCTTCTTGCGGGCGCACAGTCTGTTCCACTGACAGATGTTCCTGCTGCGGGCGTTCTTGATGTGCAGCATCACTATCCTCAGACATAGTTTCCCGTACTAACTGAAAAAGATCCGTTGAATACAAAATATATTACGATCAGTTTTTATAGAAATAAACTGACTATATTACCTGTTCATGTGATAGTTGTACTGTTGTACAACAGTTGTACTGTTGTACAACAGTTGCTGTACTGCTGTACAACAGTTGCTGTATTGCTGTACAGAGCCTAGGTCCTAGGCTGGCTAGCCTAGGCCCTAAGCTCATTATTATTAATAATTTTTTTTATAAATTATAATAATAATAAAAATAATAATAAAAAAAGTTATAATAAAAAAAGTTAATTTTTTTTTTATAAACCCCCCTGCCTCCCCCCTCTCTTTCACTCTTTCTCCCTCAGTCTCTCTCACTCTCTCATTCCCCAATCCCCAACCCGAGCACCCCTCGCTCTCTCTCCCACTCACTCACTCTCTCACCCACTCACTCTCTCTCCCACTTTCTCTCTCCAACTCACTCAATCTTTCACTCTCCAAAGCTCCCACTTCCTCAACGACAGCATGGCGTCGTCCTCCTCAACGCCAGGGTCGTCTACTCAGAGTACGCCTGTAGTGATGGAGCATAATCGTAAGGCGGCAGTTTGAGAGCACTTTGATAAGGTTCAAGTTGGCGCTGAATTTAGGCGCGATGCAAATTATGCTCGAAATTGCTGACCCTTACCGGGAACTCGACACTATCAAGACACCTTAAGTCTTGCGTGTCGAAACAAGATCCCGAGTCCAGTCAGACCCAAATTTCAGGAGCGGGACAAATTTGGACATACGATCAACTTCGCCAACGGGACCTGCAGATGAAACATGTCATCAATCGTGGGTTTCCATTCAGTCATTACGACAACGAGGATGCGACGGAGTACATACATGGAGGCTTTCAACCCAAATATCAACAGGTAAGTAGAGCTTCTCTTAGGCACGACGCCATTAAAGCTTATTTAGAATCAAAACTCACGTTAATAATTTTTTTGAAAGTTTCGAGGGTCGTGTAAGTTTAACGAGTGACGTTTGGAGCAGTAGCATAAAAGTAGGATTATCGTACATATGTATCACGTATCATTGGATTGATCTCGTCTCATGGAGGTTAAATAAACGCGTAATTTGTTTTGAAGGTTTCGAATATCCGCACACTGATAAAGCTATATATAATGTAATTATGAAATGTGTGCGCGAATTTAAATTAAAAGATAAAATAATAAGTATTTCTTTTGATAACGCCTCTAAAAATAACGTAGTTATTGATTGGTTAAAACGCGATTTAAAACCAATGCTAAACGGTGTGTTTTTCACACTCGCTGTGTTTGTCATATTTTAAATTTAGTAGTACAAGATAACTTAGCCGCTATGGAACCGTATATTGAAAAAATTCGTCTTATGCTTAAAGTCATTTATAGTTCTAGACAACGATTGCAGAATTTTAAAAAATTTGTAAACGCACAGGGTAAAAAATATTTGAAACCACAATTTGATATGCCTATTAGATGAAACTCAACATATAAAATGCTAAAAAGAGCATTTCAACAAAAATCACTCCTTATGAAATATTATAATATGGTAAATAGTCATGATTTAACCGATGCCGATTGGGACATATTAGGACATTACATGAATTTATTAAAATGTTTTTATAGGGCGACGGTTTTTTTATCTGACGTGTACTATCCCACTAGTTTACTAGTTATAGAAAATTTTATAAATATTGCCCAAAAATTTAATTATTATAGGCAACATGATGGATGACTTCCATTAATTGAAATAATAAAAGATTTTTTTAAAAAAATATTATAGAGAAATACCTGCAATGTTTTCGTGCGCCGCCGCTTTAAATCCGTTATTCAGCGCAGACGGCGTGGAAAATTTGATAGAAGAAATAAATACAAACTTAAAGTTAAACTTAAATTTCGGTGATTGTGACGACGCTAGTATTATAAAATTTAATTCTCTTTTTACCGAGTGTTACAATTATTATGATAACTTATACGACTCCGGCCCCGGGAAGAAATATCGCAACCAAAAACAAAGGATACTTTTAAAAACAAAATTTTAGAATTAGCAGCTAGGAAAAAGGCGCGCACATCTTGTAGTTTAAATGAATTATGATTGTACACTAAAACACAATTCCGTGATTTTATGAGCACGGAAGACATTGAAACTTCGATCTCTTAAAATGGTGGAAAGGTAAAGTTAATACGTATACTATTTTGGCGTATATGACCCGTGATTTACTAACAATTCAAGCTAGTACGGAGCTTCAGAGTCCGCTTTTTCTCTTAGTGACAGAGTTTTGAACGAGCGGAGGAGCCGACTCAATGAAGAATCTTTGGAAATGTGCATCTGCTACAAGGACTACTTGGATGCTCTTAAGAGGAAGCAACACATTACAACATTAGAGGATAGCTCAGAGGAGATCGAAGACGAGATGAATGCGATTAATTTACAAGATGATTGAAGAACAAACGCACATCTAGTAGCTGTGTTCAAAGTTAAAACTGTATTTTTCTGGTTTGTTAAATTAATTAATATTATAGTTTTTTTTATCTAAAATTAATAAATTTATTTTTTTCAATTAATGTAAATTGTAAATATTTTTAATATTAATGAAATTGATTTTTTTTGTCCATGCGAGCGAAATTTTTTTAGTGTATTAATTTTTTTTAGCATATAATTTTTTTTTGTATAAAGCCCGGCCCGAAGGGCCGGATCAGGCCCCTTCCCGGGGCAGGGGCCCGAGCCCAGCCCGATCCCGGTTTCAGAAAAGCCCGGGATTGGCCAGGTTTAGAAAAGCCCGGGCCCGGTACCGGGCCGGCCCGATGGGGCTTTATGCCAATGGCTATCATCATTTATGTACATTTAATTTCCGTCATACCCTTAACAATACCATGTGTCGACACATTTATATTTACATGAACATAAGAATGTTTATTTAATGATTTATCCCCTCAGAAGTTCATTCGCTTGTTTTTTTGCCTTTGACAAGACCATACATAATAGCGAGCATCATTGTCAGTGATATAAGACTTCATAACACCTCATACCATAATAATTGTAGTTGCCACTAAATCAAAGTGCATAAAAATAGAGCATAAAGAAAAGAAAGATAAATCTCACCGTTACTTTTTTCTTTCCAGCGTCACGCCCCACGTCATCGTCATGTCTTCCTTGGGATGTCATCCTTCGCGATATCTATTTAGAAATCGTATCATTCAGGGGCATAATTATCGGGGTTGCATCACTAGAAAGCTATGACGTTGACTTCTAGGGTGACTTGGACTTTTAGGAGTTGTTCATGGAGGAGAACTCTAAAATGAAAGTGCTTAAGAGAAGATGAAGAAAGAGATAACCCAAACAGTGAAGCAGTTTCAATCAGCATACACAAAGTGGGATCAACTAAGAATCCCTAACAGAGAACTGGGTCAAAACAGCAATAGAAAACCATGCTTAGTCACTGTTGAACAACCCCGGTACAAGACCAAAATTAACACTTCTTGGACAGTTACCAACACCTCTGGCCACCCCAATTTCAGGCCATAAATCTGAACTCATAATCAGAAGAAGAACAGAACTTGGTCAATCTAAATCATAACCGGCCAACATAAATTAATTCACAGACAGCACCAAGACATAATAATAAAATACCCCCCTTTTTCAGCATGCACAACATAAATTTAAAATAAGGCCGATAACAACAGCTAGACAACCTTACTGCAAACTGGAAGAAGGAACAACACCGGTCAGCCAACAACAACTAAAAGAAACGATACCCAGATCTCAAGATGAACTTGTCCGATACCACATCTAACTCGATTCAAAGTAAACGATGAGAGATTAGAGAAAAAAATAATGCTTACAGTGCAGCTAGCACAAAATCTAGACGCCGGTTTGAGATCGAAGAACCAGTCCCACTATTCTCGGTCAAGCACAATCCCTCGACTATCAGATCTCTCCGCCAAAAAGATCTGGGCACCAAAATCTCCAGGAAAACTTTGGAAATCAAGAGGAGGAGAGAAGCGTGGAGAAGAAGACCCACCGCGATCTGGACCCTAGATGCCAGAAATGGGAAAGTGCGAGAATAAAGGCGTGTATATACTGGCGGGGAGATAAAGAGGGGAAAGAAATAATAATAGTTATTGCCACCGCTATACAAACCACTGCCTCGATATAAATTAAAACCAAGTTTAACCCATTAGTACTTCTTCAATATAAATTAAACAGCCGATCAACATAATCGCCGAAGAAATCTCTTTATAAGATGCTAGTTCGTTCATGTATCTTCATAAGCTCAAATGTTCCAATAATATTGTCACCGATTTATTTTATATTCATCATAGGGGATATGAAGTTATTTTAATAATTTCATGACATATAAAATACTCAAAAAAATATAAAAATGATTTTATGACATAAAGTACTCACACGAAATGTCGAACGTCACAGCGGGAGCCTCGGATGGTGGTGTGGCCTTGAGCACCATGGAGCAAACATCAGATAAGGAAGGCATAACGGAAGAGGAAAGAATCTGAGCCCTGACACTGTGAAGATGACTGGAAACTCGGGCCATCATCATCGCGATCCCAACAGCTTTTTTCTGTGCCCGATGAATAGCCAGATCGGTGGAGGGGGGCTGATGTTGTATCCAGGCTTCTACTAGAGATTTAGCCTTTGCGACAAAGGAAGTTAAGTCGTCCGTGGGGCCAGGGGCCAGTGATTGGAGGGCGGAGATAATATCAAACAAGTGTTGTAAGCTTTCTTTGCCAGAGTAGAGAGAATGCAGTTCATCCCACATTTCCTTGGCCGTTTCATAATACATGGCCATTCGGTAGGGCTCGGTGTCCATGGAGTTAAGCATCCATGATTGCACCCGCCCGTCATCACGAAGCCAGTCATCAGTGGGTTCAACAGATTTTGCCCGAGTGAGATGGTGGAGAAGACCCTTGGTTTGTAGAACACGGCGGACCAAATGTACCCATTCAACAAAATTAGCCTTCCCGTTGAGAGAGATGATGGTTATACAAAGCTCATCACGAACCCCAGACGGTGGGGCAACACGTGCAGGAAGGGAGGTGGCTGCAGTGTCCATGAAGGCTAGGGAAGGAATATCGCAGCGGCAAACCCTTGTAGCCGTCACAAGTCGCGCGGACACAATCAGCGTATAGGAAGAAGCTATCCGCGACAACAAAGGCATAGGTCGCAGCGGCAAGGAGAGGAGTCCGTAGCGAATAGTGAAGACAAGCCGCGACGAGCAGAGAAGGTCGTCCGCATGGAATAGAGATGAATCAAGCAGGCCGCGAAGAGCGGGAGCCCAGGCCGCAACAATCAAAGACGACAGTCCGCGGCGAACAGAAGAAGCAAGAAACAACGAGCAGAGAGGCACCTAGTCTGCAACGAACAGAAGCAAGTCGCGGCGAGCAGGAACCTAGTCCGCAATGAGCAGAGAATGCAGTCCGCAGTGAATAGAGAAGAGGGTCCGCGGTGAACAGAAGCAGGTCGCGGCGAGCAGGAACTAAGTCCGCAATCGAACAAAGACTGTAGTCCGCGGCGAACAGGGCACAACGAGCAGAGACCAAGTCTGCAATCGAACAAAGACTGTAGTTCGTGGCAAACAGGGAGAACAATCCGCGACAATCAGAGAAGTCCGCGGCGAATAGAAGCAGGTCTCGACGGTCACAGCGGAAAAACCGGTGGATCCCACAAATAAGTATATAAAGGCCACGAGAGGGGGAGTGGATCCACGGAAGAAGGGGGAAACTTGCGGGTAAGAAATGAGAAGCCGCGGTAGAGGAGCGGACTGACTGAGGTTAGAGGGAGTCCGCAGCAGACCGCGGATATGCAGAGGAGACCGACGGCTCGAGAAAGGCAAGCCGCTGGGAGCAGAAAAAACCGGATTGATTCCTCTGATACCATGTTGAGAAAATCACACAGTAATTTTATTGATTGTCAAATACATGAGTACATACACTTCTATAGAGAGGAAGAGAGTCTTTTACATCTACAATGTGGGACTAAATAGACTATATATGGGCTTGTACATGGGCTCCTTTTAATGGGCTTCTTCATTATCTCTTGACAGAGGGGAAGCTTCTTCTAAGCATCCGGATACGTGGTGGGACCTCCCTGTCGCAGCGCCTGGGGTCCTTTTAGTTGTCTGACTGTTTTTGCGTCTTAGCCCGTTGGCCGTCGAGACCGACCGCTGAACCGGTAATCTTAGACTGCATTGATCCGAATTTTGGAGTAGGGATTTTTCCGACTTCAAAAGTTAGGTTGCGAGGTGTAGGGTGTTGGATCTTACAGCACCCTTAGAGGGGAGGGGTGAATAAGTGTTGACAATTTTTATTTCTTAATCTAAATTTACTTGATGAAATAATGAAAGAAATCAAAACTAATTTTTCATGGACAAAATTAAACACTTAGAAACATATAAGAACATAAATGATAATTTTTTATTTCAAAAGTGATAAAATAGAATACAGTATATCTCTATGAAGCTAGAGATTAAGGCTATAAAAAATATAGTCTACTTTTGATTTCACCGGTCCTTCTATAAGAACCGGCAGGCTAAAACGTATCTCTCCTTAGATCTTGCTACTAGTCTCCCCCTAGATCTTACTACGATCTAGTCACTGCACACAAGACGGCGATAACTTCCTAAGCCACACAAGGACCTAGACGCCACGCACAAGGCAACGATTTTCTCCTAAGTCACGCAAGGACTTAGACGCCACGCACAAGGCGGCGATTTTCTCTCCTAAGTCACGCAAAGACTTAGACGTCACGCACAAGGTGACGATTTTCTCTTCTAACAATTACAATGAGAATAATGATAAAGTATAAACTTCAAAATTAAGAACTCCCTCTAAATGTAGCGCTGAAGATGACGACGAATCCTTGCCAAGATTGCTTCAGATGCCGTGTACGTGTCGTCGCTTCGTTGCTCTCGAACCGTCTTGGGAGGATGAAGTCTTTTTGGATGCTGGAGCTCTCTGAACCAGTTACACGGGAAGAAACACTCCAAATTCTGTAATCCTTGATCTCCACGGAAAAATGAATCACTTTTATATTTTAGCGATATCGCCCGGCGACACTGGCTGTCGCCGATCAGCGACATCCTATCTGGCTGCCACGTGCCCCACGATTCTGAGGTTTCCGCGGGATGATTCGATCGTGGAGCTATCGCCAGGCGACAGTGGCTATCGCCTGGCGATATCTCCTTTTTACTTTTGCCGTCCGATCAGTTCCCATTGTGTAGATGACTTCGATCTCATTCCGGAATGGGGTGGCACGTTCCGTAACTCCTCCCAGATTGAAAGTTATGGCTGTTTGAAGTTTAGCACTCAAAACTCGTCATTTTGTTTTGTTTTTTTTCCTTAAGTGTACACACCCTTGGATCATGCCCATGACTGAGGACTTGTCTCCTCATTCAACCTGTACAACCTGCACATTATAAACACACAAAAGAGTAGATCAAATACATCGCGATATTTGTTATTCTCAAATCAAGAGATGCGGAATGCATGCTCCAACATAGGGTTTTGAAATATTGGAATATTAGAAAAGAAAATTGTAAGCGGTCAGAAGGAGAGGGGGGCTCGCACCTGATTGGATATCTCATGAGTGAGGTTGAACTTGGGTTGTTGTTACCTTAAGGTTGTCATGATTGAGATCGTAGATGAGATCATTTTGAGGTAGGATCAGATTAGATAGTATGATCGGATCGATGATCTCTTTACAAAATCAGGATCGTAAGATCCTATGATCCGGATCGCGATCCTGACAACTATGGTTACCCGAGCGGGATCGTCGCCTCTCCCATCGACTTGTGCCTAATTTTTTGGCGGTTCTTTTCTCCGCGCGCCTCTGGGGAGTGCGCGAAGAGTGCTTGACGACAATGGCCATGAGGCGAGAGGTTTATGCCTTGTTCTTCTCCTTGAGAGCAACGAGGCGAGCCAAAATACCCTTGGAAGGCAGCATGACAGCAAGGAGGCGCGGAACCAAGGGAAAGCGAGGAGTGGGGTAATCCTTGCAGTTGCCTCCCCTCCCCCTTCGATATATATAGGCCCCGGTGGGGCCCACCAGAAGATTCCCTATAGTTCGGGCACTCGTCAAACACTAGGGGTGAACTATCTTTCCGAGCTTGAGGCAAACTCGCAAAGAGCGAGAATTGTGTACAACCTCGTATTTGTCGAGTGGACTCATCAGACCAGCACGATGTATGCAAAAGGCAACATTCAGGAAGAGAGGCGAGTACAGCCAGGGGGACCAGTGCACTCGCCAACCATGGGCGAATGCACCTCTGACAACTTGCACCCTCCCCCGGTTCGGGGAGAGTCGCGAGTACCCAACATCACCAGGTACTCGCTACCCCCAGGCGAGCACGCCTCAAGTGACGCGTGCTTGTCCCTAGGGGGTAATCCAGTTTTCCAGGGGATTTCATATTGGCATGCAGCTAGCCATACCAAACAACGAGATTCCGCTATTAGCAGACCTCTTTGGGCTGTGGATAGTAATTCCAAAAGGAGGGATCCCACTATCCGCAGATCATTTTCAAAAAACTATAAATAGACCCTCAATTACACCTTTGGAGAGGACTTTTCCTTTTCTCTGGGGGCTATTTCTGGTCGGCGAGAGCTCCAACATCCTGTTCACCCAGGTTTTCGGGTTGACTTTTGGTGCTCTCCAGTTCCCTCCAGGGTGCCCAACTCAGCTCTGGTTTAAGAGTGGAAAATCTGTTTGATCTTCCGGGTTTGTGGCAGATCCTCTACGCTGCAACTCACGGGGTGTGTTCTAAGCTAACCACGATTGTGAGCGAGACTCTTTGCTCCAAGTGCCCGGCATTGTGCCCTCATTCGGGAAAGTAAGTGCAAGCTACACCCAGTCGGTCCGAACTCCGTTGAACCCCGATTTTTGGGTTCAACACTTTAGGACTTTTTGTAACTCTAGGGACCTCTTCTCTACTTTTTGGAATTACAAAAATCTCCATCTGAGCTTGCAACTTTTTGTAAGACACCGCCTCTCGGGTAGCATACATTTTGAATGCACTCATTGAAAAATTTTAAGGGAGTGTGTGGGTGTGGTGACCGCACACACAATTGTTAGCATATGTATATATATTGCAACTGGCGCCAAAAAATGCTCTTGTTTTTCAATATTTCTAAACTGGCTATATATATTTTTTGGGAATTACACAGATCCAGAAAGAAGAGAACAACTTGACTGGGGCAAGCGTTATAAAATCATAGAAGGGGTCGCTCAGGGCCTTCTCTACCTCCATGAAGACTCCCGGCTCAGGGTAATACACTGCGACCTAAAAGCAAGCAACGTCTTGTTGGATGACAACATGAACCCGAAGATCTCCGATTTTGGCTTAGCGAAGCTTTTCGGCTTAAACGACGTTCAAAGAAAAACGAGCCAAATTGCTGGCACTCAGTAAGTAGCACATCACTACGGACTGTTCAAAACTATCCAAGGGTGATCAAGAACCGTGGCTCGCCGACCTCACCCCTGGAACTGGAACTGGAACTTTTTCCTCATTTAAGTTCATATTGGAGTTTTTTTGAGGCGGCGTTTGCAGCCGTATCAAACATGTAAATTTCGGGTGATGTTTTTGTCCGAACACAGTGGAACAAAAACACTACACCAAAAAAACCCCTAAATCTTCCAAAACCACGCTTGGCATATAACAAGCTCCTTCCTCGTAGGGGATACATGGCGCCGGAATACGCACTGCGCGGGCTATTTTCCACGAAATCCGATGTATATAGCTACGGCGTGCTTATCTTGGAGATGATCACCGGTCGCAGGGGAGTTTATGTCGACGAATCTGCAGATTCATTGGATCTCCAAAGCTATGTAAGCATCAAAATCTTCCTCTTTGTGATTGAATGCTGTAGCAAAATCTTATTTGTGTTTCAGGTTGTGGAAAACTGGAAGGAGGGGAATCCATTGCGAGCGCTGGATCCGAGCCTCAGAGATCGGTTCTTACGGGATCAAATGTTGAGATGCATCCAGATTGGGTTGCTTTGCATCCAAGAAGACCCGGCTCAGAGACCCAGCATGGCTTCTCTGGTGGTCATGCTTTCCACCAGCGATGTGCTCCTCCCCGAGCCCTTGTTGCCTGCATTTCTCAGATGATGGGTCTTGCGCTCAAAGGGTAGACGTACTTCTGTTATGATTTATTTTTTCTCATTAAACATAAGAGTATCGTGCACGAGATGTAGATTTACGTGATTTTGGCACGGTGGGTGCACGAATTAACAATGTTGATGCCATTAGTGTGTGTTACGAAGGTTGTGAATATAAATCAGAATTAGATTTAATTCCAAACCGTAGCGCCAATTATTTGGGCGATGAAAGACTCGGGGTTTGTCGAAATCATAATCTCACTATGGTGGATTTGATTGAAATTTGGACATTGTGAGCGAATCACTGAGTTAATCTTCATGCTATTACTTAAGGTTAAGCAGTGTTTTTCTTGGCAGTACTTTCGGGTTTAGGGTTGTAATTTTTTTGTTTTTCAGGATTTAGGGTTGTAATTTCTTGTGTTTTTGGGTTTTAGAGTTGCAGCTTCCTCTTTGAATCATTTTCTTCTATGGTTTGAATTTTAGGTTTGCTTGAATCAATTAAAATCATAGCCTTTGGTTGATTTTCTTCTGAAAGTTTCTGATGATGATAGTTCTCATTCAATATTTCCACTGCATTGTTGGGATTTGGGACAAGGTAATGTATGAGGAGCTGATTGCAGTGAATATTTATTTCAATTTTACCTTTAAATATTCCTATAGTTTATCAAAATTTCATGAAAAGAGGAAGCATTGTCTTTTGAGATCATGAAACTCATTGTTGACAAAATAAAAGAAAAAAGAAGTAATTCTTTAAGATTTGATGTATTTTAATGTTTAAACTCTTTTAGATTTCCAACTATCACTAAGATCTTATGTTATTAATTTTCAATTGAAGAGTTGGTCTCTATTTGGAACAGCTGTGCCTGTGTGAAATTATTGTATCAAATTCAAATGCAATGGTGGAGGTTTACATGTCTTTAGAAATTTCATGTTAGTTTTTTTTGACCTAAATTCTACTTTCTAGGGTCTTGGCATTCCTGTCTGTTAAATCTTGTGCACACATGGGGTCCGGGAGTGGTGCAGTGCAGCGAATGCACTGCACGGTAAAGTGCAGTGCATCAGACGGTTGTGCTGAGATCTCGCGCGTGTTAAGCTTTGCGCCGCGATTTGTGCATGCTTTGAGATGAGTGCGTTGAGATGTGCACGCATCTCAGCGCACTCGCATATTAGCGCAACCGTCGGATCGCACTTTGCCGTGCAGTGCATTCGCTGCACTGCACCACCCCCGAACCCTGCACACATGCGTGACTTTTTCTGGTGTTCGTTTTTTTATCATTTGACTTGTCATTTTGTTCTACCAAAGTTAAGTGCAAACGAAACGTCAAAGTTTCCCGTCTCTGCTTGCTTGAATAATAAGTTGGGTGCGTTGGGGTGCACGGGCTAAGGCTGGGCTTCCGCTTGACATGTTTAGTAAATTGGGTCAAATTGACAATTTGGATAAATTGGACTCATTTGACTATTCATAGGGGTTGTTTGGGCATATTGTTCACCATGGGGTCAACAGGCTCATTTGAATCAGTATTTAACCATGATTCAAAAATCAGCTGGTTTATACCTTGTACATATATGCCCATAGGTTCAAAATTTTCCATTTTGTTAGCTATCCTTTTATTTAATTTAAGGTGGGCTGCAAATAGTGCCTTCTCCACTAAAATGGGGTTGCAGATAGCGGAACCTCATTATTAGTAATACTCATAATAAGGGAAGAAGGAACTGCATGTAATCGTCTAGGGAATTGCCCACGATCGTCGGGGAAGCAAGCATGCACACTTTCCAGGCCGCGCCTTGAACGACCACGACTGCTGCCAACCGGACGGCCGCCTGGCCGTCCAATCGCACGTCGCCATCCAATAGCGTGCGGCTGTGCACACGCCTTGGCCGCGTGCAACAACACACTAACCAAGATCACGTGTGTGGCGGTACGCGCAACCGCAGACGCAGGAACACTCGCAACAACGCCCGTGTGAGCGCGCTCCCCTTGGCGTGGGGCAAGGGTCACGCTCTCCTTTTGTCGTGCATCCCTTGGCCGCAAATCCCTTGGCGGCGCGCCCGGTCTGCGTGCCTCCCCTTTCCGCATGACTGTGCGAGCCTGCACTGATTCGTCCTGGACATCTTGCCGACGCATTTGCGCTCACGACACGCTCACTATTCCGCGTTCACCGCACACTCATAACACTCTTGCACACACGCAAGCGCACAAAAATCCTTTCGCGCACGCGTTGCAATTCGTTTTCTTTGCCTCTTGTATACACTGGGATTGTAGGATTGTTCGTGTCCAACACCATCTCCACCGCAATCGTTCTTGCCCGAACTGCCCGAAAAGCAAAACCGTCATATACACAAAAATTGTGATCTGTGTGCTTTTGATCGAGGAACGTTATTCGTTCGTTCAATAGTTTTGGCGGTTACAACTGCACAATTATCAAACTGCCTTTGTCAGAAGCTATGAAAGGAGCCTAGAGCCTTCATTTGGAGGGACCTTGCATTCAACACCTGAGAGAATTCCTTCGAAGATTCTTCAGAGTTCTCCCTCAGTGTTCTAAGCTCCTTCTGAAGATCTCTTTCGGTCTTTGAAGATCTCCCTCCCCTTCGAAGATATCCTTCAAAAGTGACTTGTATATCTCTTTCGACTTTCGAAGATCTCTTTCCCCTTCGAAGTTCCCATTCAAAGGCATCTCGAAGTTCGCATTCTCGCAATTCGTTATATTCCATTGTAACGAGTGCTGGTCTGTCACCCTAGAGAACTCTGCAATTTGTACCACTTAAAAATATGGTAGAATTTGGTCGGCACTGATCCTTCCTCGTAATTTTTTACGTTGAAAAGTTTTCTTGCCAGCTATTTGTGTTTTCAACTGTTTGCGCGCTCAATTCACTCTCGAGCTAACATGATTCATTTCGATCGATCTACAAGCGGGTCGAGTGACCCACAACACATCCATTATTATTATTATTTAATATTTATTACTATATTAAATGGGCGCTATCATCGAATAGATTTATAGATGCTGTATTTAAACATTCAATTGATGGCCTGAGAATAGGACGTAGGTGGGCGCACCTTAAAGCTCCATTTGTCATGTTATTGAATTCCTTAGAACGGGACAACAGTGTGGGTCCCACAACTTTAGCAAATTTGTTATTTTACCTTAATTTAAAATCAATATATAAAAAAAAATGATTACAAGTACATGCCAAATGATCATAACCGGGATAACTTACAAAGATAAATTAGAAAAAGGGCAAACGACACACCAAGGTTTTCATAAGTGGCGGTTGTTCTGTACTTTCATTTCTTTTAGGATCCGTTTGTTTCACTTACATTGATATTGAAGTATTGACTTTTAATCCAATATCAATACACATGGTAAATGATATTGAGTTTAAATCCAATTCTTTTGTTCGGCCGCATGATGATTTTTTGTCATAGGAATTGACATTAATCACTTTTTATTGTTCGTTTGCAAAAAGATTTTCAATCATAAAAATTGGCATTGGTCAATGCTCTCAATTAAAAATAACAAATCTGATTTTTCGCCTGACATCAATTTTATCGCCCGAACACGATTAATCACTTTTTAGTTTTGTGTGAATATCTACGGCTTTCCACCAGAAAACAAATTCCACTCTACAATTGTTGATACGAACAGCTGAAATGACTTTCATTTTCTTAAAACAAATACTTTAATATCAATGTCGTTGAAACGAACGGACCCTTAGAGCCACAGTGCACGGGCCCCCATGCCCTGCGAATAAAAATTATGTCCCCTCATTTGACCTAGAGCAAGGTCCGCGAGTCACTTAGCCATCCGATTGTTGATCCGACAGTTGGAAAAATTCAAGATAAAAAAACAGATATCCAACCGGATCTTCAAATGCCGGATATCCGGCCGAATTTTTAATATTTTTTTTATATAGAAAAATAAGATCTCAAAATAAGTAGAAAAAATTCTCATTAACATTTCATAATTTATTTTAGGGGAAAATTTTTTTTGATTGCCCAAAAATCAAATTTCGTCCGATACTCGGACCTTCCTCTAGGTCCGAGTATTGGACCAAAAAATTTTCCGTACCCCGCACGTCAGTGCCTGTCCGCCCCAGTGGGCTTCGCTCGCCCTCGACGGTTTTTATTAATTATTTTTATCATGTATTTGTTAATTTATATTTTTAATAATTTTGTTTTTACAATTAAAAAGTTATGAGTGGTTTGGGTTCGAAACTTAACATTATCATTTTATGTAGATTAATTTTGGCCCGCCAGCCTGGTTCGTTGCCCGCCCGATTCGCACGTCTCACCATTCTTTTTTATTAGTCCTACATCGCCTATATGAACTTAACTCTTGCTGTATATAAGGTGAATCCAGAGGAACTTTGTAGTTCTAGGCTTGCGGCCTGAAAGCTGGCTTTTCTTTCTTGGTTAAATGGGGCTTTGTTCATGTGCTGACCCAATTACGGAATTTAGGGTGGCGGGCTTTCAGATGTTTTTTTTTTTCAAAATAAGAAGGGTAAAATAGTAAATTCACTTTGTAGGATAGGAGTCCTATAAAATATATAGTTTAGGACACCCTATCACGGTAGGTTTAGGAGGCCTAGGAAAAAGATGTGAACGATCATAATTTATTTCTGTGATCAAACGGCTGAGATCGTATGATCTAAATAGATCAGACAGTTCATATTAATCTGGCGGAGGACCGCTGTTGGCCGGTGATATATTTTTGTATATAATAGAGATTATTAATAGGTTTTAAACTAAATAAAATATGGCCTAATAAATAGAAATGTTAATAGAAATAAACAATTATATTAAATAAAAAGCGAGATTCTGGTAGCTGCATGTTTGATTTTGGTGTGGCGTATCATGCTTGCTTAGGTGCGTTGATATTGATCAGTTTCTTAGAGGTGATGGTCGGATTGGTCATTCTGGGCGTCAACTTGAGATGCGAGGTCATGCAGATATGGACGGTAAACTTGCGGATACTGGGTGAAGCTATATGTAGGCTTGTGATGGTGCATCTAGTGCTCAAACTGCATAAGAATCTGATATCGTTGGACAAATTGGACTAAAAAAGCAATATTTTAACCGATCAAGCGGTGGTAACCGCTTGACCAGTTCCTCCAACCAGAGCCTTAATGTTGTGACGCGGCCAAATAAAAATTCTTAAGAAAAGAAATAAAAATTTATTAAATAGTAATAAATATATTTTCGAATGGGTGGAAACCATTTTGACTTTTGAATGTGATGCGGCTTTTGAACTATTCAACAATTGAAGTGCTGCCCCCATGGACTCGGCAAGATTTGGATCATGTGCGCGCACTACAAATATGGTGGCATTGAGGTGTGTAATTAATAGTTTTTTGCCATCCCTCCAAATCATAGGTTTTGTTTGGGGTGACTTATTTATTCTGCGAATTTGATCAAAAACATTACTATCATAAAATGTAAGTTTAGCAAGACAAAAGTTATGATGGTTGCCAAGAAAATAAACTAGTTTTGAGTATAAAATGCATTAATTTTTTTAGGTAAGGTCGAGCGTTCAAAGAACGATGGTTCATGACCACCGTTGTTCGCGACCGCCACCACCGCGTCAAACGAAGCCTTAGGCTGCGTTTGGCATGGCTTATCACAGCTTATTTGCTCCGATGAGGTTGGACAAAAACGTCATTGTCATGAAATGTATGTTTGGTATGACAAATGTCACGGGCGGATCGACCCACCTTCGGACACACCCGGGCATGTGCCCGAGTGTGATTTTTCTCGGATTTCACCGGGCGAGCCAACCCTATTATCCCATCGTTGCCGCTTCGCCATTTCCGCTCTCTGATTTTGCCCTAGCCTGTCGATTGTTGCTGCTCCGCACTCCACGCTCTGATTTTGCCCTAGTCCGCCGATCACCCGGGTGTGATTTTTTGTTGATTTTGCCTCAAGAATCGCTGCTTCCTGCTGCTCCGCACTCCGCAGTCCAGGTTCGAATCGCTGCTGCCTGATGGTCCGCACTCCGCAATCCAGGTTCTTCTTCTTCACTATAAGTTAACTTCATAATTATCAGTTAACCAATTTCTTATTATCAGTTAACCAATTTCTTATTATCAGTTAACCAATTTCTTATTATTAGTTAACCAATTTCTTATTATCAGTTAACCAATTTCAAATTTTGTTACCAGTTAATACTTTAACCAATTTTTTGTTTATCAGTTAACACTTCATCAATTTTTTGTTTATCAGTTAACATTTAATCAATTTTTTGTTTATCAGTTAACAGTTCTGTGATAAGTTAACCAAATCAATTTTTTGTTTATTAGTTAACACTTAATCAATTTTTTGTTTAACAGTTCTGTGATAAATTATCCAATTTTGTCTGTTATATCACTTTTGTTTATCAGTTAACACTTCTGTGATAAGTTAACCAATTTTGTATGTTATATCACTTGTGTTTATTAGTTAACATTTATGTTATACCAATTTTAAAACTTCTGTTATACCAATTTTAACACTTATGTTATATCAAGTTTAACACTTCTCTGTTATACTAATTTTAACACTTCTGTTATACCGATTTTGTTTATCAGTTTTGCCAAATTCTGTTTATCAGTTATACCAATTCTGGTGTCAAATTTCTGTTATAAAAATTTATGTTATACTAGTTATTTTGTAGTGTTGTTGCTAGCGATGAGTTAATAATTTTAGTTTGTAAATTACAAGATCAGTTTTTTGTTTTCTTTGGTGCTCACTTAGGTGTTCGATGGATACGTTTTTTTTTCAAAAATGAGCACAAATCAAATTTCTCAAGATTCTCAAGCACCAGATTTATGTGGTAAAAGGGTTCGATCTGAATTTATCTTAGATGAGTTAACTGCTGATCCAGGATTGAGACAACTATTAACTCATATGATGTAAACATACAAGACACGATAAGAAGGAAATACTTATAGAATAGTCTTTGTCAACCGGTTTTAGCAAATTTTTCACAAACTCAAATAGGAAATAAAGCTCGTCATTTCAACAAGATTTGATTTAACGAGTTTAAAGATTGGCTGGAATACAGTATAGATAAAGATGCTGCATATTATCTTTATTGTTACATTTTTTTTCCACAAAAAGATTGTGATCCTACATTTGTATGTCGAGGTTTCAGATATTGGAAAGATAGGAAGATCTTAGAGAAACATGTCGGAAATCACACAAGTGCACATAATAACTCTAAGAAGATGTGCATAGTTTAATGAATCAGAAGCAAGGTATTCAAGTCGCATTTTGCAGCCAGGAAGAGACACAATGTACTCAATATCATGTTCGTTTGTGTGCGTCAATAGATTATATACGCTTTCTTTTAAAACAAGGGTTATCTTTTCGCGGGCACGATGAGTCTAAAGAATCCAGCAATCGATGCAATATTCTTGAACTTTTAGAATTTCTTGCATTGCATAACAATGAGGTCAAGTTAGTGGTTTTCGAAAATGCATATATCAATTATCAATTAATATCTCCAAAAATACAAAAAGAGATAGTTTCTTGCATTGCATCAGATATAACAAAGACAATTGTTCAAGACGTTGGGAATAGCTGCTTCAGTATGTTGGTCGACGAATCACGTGATGTGTTCACAAAAGAACAAATGGCCGTGGTTTTACGTTATATTACTATCAAATTAAAGGTCTTATTATGAAGCGTCTTCTTGGGTTTGTTTATGTTGTAGACAAAACTGTCTTATCATTAAAGAAAGCTATTAATAATTTGTTTGCAAAATATTGTCTAAGTATTTCTAAATTACGGGGTCAAGATTATGATGGTGCTAGCAATATGAGGGATGAGTTCAAAGGACTAAAAACGTTGATATTGCATGAGAATAATTGTGCTTTCTACATTCACTGTTTTGTTCATCAATTGCAACTAATATTAGTAGTTGTTGCAGAAAATCACGTTGAAGTAGTAGAGATTTTCACGCTTATTAACCTTGTGTTAAATGTTGTTGGCAGATCTTGTAAACGATGCGATTGTGTAAGAGCATTAGAAGTTGATCGGGTTGCTTTAGAGCTTGGTTGCGGGAAGTTGGAAAGTGGTCGAGGGGCAAATCAACCACTTGAATTAAAAAGGGCAAGTGACACGCGGTGGAGTTCACATTATGCCATAATATTAAAAAATTTTCGGATGTTCTCATCTATTGTTGAGGCACTTGAAATTATCAAGGTTGATGATGCAAATGGAAATCAAAGAGGAATGACCAATACTTTAATTAAAAGTCTCTTGATTTTTAATTTTATTTTCCTCTCGCATTTAATGAAGAGTATTTTTTCCAAGTCACGAGTTATCATAAGCTTTATAGAAGAAGGATCAAGACATTGCTAATGCAATGAAGTTTGTAAAATTTACAAAGCAGTTCTATTTAATTTAAGAAATGATGATCTTGAATGGAACTCCTTCATGATTGAAGTATCAAAATTTTTCACAAAACAACATATATAGGTTCCTAATATGAATGAAAAATATACTCAAGTAGGAATATCAAGACGCAATGAAAGAGAGGTTACAAATTATCATCATTTTAGTGTTGAAATCTTCAATACAGTGCTCGATTGGACTTTGAACGAGTTAAATAATCATTTTAATGAAGTGAACACTGAACTACTTTTATGTGTTTCTTATCTTGACTCTAGTGATTGATTTGTCTCATTTGATAAACAAAAGTTAGTTCGTCTCACAGAATTGTACTTCTCTGATTTCTCATAAATAGAATTTCAACTACTTGAAGGACAACTTGATATGTATATTATTGACATGCGCTTTTTACCAACCGACACGTTTTCTCATAGTAAAAGAATTGGTGGCCTTTTAAAATTATTGATGAAGTTGAAAAAACAATATCACTATCAGTTGATTTTTAGGCTTTTAAAGCTGGCATGTCTTCTACCCGTTGCAACTGTTACAGTTGAAAGAATGTTCTCTATAATGAAAATTATAAAAAATCGTTTACGAAACAGAATGAGAGATGAATGGATGAATGACTGCTTGATCATTTATACAGAGAAAGATGTTGCTGACACTATTACTAATGAAACTATTATTACAAAATTTCAAAATATGTGTCCACGAAAGGTGGTTTGGTGAATGGTATGTTATGTGTTTTTTGGTTAATAACTCTTTATTAATTGCAATATTGGTTTAATTTTACTTAAGAATTGCATTTATATTTTTATTTTAAAATTGTGTTTGAGTTAAGAAAAATTCCTAATTCCGCCCCTGAACTACCGTTATAAAAAAAACTAGTTGAGACATAAGATTTTGATATGACAATGACATTTTTTTCTAACCTCATCGGAGTAAATAAGTTTCGGTAAGCCTGGCCAAACACAACCTTAACATTGATTTAACAGACGATACTTGGTTTGAGCACAAGGCAAAGAAGTCTTCTAGCCAGAGGAAAAATTGCAAAGCTGTTGCATAACAATGACATGTAAATTTAACGGAGGTTTTCTAGGCCGATGTCACTTTATGGCGACTCAAAAATATCATAACTACTAGTTAAATTACGTCAAACCTAATATATAAATAATGAAGTATTGTATATAGAGTTTATGTAGGGAAAAGTAAGATTTATTTCACATTTTACATTGATAATAAGGTAAACTTAATCGATTATGACGTATACCACTGCATGCAACTAATGTTCTGTTTGGGGGACTTATTTTCATCGGTCAAGAAGTTATGACTTAAGGTCCGGTTCATGCGGTCGTAACCGCTTGACCGGTGAAAATAAGTCCCCCCAAACGGAGCCGTTTGGAACGGTGGTGGCGGTCATGAATACGGGGGTTAAATTGTCATTTGTTAACACTCATCTAAGGAACTTCATCCACTTTTATGTTCAAACGGATGAAGTTTGTTAGGTGATCCTTAACTAAAGACGTTTTGGCCCATGCGTTTACGGCCTAAGACATAAGAGTCTATGTACTTAATAATATGAAAGGTGCCCCTGGTCGGGCCTCACTCCGGTACATGAGTGCAAGTTGAGTTGAGCCGGCTCGAAAAAAGCTCGACTCAAGCTTGTGGAGCTCGAGCTTGGAGAGCTCGAGCTCAATTATGAATTGAGCTCGAATATTAGTGTTCATGAGCTCGCGAGTCGGCTCGCGAGTTTTTTATTCCTATATATATTTTTTAAAAAATTAAAAATATAAAGAAAATCAGTCTCATGAGCTAAATAATTCGTGAGCAGCTCGAGCTCAACTCAAGCTCGCGAGCTCAAAACTCGATAAGCAGGCATTGAGCTCGAGCTTGAGCCAGGACAAAATGAGCTCGACCCCTACTCTGGTCGACTGAATTCAATTAAATAATATTTTAAAAAACATTAAAAAAAATATTTTCCTAATAGCCTTTCCCAATTCCTAATCCCTCTCTCTCTCTCTCCCGCAGCCTCTCCTTCGCTTGCCCCTTTTGTTGAAATTTTTGAAGTGAAAGTGGAAGGCTGGGTGGCCTGGGTGTACTGTCCGTGCGGACTGTGCGGACAGGGGTGACGACTTGCTAGGACGGCAAAGGTTGAACAGTCGGCTTGTTCCCTGGAGATAACTGGGCAGATAGGTTTGTTATCCGCGGAGTTCACTGAGTCCGAGTTGCGGACTGGTTTGTGTTAGATCGTGCGACGCCCTTAGACGGGGGGGGGGGGGGGTTGAATAAGGGTTAATTATTTTTTAACTAAACAAAGTTTACTTGATGAACAAAAACATTGAAATTAAGGAATAGAAACTAATTTTTCATAAACAGACTTGAACACACTGAAATATATAAAAACAATAACATTTTATTTCAAATGTGCTAAAAGTGAATACAAAGTATCTCTATAGAGGTAGAGACAAAGACTTATAAAAAATACAATTTACTTTTGGTTTCGCCGGTCCTTCTACCAAGAACCGGCAGGCTAAAACGTATCTCTCCCTAGATCTTGCTACCATACTAGCCTCCCCTAGATCTACCATGATCTAGACGCTGCGCACAAGATAATGATTTCTTCCTAAGCCACGCAAGGACTTGGACGCCACACGCAAGGCGGCGATTTTATCCTAAGCCACACAAGGACTTAGATGCCGCACACAAGGCGACGATTTCCCCTAAGCCACGCAAGGACTTAGACGCCACGAACAAGGCGACGATTTCCTCTCTCGATTACAATTGGAGTACAATAGGAATAAGAACAAAATAGACTGAAAACTTAGAATTAAAACTCCCTTCAAACAATGCGCTGAAGATGACGACGAATCCTAGCCAGGTTGCTTTGAATGTTGCGTACGTTCCGTCGATCTTTTGTGCTTCAGCCTTCTTGAGAGTATGAAATAAATCTGGAATCTTGAGCTCTGTGGTTCGTCTAAACATGAAGGTGCACTCCAGGTAATGAAATTTGTCATCCCTACAGAAAATGAATTGGCTTTTATACTTTGGCGATATCGCATGGCGACACTGGGTATCACCACCTGGCGATATCGATAACTGCTGTCACGTATCCCACGAACTCCTCATTTTCGCATCGCAGATCCGTCGATCGTCGAACGTGGACTATCGCCTGGCGACACTGAGTATCGCCACCTGGCGATATTGATAACGACTGTCATGTGTCCCACGAACTCCTGATTTTCGCATTGCAGATTCGTCGATCGCAAACATGGATTCGCCGATCGTCGTTGTCGCCTGTGGGCGATACCCAATATCGCTTGGCAATAGCTCCTAAACTCATCTATTCTGACCCGAAACAACACCCAACAACACTCAAATGCCATCAGATATAGACCTGTGATATCTGCACATCATAAACACCCAAAGATCAAACACAAACGAGATTTGTTATAAGCAAACCAAAGAAGCGTGGAAGGCATGCTCCAACAATCTCCCCCTTTTGATAATAACAAATCCACTAAGAAAGAAATCATGAATGATATATGAAGTGTTAGAAACTATGAGTATCAATACTAAGCATTTGTATGTGCACAAACTTCTCTTGGATGTAACACTCCCCCTACAGGTGTACTCCCTCTAAATCTAAGCATATTGAACCTGGTGTTTTTAGTTAATGTAAAATGCAGTATTAAACCATGAGTATGAATGATTTCCTGAGTAAATTCTCCCCCTTTGGTGTTGTCAAAATAGATAGTAGAGTGGTGCAGAAGCGAAAGAGGAAAAACTCAAAGGAGAAATCAAGGATAGAACAGGTGAATCAATGTATAGGAAAGAAGAAAATGAGTAAACACGAACAGTGGCAACGTTCATCCATTTATATCACAGACACATACACTAGTGAAGACTAAGTTGGAAACATTTTCGGTCCAATTCTCATAAGAAGAAATTTTAGAGAAGATAATGTTGTGTACATGTGATAGTTTGATGAAAAACACATATGCATATGTCGTACAAATATATGAATACGTGTAATGTGAAAAAAATATAACATAACATAGAGGTGTACATGACTAGCTGTGCTTGTACTTAAGAATTTAGAGCACACATAAAAAGAATATCAAGATATAGAGTTGCACATGACACTTTACAATTCTTTCCAAGGTGCTCAACCTCACAATGCTTATTAAAACTTATCAGGAGGGCAAGTAGTGCTTGGTGAAGGTTTCTTGATAACCTTTTTTATTTGAATCTCGAATGACATCAATAAAGATGTTGAATGGTTTTTTTTTGTGAACTTTTCGAACATTTTTATTATTATTTTTGTGTGGCATGACAAATGAGTCCGAATTCACTTGTGAGCATACAAGATAATCAAATATGAGCGGTGCAAAGAATAAACTATAATAAAGCGTTAGCAGGAACATGCAACTCTAGTGATTGTGGCAGAACATTCATAATTCACATATGCAGTAAGGTGAATCCATATGAAGAGTTTCATAAATGTGGGTGAAAGAACATTATCATAACTAAAATATTTCTCATACTTAGAGGCATGCGAAAACAATTTCACAAGTATAAAAACACTAGTACTTATGTATGTAGAAAAGGATATGTGATGGTTGAACAAGTGAACTATGTTATTGGGAACCCAAAATCAAAGAATACACATTGAATTATGTCTAAACCTGAGAAATGAAGAAAAATAGGTGAAATAATGATTTTTCTCTGTCGCCCGACGATGCTGAATATCTCCGATCAGCGATAGTGTGAAAATATAAAAGACCGTCATATATGGTCAATTGCAGTATTCCCAACATTTTCTCCTGAAGTCTCTACGCGGAAGACGAAGTGGAAGCCGGCGAAAACCCTAGATCAAGGTAATTTCCATGGAATTTGTCTTTCATCTTGTAGATTTTTTTGATCTAAATGATGGTAGAGTAGCCCACTCCAACAGAAGCGGCAGAATGGGAGAATCTGGTCAAGGAGCCTCCCCAATCGTCTACTCGCCGACCTCACCGGATAAGAAGCAACGAACACAGTTCAGCTGAAGATCAAGGGGACACAAGTGGAGGGGACAACAGGAATTTCTGAATTTTTCGGACTAATTTGAAGAGTTGACGCTATCGCCCAGCTGTTGAAGCCGAGAAATATCTCAACCTCAGAAATCGGACTAGGCCACCTGAAGGTACTGGTCGAGCGGTCAAAAAGACGGTCTCTGGTCAGGAAACAGAAGCAAACTGTGCGAACAAGACCCCAGGTTGCTGCGGCAGGAAGGTCCCACCACGTACCCAGTTGCTTAGAAGAAGCAACCCCTTCTCAACCAAATTGGCCGAGCTAGGTACGAAGGAGACGAGCTCGAGCAATAGCGAGTCGAGGGCAATTGTTGGAACTCGCGAGGCCTCATGCCGAGATTTGCTTGTTCTCTCCCTCGTACCCCTGGGGTCCTATTTATAGGGAAATCCAAGGAGGGGGGGGGGGGTCTTACTTATACCCCCACCCTGGCGAGTTGGCGACTTCCCTGGGGAGCTCGCCTAGAAGAGGCGAGCATCTGCCATAGTCGCCACCTGGCGAGTTGGCCTGGGGAGCTCGCCATACTCGCCCGAACCTCCTGCGGCCTGGGGTGCTGATCTGGATCCCCATCTTGCCTTGTTGACTTTGACTTCTGATGACCTGGCGGTGGTAGGACCCACCCTCGTCGAATATGGGTTGTACACAATCCCCGCTCTTTTTGGGCGACGTAGGAGCCCGGAAAGAATCATCCAACGCTTATTCGGCGAGTACCTCTGCCGAGTATCTGGACAGCTCGCATCGTCGTCTGCTGGTAGAGTAGTCTATAAATAGGGGGGCTTGATTTTCGAGAAGGACCCTGAAGCTCGCCGAAAATGTCGGATGCTGAGAAGTTGCTGATGGACAATCTCGCCGCCCTGTCTGGCCTCCTCGGCATAGCCAGACAGAAAAGGCCGCGCGAGGAAGACGCCACCGCCTCGACCCCGCCGAAGAAGAAAAAGGCGAAGAAGGTCAAGCAGTCCGCCACTGCGGCGGTCGGCTCGCCTCCACCGCTGAACCAAGTCGCCGCGGAGACTGGAAATCCCGCAGCTTCTTCCAGCACCCAGAAGCTGTTGAGCGATCTCGGGCTTGACGACCTCCCCGGATCGGTTCGGGACAGCCCGCCGGAGGACCCGGGAGTGGCCAAGGAGCTCGCGGCAGCTAAGGAATCCGCGGCGGCTCAGGTCGAGGTCGTCACCATGACAGGTCGCCATCTGGAAATCTCTCCTGCTAGGTTGTCGCCGCTTCTTCTTTACTGACTACTTTTCTATGCAGACTTTCCGACTGTCGCGGACGCGACTCTTGACGTCGTCCCGCTGAGCTCGGCCCCCCTACTCGCCCTGGCGGCCGATAGGCCGTCCAAGATCGCCTACACGGTCCGGATGGGCCTTAGCTCGGGGAAGGCGTCGGGGGAGACGTTGGTGAAGGGCACCCCCCCCGGCGAGCAAGGAGTTGCCGGTGAAAGAAACTCCCGCTGGGTTGTCCGGGTCGGCGCGCGAGGATCCTCCGGCGAGCAGGGCGGCCTCCGCCGTTGCGAGTGGCGGGAAAGTAATCTCGGCGAGCGTCTCATTGCCGTCGCCGCCACCCTTGGTCGCCACTCCTGGCCAGATGCCGGGCATCGTCCTGCCCCCGCCGCCGCCTTTGTCTGCTTCGCAGAGGTCGGATCTTCCGCGACCTCCTCCACCTCCTGCGCCGAGGGCTCCACACCACCCGGCGAGCTCATCTCAAGCTCCACCACCGTTGAAGAAGCCGTAGAGGCAGCGGCCGACCTACTTCCCTCCGCGGGTTGGAGACCCCGACTACATCGGCCGAGGGTCGGGAGAGCGCGGGCAGGGCAGGCCTGCCGATCTTCCGAGCAGCTCTTCGGGGAGGCGAGATACCTCCGGGTGACCTCCCTCGCCGCGCCGATCCGGATCTCCTCGCCGTGGTAAGCTTTTTTACCACTTCGATTTCTGCTCCACTTTTTCCGACCTGACGATCTATTTCTTTCTTGTCAGATCGCCCGGCAACCCCTGGGGCGGCTTTCATCGACGCCATCGGGCTGTCGGGGAGCGAGTATCGCCAAGCCGCTGCTCGCGCCTACATGGAGCTGGAAAGCAAGTTCGACCAGCTCGCTATCTGCGACCCTCACCGATGCATCTCGGCTCTGGAGGCGAGGATGGCCAAGGTCGAAGGGCTCCAGGCGACCTTGGAGAACTATGAAGCTCGCTTCCACATGGTCAAAGAGAATGATTGCCAGCTGCAGTTGAACAACCACCGCCTGCAGCTGGTGCTTGACGAGCTGGCCGGCATCCGGGCGAGCATGGGGTCTGCTGGACGTCTGGCGAGGATGGAGGAGCAGCTCCGGCTCGGCGACGATGCCATGGCGTTCGCGACGGAGCATTACCAGCGTGCACGCGAGATCGGCTGGGCCGGGCGACATCCTCACCCCCCTGAGCGGCCAAGGGCGCCTTAGTAATTTTGCCTTTTGAATGTAGCTCGCCATGCGCGACTTTGTACTTCTTTCGGACATCTATTTTTTTTATTGATTAATTCATCTTTGCGTGTATGAGTATTCTCGCCTTCTAATTCTTCGTGTGTGCGCTTTCTTTGTGGTGTGCCGAGCTCTAGGTCTTCTGGCAATGTCGCCTCTTATTCTTCACCGCACGAGCTCGTTCGATACTCGCCGAGACGGGCAGACCCCCCCCCCCCCTTTGCCTTGCCATATCTATAAATAGGAGGGGTAGGTGGGTCATAAAGCGTACGTTGTAGCGATCTTCTCTTCATATCGGCGAGTATCCGAACATCCAGCTCGCCTTCTCTCGCTCTTTTTACAGCTCGCAAACATGGTCGGCGATGACGCCAGCACTCGCCGACAAGCTCACGCCATTAACTTCGCGGATGCGGCATTCAAGAAGTCCATTACCTCAGAGAAGGACCTGGCGGCCTTCAGGGAGCGCCTGCTGCCCGAGGACTACTCGGCGAGGCTTCCTACTCGCGGCGAGCGGCTCAACACATATGTTGAGGGCGCCCTTGTCTTGTCGCTGCGTCATTTCGACGCCGGCCTGCGGCTACCCTTCTGGCCGGAGTTCTGCGAGATCCTGCGCTACTTCGGGATCGTCCCCGCGCAGATCAACCCCAATGGCATGGCGATCATCATGGGGTTCCTATGCTTCCTCCGGGAAGAGAGGATCGCCTTCGACCTCTCCGTCTTCCGCCGCATCTTCGCCTTTGCGGCGACCTCGGAGGGAGTCGTCTTTTTTAACAGCCACGTCTGCACCTTGGTCGGGACCGCGAATAAGGTCCACCGCTGGAGCGAGCAGTTGGTGGTCGTCCACGGCGACTTCGGCGGGATTCTCGGCAGGCCGCACCAACCGGCCGACGTCGCCTTCCTTCCTCCCATCCTCGAAGGAGCTCGCGAGCAGCTCTTCGAGTACTTCCGGGGTCGGCGATTTGACGTCATTTTCTGGAGTCTAAACGTCAACGTGCTCGAGGCAGTCCACCCCCGTGAGAGTAAGCCGAGCTTAGAATGCGTCCTGGTTACTCGCTCGTTGTCCTTTTTCCGCTGAAGCTAACTTGTCGCGCATTTTGCAGTTCCCAACGAGCTTCCGGAGAAGCCTCTTCCTTTGGCGAAGGAAGTCGCCACTACGCGCTCAGACGTTCTCCCCCCTGCCGACGTTGGGGAGAAGAAGGCGGCCAAAGGAAAGTCGCGGGTCAGCTCGCCAGGCTCCACGAGGAAGAGGGCGAAGGCCTCGTCGCCACAATCCGTCGATCGCCGGTCGCCGACGGGCGCCCGGTCGCCCCACTTCCACCCCAACTACGGCCTCGGGCAGGGGGTGGTGGATTCCTACGGCCGCCCGCTCGTGACTTGGTCGGCGGAGGACAACTCGGTGTCGCTGAGCACCAACCTCCCGTCCTGGTCAACCGACTGGGAGGACAAGGGGGAGGCTTTCGCCGTCCTCCACGCCATATATGGGCGAGTCGATGCGGAGTCCGTCCTGGAGCTGACCCCGTTGGAGCTCGCCCATCAGTCGGCCTGCGCGCTTGCGCGGTCTGCCGAGCTAGGGCACTACTCGGCGAGGAAGCTGCTGGAGACGACCGATGCCCTCAAGGTCGTCTCCAAGAAGGCCATCGACCTCGACATGCAGTCGGTCCGCTGGAAGGACTTCGAGGTGAGCTGTCCTTGGGTTGGTTGCTCGATTTGTTTCATCGATAGGTCCTGACGTCGGTCATCTCGCAGGCTGCCGAGATAGAAGCAACGAAGAAGCTCTTTGAGTGCGGGGAGAAGCTCGTCGCCTCCCAGGCCGAGCTGGAGGCGGCCCAAATTCGCGTAGTGGAGATGGAGACGAGGTTGGTCGCTGTTGAAGGACGGCCGAGCTCCTCAACCCCGCTACCCGAAGACCCGACGCGAGCGGTGAAGCAATCCCGCATCCTCTGGGAGGAGAGATCCTCTGTTCGCCGCGAGATTGTGCGGGCGGCAGGGAACATTATACTCGCGCGCCTCAGGCTCGGGGGCCAGCTCGTCGAGGGGGAGAAGCCGCTCACTATCGACGAGCTCATTCCCGAGCTACTCGCCGAGGGGACCATCCCGCCGTGCCGCGCCTCGCCGCCGACCAGCTCCGGCGATTCCGATGACAGCAGCAGCGGAAGCAGCAGCGGCGGGAGCGAGAGCGATGAATTTGTAGATATCGGTGATATCGGAGACGACGAATATCGGCCAGATACTGGCGACGAGGAGTCCTAGTTGCTCGCCGATATTCCTTTTGTAAATCAATTTTTGACTTGTGATTTATACAAATTTTTGCTCCTGCATTTTTCTGACATGTTGCTCGCTAGGCTCATAGGCTCGGAGTGGAGCGTTCGCTAGATCGCAGGGGGATGGTCCCGACATCGATCATCCGCTCGCCGGGACCTACTCGCCCCTGCGCCCGGGTACTCGTGAACCTGCTGGGAAAACCTCGCGCACCGCACGGGTCGACGCGTGGGACATACTCGCATGCCCTCCGGGGCTCGCTTACTCGCGTGATTCCAGTTTGCTTACCCGCGTGGGACCAGCTCGCCTACTCGCGCGAGATCAGCTCGCCTACTCGCGCGAGGACTGCTCGCCCACCTGCGCGTGACGCAAGTCGAACCTGGCTTAGTTGTCGAATCATAACCTGCGGGCCTCTCATTCTCGCAATCAAGGAGATCGGCCGATTCCCGACGAGAGGAGCTCGTGGGGGTGCCGATCTTACGATGCTACTCAACTCGAAGTCTTGGACTACAATCGAGGAGATCGGCCGATTCCCGAGGAGAGGAGCTCGTGGGGATACCGGTCTTACGACGCTGCTCAACTCGAAGTCTTGGATTACAATCGAGGAGATCGGCCGATTCCCGAGGAGAGGAGCTCGTGGGGATACCGGTCTTACGACGCTGCTCAACTCGAAGTCTCGGACTATAATTGAGGAGATCGGCCGATTCCCGAGGAGAGGAGCTCGTGGGGATACCGGTCTTACGACGATGCTCAACTCGAAGTCTTGGATTACAATCGAGGAGATCGGCCGATTCCCGAGGAGAGGAGCTCGTGGGGATACCGGTCTTATGACGCTGCTCAACTCGAAGTCTCGGACTACAATCGAGGAGATCGGCCGATTCCCGAGGAGAGGAGCTCGTGGGGATACCGGTCTTACGACGCTGCTCAACTCGAAGTCTTGGATTACAATCGAGGAGATCGGCTGATTCCCGAGGAGAGGAGCTCGTGGGGATACCGGTCTTACGACGCTGCTCAACTCGAAGTCTTGGATTACAATCGAGGAGATCGGCCGATTCCCGAGGGGAGGAGCTCGTGGGGATACCGGTCTTACGACGCTGCTCAACTCGAAGTCTTGGATTACAATCGAGGAGATCGGCCGATTCCCGAGGAGAGGAGCTCGTGGGGATACCAGTCTTACGACGCTGCTCAACTCGAAGTCTTGAATTACAATCGAGGATATCGGCCGATTCCCGAGGAGAGGAGCTCGTGGGGATACCGGTCTTACGACGCTGCTCAACTCGAAGTCTTGGATTACAATCGAGGAGATCGACCGATTCCCGAGGAGAGGAGCTCGTGGGGATACCGGTCTTACGACGCTGCTCAACTCGAAGTCTTGGATTACAATCGAGGAGATCGCCCGATTCCCGAGGAGAGGAGCTCGTGAGGATACCGGTCTTACGACGCTGCTCAACTCAAAGTCTTGGATTACAATCGAGGAGATCGGCCAATTCCCGAGGAGAGGAGCTCATGGGGATACCGGTCTTACGACGCTGCTCAACTCGAAGTCTTGAATAAAATCATGCATCCTTACATAGTTTGGAGATTAATCTCAGAGACATCTTGACAAGAAAGAAACTCTCTCCGGAGAGACGCTCTTGACCCTGCCAAATCGGGGGGTTGGCGTCCAGACCCGTTCCTAAGAATTCCTCTAGTCGGAAGAGAGATGCACTCGGGGAGACCTAGGCCGACATGCAAGGGGGGAGCTGATCTCGGCCGGCAATGCAGAGGCTCGGTCTTACAAGAGCGCTTAAAGTCCCGAAGCATCGTCCTATCATCCGTACTAGGCTATTCAGTAAGAACGGGTTGAAGGCACGTATCTCGATTTGATAGTGAAGGTCGCTTCCAGCTACGATTCTAACGGGGGTGGTGTTCATCGAGGGTCCTCTCCGGACGCACTCGGAATCAACACACACCCCTGGGCTCGTCCACGCCCTCCCTTCAGCAGGTTATCCTGCCTTGTTGCTCACTTGAGATTTTTTCCTTCTGGGTGCTTTACGAGGCCGGCCTCTCCTCGAGTCCGGGGGATCAGGGTGCGGATCTGTTCCTCGTAGTTCCTCCAGACGGAAGAGAGATGCACTCGGGGACACATAGGCCAACATGCAAGGGGGGAGCTGGTCTCGACCGACAATGCAGAGGCCCGGTCTTACAAGAGCGCTTAAAATCCTGAAGCATCATCCCATCATCCGTACTGGGCTATGTATGAGGAACAAACCGACCACTGCCTCCCGAAGTCGACTACGAGGCGGGCCATGGAAACACTCAGAAGCCTTGAGGCATGTTCAACACAAAAGAGATAAAATCCCACATCCTTTGTATATTAACTATGTTTACAGAAATAGATACATGGGTTACCGCTATGGGTAGAATCTTTTCAGATCATCCCCACTCCAGGTCCCAGTTAGCTGCGCTCCCGCTTGATCTTGTAGGTAATAGCCTCCGGTGGCCAGGGCTTCTTGGACGATGAAAGGTCCTTCCCAGTTGGGATGCAGCTTGCCTACGGCGGCTCCCCGCCCAGCGGCATCCACCTTCTTCATGACCAAGTCCCCTGCGAGGAAGTTTTTTAAGCGGACATTTTTGTCGAAATGCCTCGTCATGCGTCTCTTGATTTCTTCCTGGCGTATGGAGGCCAAGTCCCGAAGCTCTTCCATATAATCTAGGGAGAGCCTCTGAGCCTCTTCATTCTCTAGCCGCCATTCCTCGCTTCCGTCTTCGGCTGCGATGACCCTTGGGCTATGCACTTCAAATTCGACCGGGATGAGTGCCTCGGACCCGTGTGACAGTTTGAAGGGTGTTTCCCCTGTGGCTGAGTTTGGGGTGGTCCTGAGAGCCCATAGGACGGAAGGGAGTTGTTCGGCCCAATTTCCCTTGAGGTTGGTGATCTTCTTCTTCAGCAAGTTGATGATGAGCTTGTTCGCGGCCTCTACTTGCTCATTACTCCGAGGGTGGTGTACCGAGGCGAACCGAAGGTCGGTTCCCAACTGCTTACAAAAGTCCCCTAGCTCCAAACTGGCGAACTGCGGCCCATTGTCGGTGATGATGGCCAGAGGGATCCCGAATCTGCATGCGATTTCGCCCCAGATGAAGTTCTTGACGATTTGAGATGTGGTCTTGGCCAGAGCCTTGGCCTCGATCCACTTTGTGAAGTAGTCGACCATTACTAGCACAAACTTCCTTTGTCCGCTAGCTTGAGGGAACGGGTCGATTAAGTCCATTCCCCAGATTGCGAAAGGCCACGGAGCGGTGATCGAGCGAAGCTGCTGAGCCGGCTGGAGCGCGAGGGGCGCGAAGAGTTGACATTGGGAGCATTTTCTGGAATAGGCCTCTGCGTCCTTTCGGATGGTTGGCCAGAAGTAACCGTGCCTCAAAATTTTCTGCTCTAGGGTGCGGGTCCCGGAGTGGCTGCCGCACTCTCCTGAGTGAATCTCCTCGAGGACCCGGGGAATCTCGAGCTCTGACAAGCATCGGGCCAGAGGGCCTGAGATGGTCTTGCGATAGAGCTCGCCGTCTTGCAATAAGTAGTATGCGGCCTTATACCGGAACTTTCTCTGATCTTGCCCGTCGGATGGTAGTCGGCCTGTTGTCAGAAACATGATGAACGGATCCCTCCATGAGGCTCGTTGATCGATCTCCATCAGCTCGCCTTCTTCGACAGATGGTCGAAACAACTCGATGGCGATTCCCCCAGCCCGAGGGCCATATTTTACAAGGCCGTTTGCCTCGGAGTTGCGTTCTCGGGGCACGTGCTCGACGTGGAAGGATCGGAATCCCCCGATCAGGCCCTTGACCTTAACCAGATATTACTGCAAAATGGGATCTTGAACTTCGAACTCTCCCCGAATCTGAGATGCGGCCACCATGGAGTCGGTAAAAGCCTGGATGTCTCTGATGGCCAGCTCCTTGGCGAGTCGCAAGCCAGCCACCATGGCTTTGTACTCTGCCTGATTGTTAGTAACTGGAAAAAGGATCTCGATGGCTTGCTCGATCCTAGTCCCCTGAGGACTAACCAGCACCACCCCGGCTCCTACGGAGTGCCTTCCCGATGCACCGTCCACAAACATATTCCAGGGGACTGGCCGAGAGACGCTCATGTCTGCCTCGACCTCGGCTGAGAAGTCCGCCAGGAAATCCGCCACGGCTTGTGCTTTGATTGCGACCCTTGGGGGGTAGGAGATGTCGAACTCACTCAGCTCCACAGCCCACTTGGCTAGTCTGCCGGAGTGCTCCACTCCGTCCAAGATACTCCTCAGGAGGTGGTCGGAGACTACCTTGATAGAGTGGGCTTGGAAATACGGACGGAGTCGCCTGGCCGAAACCACCAAGGCGAAAACCAACTTCTCGAGGATTGGATATCTCGCTTCGGCTTGCCTCAACACCCGGCTCACGTAGTAAATTGGAAGCTGCTTCTTTCCCTCTTCTCGGACCAGCACCGAGCTAATTGCTTCAGCCCCCATGATAAGTAAAGTTTGTTTTAAAGAAGATAGATTTGGTGTTATATAATCTTTTACGTATATAAGTCTATCTCTTTTTTACTTACTTATATCCTGTGGATTAAGGCAAGAGTACCTATCGCATAGGAGTATAGTATTTTTTTTAGAAAATATCAAGGTCGTATTTTTCCTGGGATCGGTGTTAATTATTCTACTTTTTAGAACGGACTATTATTTTATCGAACGAATGGAGTGGAGTTTATTTTAAAATTAAAAGATACAAAAAAAAATTATATACGTGATTTTATTAAGATAGGGACTTAGAGTTTAGTCCTCGATTTCAGAATTAATTTGAGCGGATATTAATTCGACTATTAAAGAACAACTTTATTTCTTAATTATCTAACTTAACGAGAGGGTTCCTTTGGTAGCATCACTGACTCGAAAGTACGACCGGGAAGGCTTGCGTTTAAACGGGTTAACGTAACGTAGTGTCTCGTCACCTGGTATATGATCAATTAACAGAAAACCCTAGTTAGAATAACTAGAAAGTAGAGTTGAAATAGTTGAAAATAGTATCCAGCCCAGAGCTCATCTTAACCAGGATTCTTAGGGTAGTAAAGTACAAAAAATAATATCTACCTATCTATCTCAATCCAGGATTTAAGCTTTCGCTTCACCTTTGTTTTTGGGATAGGGTAGTAAAATTTTGCAGAGCTTCCGCACTATCTTAATCCAGGTCATAGGCTTTCGCCTCGCCCTTCATTCGGGATAGTACGAAATAAGGTTTTGAAAATAATTTTTAAAGCAGTTTTATACTATCTTAATCCAGGACATAAGCAGAGCTTCGCCTTTCATTCGGGATAGTATACAAAAAAGGAAAAGTAAAACTGAAAATAAAGCAGTAAAGTACTCAGAATTGAAATTGAAAGAGTCTATTTTATAAAGTCCGAAAATATTACAACTTTCTAAAAAGCTGAAAATAAAGCTGAAAAATTACAACTTACAGAACTTTAGATTACTTGAAAACTACTACCAGTTCCTTGTCAGAGAGCTGGGGAGTCCTAACAGTTCTTAAGGAATCTGCTGGAGTTCGAATGATTTTACAAATCCCTGCCGGCCTATTTATAGAAAAAAAATTTAGGTGACACGCCCCCTGACACGGGCGTGTCGGGTAGGGCGTGACAGGGTCACGGGCGTGACTTCCAGGCTGTCGGGACAGGTGTCGAGCGGGTTGGAAATTTGGATAGAATTTGGGCCGGTCACGGGCGTGTCTGAATAGGTCACGGGCGTGTCATGCATGTGATTCATCAGGCGGCACGGGGCGTGGCGACAGCGCGGCAGTTTGCTGGACTTCTGGATAGAATTTCATTAGGTCACAGGCGTGTCGCCTTTGGCACGGGCGTGTTCAGCAGGCGTGTCCATCGAATAAAACTTCTTTTTATTATAAAACTTCTTTTTATTTTTTCAAGTTTTATATAAAATACATTAAAAAGTAGGTTAGATTTTTCTTTTAGAAGTCGTTAGTGGTTAATAAACTTGTTAATAAAAAATTAGGTTTTATAAAAACAAAGTTTTAAATTCAGGGATTTTTTTTTGTTTTATTTTTATAAAAACTAAGGTTTTTAAATAACAAGAAAAAGAAAAGATAAAATTAATAACGTTCTTATATTTTCAAATATTAACACAAATAAACTAATCCCCGGCAACGGCGCCAAAAAGCTTGATAAGTAAAGTTTGTTTTAAAGAAGATAGATTTGGTGTTATATAATCTTTTACGTATATAAGTCTATCTCTTTTTTACTTACTTATATCCTGTGGATTAAGGCAAGAGTACCTATCGCATAAGAGTATAGTATTTTTTTTTAGAAAATATCAAGGTCGTATTTTTCCTGGGATCGGTGTTAATTATTCTACTTTTTAGAACGGACTATTATTTTATCGAACGAACGGAGTGGAGTTTATTTTAAAATTAAAAGATACAAAAAAAATTATATACGTGATTTTATTAAGAGAGAGACTTAGAGTTTAGTCCTCGATTTCAGAATTACTTTGAGCGGATATTAATTCGACTATTAAAGAACAACTTTATTTCTTAATTATCTAACTTAACGAGAGGGTTCCTTTGGTAGCATCACTGACTCGAAAGTACGACCGGGAAGGCTTGCGTTTAAACGGGTTAACGTAAACATAGTGTCTCGTCACCTGGTATATGATCAATTAACAGAAAACCCTAGTTAGAATAACTAGAAAGTAGAGTTGAAATAGTTGAAAATAGTATCCAGCCCAGAGCTCATCTTGACCAAGTGCTAAGGGTTCTTAGCCTCTTCTCAGGATGGGGGCGGTATAAAGTACAGAAAATAATATCTACCTATCTATCTCAATCCAGGATTTAAGCTTTCGCTTCACCTTTGTTTTTGGGATAGGGTAGTAAAATTTTGCAGAGCTTCCGCACTATCTTAATCCAGGTCATAGGCTTTCGCCTCGCCCTTCATTCGGGATAGTACGAAATAAGGTTTTGAAAATAATTTTTAAAGTAGTTTTATACTATCTTAATCCAGGACATAAGCAGAGCTTCACCTTTCATTCGGGATAGTATAAAAAAAAGGAAAAGTAAAACTGAAAATAAAGCAGTAAAGTACTCAGAATTGAAATTGAAAGAATCTATTTTATAAAGTCCGAAAATATTACAACTTTCTAAAAAGCTGAAAATAAAGCTGAAAAATTACAACTTACAGAACTTTAGATTACTTGAAAGCTACTACCAGTTCCTTGTCAGAGAGCTGGGGAGTCCTAACAGTTCTTAAGGAATCTGCTGGAGTTCGAATGATTTTACAAATCCCTGTCGGCCTATTTATAGAAAAAAAATTTAGGTGACACGCCCCCTAACACGGGCGTGTCGGGTAGGGCGTGACAGGGTCATGGGCGTGACTTCCAGGCTGTCGGGACAGGTGTCGAGCGGTTGGAAATTTGGATAGAATTTGGGCCAGTCACGGGCGTGTCTGAATAGGTCACGGGCGTGTCATGCATGTGATTCATCAGGCGGCACGGGGCGTGGCGACAGCGTGACAGTTTGCTGGACTTCTGGATAGAATTTCATTAGGTCACGGGTGTGTCGCCTTTGGCACGGGCGTGTTCAGCAGGCGTGTCCATCGATCTCCCGAGTTTTATCTGTCCAGCAAAACAGCAGGAAAAAAGGAATTAAAAAGAGCTGTCACGTCTTAGGTCACGCCCCTAGGTCACGCCCGTGACCTAGGGCATGACAGCTCTTTTTAATTCCTTTTTTCCTGCTGTTTTGCTGGACAGATAAAACTCGGGAGATCGATGAACACGCCTGCTGAACACGCCCGTGCCAAAGGCAACACGCCCGTGAGCTAATGAAATTCTATCCAGAAGTCCATCAAACTGCCGCGCTGTCGCCACGCCCCGTGCCGCCTGATTCGCCCGTGACCTATTCGATGGCGTGTTTCGCAAGCGCCTCTGATCTCTCTCTTTTTTTTTATATGCGCTTTAGTTCTCTATTGACTACCTCCACTTGGCCGCTTGTTTGGGGGTGATAAGCGGTAGCGAGTTTATGAGTAACTCCATATTTGGCTAACACTTTAGCCATCTAGGTGTTACAAAAATGAGTACCTCGATCGCTAACTATAGCCCTAGGCGTGCCAAAACGTGAAAATAAGGTTTTCAGAAATTTAACGACGACTCTCGAGTCAGCGGTGGGTAAAGCTTGCGCTTTAGCCCATCGTGAAACGTAATCGACCGCTACTAAGATATAACGATTTTTAAAAGAAGGAGGTAAAGGGCCTACAAAATCTATGCCCCACAGATCAAAAATTTCACATTCTAAGTAAAAGTTTTGGGGCATTTCGTCCCGACGGGAAATGTTACCTGACCGTTGGCAGCGGTTGCAAACGCTTACCAATTTTTGAGCGTCCTTGAATAAAGTAGGCCAAAAGAATCCTGCTTCAAGGGCTTTACGTGCAGTCCGGTTGGATTGATAATGTCCGCCGGTTGATCCTTCGTGGCAGTGCCGTAGTATTTTTAGTCCCTCCTTGTTCGAAATACATCTTCGAATTACTTGGTCGGCACAGACTCGGAATAAATACGGGTCTTCCCAAAAGTAGTTTTTCAAGTCAGAAAAGAATTTCTTCTTTTCTTGAAATGAAAAAGTTTTTGGAAGGACTCGGGCTACTAAATAGTTAGCCAAGTCTGCGAACCAAGGAGTAGAAGAGTTTGTTACCTTTTCGAGGGCGAGGAGGCTTTCTTCAGGGAATTTATCTTCGATGTCGGCTTCCACGAGTGTATCTGTTGCAGCATTCTCTAGTCGAGAAAGATGATCGGCTGCTAAATTCTCTGCGCCTTTCTTATCTCGAATCTCTAAATCAAATTCTTGTAATAAGAGAATCCAACGTAATAAACGGGGTTTTGCGTCTGCCTTTGTTAGTAAATATTTTAAGGCAGAATGATCCGTAAAAACTATAACTTTCGATAGCGTAATATAAGATCTAAACTTATCAAATGCAAATACAATCGCCAGTAGTTCCTTTTCCGTGGTCGTGTAATTGGTTTGTGTAGATGTGAGAGTTTTACTTGCATAATAGATAGGATGAAAATATTTGTCTACTCGTTGTCCTAAGACAGCTCCTACCGCATAATCACTCGCATCACACATGATCTCAAAAGGAAAGGACCAGTCTGGGGCTACTAAAATAGGAGAGTTGATAAGTTTGTCTTTAATAATATTGAATGCTATTAAGCATTCACTATCGAATATAAATGGGGCTTCTTTTTCTAATAAATGAGTTAACGGTTTTGTTATTTTAGAGAAATTTTGCATGAACCGTCTATAGAAACCTGCATGGCCTAAGAAACTTCGAATAGATTTTACATTTGTTGGAGGAGGAAGTTTTTCAATTATTTTTATTTTGGCCTTATCGACCTCGATTCCCTGGGAAGAAATTTTATGACCGAGAACTAAACCTTCGCGGACCATAAAATGGCATTTCTCCCAGTTCAACACTAAATTCGTGTCTTCACAGCGTTGAAGAACACGAGCGAGATTGTCTAAACACGTATGGAATGAGTCTCCAAAGACAGAGAAGTCATCCATAAATACTTCCATAACGTCCTCTACTAACTTGCCAAAAATAGCTAGCATACATCTTTGAAATATAGCTGGCGCATTACAAAGTCCAAACGGCATTCGCCTATAGGCAAAAGTACCAAAGGGGCAAGTGAACGTAGTTTTCTCTTGGTCTTCAGGGGCTATAGGAATTTGTAAATACCCTGAATAACCATCAAAAAAACAATAATATGAGTGACCCGAGAGTCGCTCTAATATTTGATCTATAAACGGTAGTGGAAAGTGATCTTTACGGGTGGCATCATTTAATTTTCGATAATCGATGCACATCCTCCAACCCGTAACAGTATGTGTTGGAATTAATTCATTATTAGCGTTTGGTACTACCGTTATACCGCCCTTCTTAGGGACGACTTGTACGGGACTAACCCATGTGCTATCTGAGATTGGATAGATAATTCCTGTGTCTAATAATTTCATTACTTCAGCTTTTACGACATCCTTCATATTAGGATTTAAACGTCGTTGGGGCTGGATAGATTTACGAGGATTATCTTCCAAAGATATTTTATGCGTACAAAAAGATGGGTTGAGTCCTTAGATATCAGAAATTTGCCATGCTAATGCACAGCGATGTTGTTTTAACACTTCTATTAATTCATACGTTTTCTTATCATTTAATTCGGCAGAAATGATAACAGGGAGTTTAGATTCGGCTTCAAGGAAAACGTATTTTAAATGTGCAGGAAGTGTTTTCAGCTCGAGGGTTGGTGGTTTTTCATATGAAGTTGGAGTTTTTAGAGTTGTAGAAGTTAAAGATATAAAAGGTTCTAAAGGGTCATCGGTAGGCATTTCATTTGAAATGGGTAAGTCTGCCAAGTCCGATTCTTCTACAGTTATTGAAAGCAAATCAGAATAGGGAAAACCATTTTCCTCAAACGAGGCTTCCGCAAAATAGCAGGAATCGTCATTTATTAAAAAAATTTTCATAGAGGGATCTATATCGATAGTAACCTCGTCATCTCCTACTCGTAAGAGAAGTCTACCGTTACTTACATCTATTATCGCGCGAGAGGTTGCGAGGAAAGGACGTCCGAGAATTATGGGAACATTGGCGTCTTCCTCTATGTCAAGTATAACAAAGTCTACCGGGAAGATAAACTTGTCTATTTTGACCAGAACATCCTCTACTATCCCTACTGGATATTTAATAGAACGATCTGCTAATTGGATGCTCATTTTAGTTGGGCTGGGGTTACCTAATCCTAGTTTCTGAAAGAGCGAGTAGGGCATTAAATTTATGCTAGCACCTAAATCTGCTAACGCATCTTTTATTAATAGATTACCGAAGAGACACGGGATAGAAAATCGTCCCGGATCGTTTAATTTTGGGGGTAATTTATGTAATAAAACGGCTGAACATTCGGCGTTAAGGAAAACTCTCGAAATATCTTCGAGTTTCTTTTTATTTGAAAATAATGCTTTTAAATATTTTGCGTATTTAGGCATTTGTGCAATTGTCTCGCAGAAAGGTATATTGATTTGAATTTGTTTTAGCATTTTTAGAAAATTTTTATATTGTTCATCTTCTCGCTCATCTTTTAATTTAGATGGATAAGGTACAACAACATGTGTGGAAGAAATTCGCGGGGGTTGAGGAGGCAGAGTCGTAACGGGAAGTGGTGTAGGAGGGCTAACCTTAGCTTCTTTTTCTACCCTAACGGGTGGTGGTAGCTCCTTGCCACTTCGTAGTTGGACGGCTTGTCAACTTGGGTTACTGGAATGGCCAGTATCCCGCGGATTTGGTTCCGTATTTCCTGGCAAATTACCAGGTTGGCGTTCCGATAGCATTTTTGATATTTGTCCAATTTGTGTTTCTAAATTTTTAATTGATCCGGTCAGGTTCCGGATATTGGACTCATTAATACTGACATATTTCGTGAATATGTCTTCTATCGGGGTTGACCTAAATTGGTTCGGCGGTGGTGGTGGTGTTTGTGGTTGTGGGGGTTGCGGTGCAAATCCACTTGGATTTGCAGTCGGAGGGCGTTGAGCATTATTGGGGTTGCTCCACGAAAAATTAGGATGGTTCCTATATCCTGGATTATAAGAATTATTATTTAAGTTAATATTAGGATTATAGGAAGGTCTATAAGAGTTCCCCATATAATCGATTTCTTCAATTATATTATTATTCGGATTCCAAGTAGAAGTGGTGGAGGAAGCAGATATTCCAGCCAATTGTTTAGTTAGATTTTCTACTTGGAGTGCTAAAGTAGAAGAAGTGTCGAGCTCATAAATCCCAGCTTGTTTAGGGCGTGACCTTGGCACGTTCCACTGGTACGCGTTCATGGCCATTTCCTCAAAGAGGGTTTGAGCGGCCTCGGGGGTTTTGTTATTGAGCGTGCCCCCAGCGGCAGCATCAATGGCTTGCCTGGTTTGAATATTCAAACCATTATAAAATATTTGTACCTGGAGCCAAGTTGGCAGTGCATGATGTGAACACCGACGTAGATATTCCTTAAAACGTTCCCAAGTCTCATAAAGAGACTCAGACTCGCCTTGTACAAAGGAGGAAATATCCGCACGCAGACGTGCGGTTTTTGCAGGTGGAAAATACTTTATAAGGAATTTTTCGGTCATTTCAGCCCAAGTGGTGATAGATCCTCTGGGGAGAGAACCTAGCCACTGTTTGGCTTTCGTTCGTAGCGAAAAAGGAAATAAGCGAAGACGGATGGCATCATCAGTGACGCCATTTATCTTAAATGTGTCGCATATTTCTAAGAAATTTGACAAGTGCGTGTTTGGATCTTCATCGGGCAATCCATCGAATTGAACAGAATTTTGAATCATTTGGATTATACTCGATTTAATCTCGAAGTTATTATTAGCAATTGGTGGACGAACGATACTAGACCCGGTGTCATCTAAATTAGGTCGTGCATAATAAGACATGGTCCTTTGGGGGACCACCTCTGACATTTGTTGTTGCTCTGCTGCCATTTCTTGAACGTGTGCGGTGCCTACGGACTCTTCCAGATTTAATACGAGCTCTTGATTCAGAGATCGGAAGCGCCTGCGAAAGGTGCGTTCGATTTCAGGATCAAGTCCAAGAGTTAAATCAGATGGAGTTCTGCGGGTCATACACTAAAAAAGGCTTTTGTATAAAAAAAAACTAAGTAAAAAATAAACTAAGTTACAAAAACACACAAATACAAACACACAAAAAGACTTAAAACGGAAAATAACTAAAAACAGGTTTTTTATATAAAACAAGTTTTCTATAAAAGAAGTTTTATAATAAAAGCAGGTTTTTTTATTATAAACTACTTTTTATTTTTTCAAGTTTTATATAAAATACGTTAAAAAGTAGGTTAGATTTTTCTTTTAGAAGTCGTTAGTGGTTAATAAACTTGTTAATAAAAAATTATGTTTTATAAAAACAAAGTTTTAAATTCAGGGAATTTTATTGGTTTTTAAATAACAAGAAAAATAAAAGATAAAATTAATAGCGTTCTTTTATTTTCAAATATTAACACAAATAAACTAATCCCCGGCAACGGCGCCAAAAAGCTTGATAAGTAAAGTTTGTTTTAAAGAAAATAGATTTGGTGTTATATAATCTTTTACGTATATAAGTCTATCTCTTTTTTACTTACTTATATCCTGTGGATTAAGGCAAGAGTACCTATCGCATAGGAGTATAGTATTTTTTTTTTAGAAAATATCAAGGTCGTATTTTTCCTGGGATCGGTGTTAATTATTCTACTTTTTAGAACGGACTATTATTTTATCGAACGAACGGAGTGGAGTTTATTTTAAAATTAAAAGATACAAAAAAAAAATTATATACGTGATTTTATTAAGAGAGGGACTTAGAGTTTAGTCCTCGATTTCAGAATTACTTTGAGCGGATATTAATTCGACTATTAAAGAACAACTTTATTTCTTAATTATTTAACTTAACGAGAGGGTTCCTTTGGTAGCATCACTGACTCGAAAGTACGACCGGGAAGGCTTGCGTTTAAACGGGTTAACGTAAACGTAGTGTCTCGTCACCTGGTATATGATCAATTAACAGAAAACCCTAGTTAGAATAACTAGAAAGTAGAGTTGAAATAGTTAAAAATAGTATCCAGCTCAGAGCTCATCTTGACCAAGTGCTAAAGTTTCTTAGCCTCTTCTCAGGATGGGGGCGGTATAAAGTACAGAAAATAATATCTACCTATCTATCTCAATCCAGGATTTAAGCTTTCGCTTCACCTTTGTTTTTGGGATAGGGTAGTAAAATTTTGCAGAGCTTCCGCACTATCTTAATCCAGGTCATAGGCTTTCGCCTCGCCCTTCATTCGGGATAGTACGAAATAAGGTTTTGAAAATAATTTTTAAAGTAGTTTTATACTATCTTAATCCAGGACATAAGCAGAGCTTCGCCTTTCATTCGGGATAGTATAAAAAAAAAGGAAAAGTAAAACTGAAAATAAAGCAGTAAAGTACTCAGAATTGAAATTGAAAGAGTCTATTTTATAAAGTCCGAAAATATTACAACTTTCTAAAAAGCTGAAAATAAAGCTGAAAAATTACAACTTACAGAACTTTAGATTACTTGAAAGCTACTACCAGTTCCTTGTCAGAGAGCTGGGGAGTCCTAACAGTTCTTAAGGAATCTGCTGGAGTTCGAATGATTTTACAAATCCCTGCCGGCCTATTTATAGAAAAAAATTTTAGGTGACACGCCCCCTGACACGGGCGTGTCGGGTAGGGCGTGACAGGGTCACGGGCGTGACTTCCAGGCTGTCGGGACAGGTGTCGAGCGGGTTGGAAATTTGGATAGAATTTGGGCCGGTCACGGGCGTGTCTGAATAGGTCGCGGGCGTGTCATGCATGTGATTCATCAGGCGGCACAGGGCGTGGCGACAGCGCGGCAGTTTGCTGGACTTCTGGATAGAATTTCATTAGGTCACGAGCGTGTCGCCTTTGACACGGGCGTGTTCAGCAGGCGTATCCATCGATCTCCCGAGTTTTATCTGTCCAGCAAAACAGCAGGAAAAAAGGAATTAAAAAGAGCTGTCACGCCCTAGGTCACGGGCGTGACCTAGGGGCGTGACCTAAGAAAAAAATACAAAATTTCAGAAAAACTTAAAAATTAATTTTAAAACAAAAAAATAAAAATAGTTAGTTTTATATATCAAAACTAAGGTTTTTATTTATAAATATATATATTTAATATGAAACAAAATTGTATATTTTTATACTCATCACCCCACCCCTAGGTAGAGCAAGAGATCCTCACCGCCCTGCGGACCCTGAAGGAGAGGAGCTCGGGTCAGCTGTTGTTTGAGCTTTATAAAAGCCTCCTCGCACTCCGGGGTCCACTCGAATTTCTGGTTGCCCCGAAGGGCCTTGAAGAATGGGGAGCACTTCTCTCCGGCCTTGGAGAGAAACCGGCTAAGACCTGCCAGCCTTCCGGTCAACCTTTGAACTTCCTTGGAATCTCTCGGGGACGCCATCTCCACGATGGCTTTCACCTTGTCGGGGTTAGGCTCCACCCCCTGGGGAGTAAGGAGGTGCCCTAGAAACTTCCCCCTTCCCGCGCCGAAAACACACTTGGCCGGGTTGAGCCGCATCTTGTACCTCCTCAGGGTGGCGAAGGTCTCTGCCAGATCCGCTACGTGCTCTGCGGCGCTCTTGCTCTTGACGAGCAGGTCATCCACGTAGACCTCCAGATTCCGCCCCTTTTGCTCTCTGAAGACGTGATCCATCATTCTTTGATATGTCACGCCGGCGTTCTTGAGCCCGAAGGGCATCATCTTGTAGCTATAGCATCTGTCGCTTGTGATGAAGGAAACGTCGCGGCAATCGGGGGGATGCATCCGGATCTGGTGATATCCTGAAAAGGCATCAAGGAAGCTCATTACGGGAAACCCGACGGCGGAATCAACCAGCGCGTCGATTTGAGGCAAGGGATAACAATCCTTGGGGCAAGCTTTATTGAGCATAGAGAAATCGATACATAGTCTCCAGCCTCCTCCCGACTTCTTCACCATTACAACATTGGAGACCCAGCCTGGATACTGGATCTCCGAAACAAAACCCGCTTCCAGCAGCTTCCCCACTTCCTCCCGGATTGGTCCCGCCAGCGCGGTGGCGCTCTTCCTCTGCTTCTGACGGACTGGGGCCGTCGCTGGATCCAAGTTGAGGCGATGACAGGCAACATCAGCATCAATCCCTGGCATCTCGGCGGCGCTCCACGCGAAGATGTCCGCATTCTCCTGCAGGCAAGCAGCTATCTCCACCTTCCCTTCCGGGGGCAAGGCTCCTCCGATCTTCAGCAGCTCAGGCAAGAGTACCTATCGCATAGGAGTATAGTATTTTTTTTTAGAAAATATCAAGGTCGTATTTTTCCTGGGATCGGTGTTAATTATTCTACTTTTTAGAACGGACTATTATTTTATCGAACGAATGGAGTGGAGTTTATTTTAAAATTAAAAGATACAAAAAAAAATTATATACGTGATTTTATTAAGATAGGGACTTAGAGTTTAGTCCTCGATTTCAGAATTAATTTGAGCGGATATTAATTCGACTATTAAAGAACAACTTTATTTCTTAATTATCTAACTTAACGAGAGGGTTCCTTTGGTAGCATCACTGACTCGAAAGTACGACCGGGAAGGCTTGCGTTTAAACGGGTTAACGTAACGTAGTGTCTCGTCACCTGGTATATGATCAATTAACAGAAAACCCTAGTTAGAATAACTAGAAAGTAGAGTTGAAATAGTTGAAAATAGTATCCAGCCCAGAGCTCATCTTAACCAGGATTCTTAGGGTAGTAAAGTACAAAAAATAATATCTACCTATCTATCTCAATCCAGGATTTAAGCTTTCGCTTCACCTTTGTTTTTGGGATAGGGTAGTAAAATTTTGCAGAGCTTCCGCACTATCTTAATCCAGGTCATAGGCTTTCGCCTCGCCCTTCATTCGGGATAGTACGAAATAAGGTTTTGAAAATAATTTTTAAAGCAGTTTTATACTATCTTAATCCAGGACATAAGCAGAGCTTCGCCTTTCATTCGGGATAGTATACAAAAAAGGAAAAGTAAAACTGAAAATAAAGCAGTAAAGTACTCAGAATTGAAATTGAAAGAGTCTATTTTATAAAGTCCGAAAATATTACAACTTTCTAAAAAGCTGAAAATAAAGCTGAAAAATTACAACTTACAGAACTTTAGATTACTTGAAAACTACTACCAGTTCCTTGTCAGAGAGCTGGGGAGTCCTAACAGTTCTTAAGGAATCTGCTGGAGTTCGAATGATTTTACAAATCCCTGCCGGCCTATTTATAGAAAAAAAATTTAGGTGACACGCCCCCTGACACGGGCGTGTCGGGTAGGGCGTGACAGGGTCACGGGCGTGACTTCCAGGCTGTCGGGACAGGTGTCGAGCGGGTTGGAAATTTGGATAGAATTTGGGCCGGTCACGGGCGTGTCTGAATAGGTCACGGGCGTGTCATGCATGTGATTCATCAGGCGGCACGGGGCGTGGCGACAGCGCGGCAGTTTGCTGGACTTCTGGATAGAATTTCATTAGGTCACAGGCGTGTCGCCTTTGGCACGGGCGTGTTCAGCAGGCGTGTCCATCGAATAAAACTTCTTTTTATTATAAAACTTCTTTTTATTTTTTCAAGTTTTATATAAAATACGTTAAAAAGTAGGTTAGATTTTTCTTTTAGAAGTCGTTAGTGGTTAATAAACTTGTTAATAAAAAATTAGGTTTTATAAAAACAAAGTTTTAAATTCAGGGATTTTTTTTTGTTTTATTTTTATAAAAACTAAGGTTTTTTAATAACAAGAAAAAGAAAAGATAAAATTAATAGCGTTCTTATATTTTCAAATATTAACACAAATAAACTAATCCCCGGCAACGGCGCCAAAAAGCTTGATAAGTAAAGTTTGTTTTAAAGAAGATAGATTTGGTGTTATATAATCTTTTACATATATAAGTCTATCTCTTTTTTACTTACTTATATCCTGTGGATTAAGGCAAGAGTACCTATCGCATAAGAGTATAGTATTTTTTTTTAGAAAATATCAAGGTCGTATTTTTCCTGGGATCGGTGTTAATTATTCTACTTTTTAGAACGGACTATTATTTTATCGAACGAACGGAGTGGAGTTTATTTTAAAATTAAAAGATACAAAAAAAATTATATACGTGATTTTATTAAGAGAGGGACTTAGAGTTTAGTCCTCGATTTCAGAATTACTTTGAGCGGATATTAATTCGACTATTAAAGAACAACTTTATTTCTTAATTATCTAACTTAACGAGAGGGTTCCTTTGGTAGCATCACTGACTCGAAAGTACGACCGGGAAGGCTTGCGTTTAAACGGGTTAACGTAAACATAGTGTCTCGTCACCTGGTATATGATCAATTAACAGAAAACCCTAGTTAGAATAACTAGAAAGTAGAGTTGAAATAGTTGAAAATAGTATCCAGCCCAGAGCTCATCTTGACCAAGTGCTAAGGGTTCTTAGCCTCTTCTCAGGATGGGGGCGGTATAAAGTACAGAAAATAATATCTACCTATCTATCTCAATCCAGGATTTAAGCTTTCGCTTCACCTTTGTTTTTGGGATAGGGTAGTAAAATTTTGCAGAGCTTCCGCACTATCTTAATCCAGGTCATAGGCTTTCGCCTCGCCCTTCATTCGGGATAGTACGAAATAAGGTTTTGAAAATAATTTTTAAAGTAGTTTTATACTATCTTAATCCAGGACATAAGCAGAGCTTCACCTTTCATTCGGGATAGTATAAAAAAAAGGAAAAGTAAAACTGAAAATAAAGCAGTAAAGTACTCAGAATTGAAATTGAAAGAATCTATTTTATAAAGTCCGAAAATATTACAACTTTCTAAAAAGCTGAAAATAAAGCTGAAAAATTACAACTTACAGAACTTTAGATTACTTGAAAGCTACTACCAGTTCCTTGTCAGAGAGCTGGGGAGTCCTAACAGTTCTTAAGGAATCTGCTGGAGTTCGAATGATTTTACAAATCCCTGTCGGCCTATTTATAGAAAAAAATTTTAGGTGACACGCCCCCTAACACGGGCGTGTCGGGTAGGGCGTGACAGGGTCATGGGCGTGACTTCCAGGCTGTCGGGACAGGTGTCGAGCGGTTGGAAATTTGGATAGAATTTGGGCCAGTCACGGGCGTGTCTGAATAGGTCACGGGCGTGTCATGCATGTGATTCATCAGGCGGCACGGGGCGTGGCGACAGCGTGACAGTTTGCTGGACTTCTGGATAGAATTTCATTAGGTCACGGGTGTGTCGCCTTTGGCACGGGCGTGTTCAGCAGGCGTGTCCATCGATCTCCCGAGTTTTATCTGTCCAGCAAAACAGCAGGAAAAAAGGAATTAAAAAGAGCTGTCACGTCTTAGGTCACGCCCCTAGGTCACGCCCGTGACCTAGGGCATGACAGCTCTTTTTAATTCCTTTTTTCCTGCTGTTTTGCTGGACAGATAAAACTCGGGAGATCAATGAACACGCCTGCTGAACACGCCCGTGCCAAAGGCAACACGCCCGTGAGCTAATGAAATTCTATCCAGAAGTCCATCAAACTGCCGCGCTGTCGCCACGCCCCGTGCCGCCTGATTCGCCCGTGACCTATTCGATGGCGTGTTTCGCAAGCGCCTCTGATCTCTCTCTTTTTTTTTATATGCGCTTTAGTTCTCTATTGACTACCTCCACTTGGCCGCTTGTTTGGGGGTGATAAGCGGTAGCGAGTTTATGAGTAACTCCATATTTGGCTAACACTTTAGCCATCTAGGTGTTACAAAAATGAGTACCTCGATCGCTAACTATAGCCCTAGGCGTGCCAAAACGTGAAAATAAGGTTTTCAGAAATTTAACGACGACTCTCGAGTCAGCGGTGGGTAAAGCTTGCGCTTTAGCCCATCGTGAAACGTAATCGACCGCTACTAAGATATAACGATTTTTAAAAGAAGGAGGTAAAGGGCCTACAAAATCTATGCCCCACAGATCAAAAATTTCACATTCTAAGTAAAAGTTTTGGGGCATTTCGTCCCGACGGGAAATGTTACCTGACCGTTGGCAGCGGTTGCAAACGCTTACCAATTTTTGAGCGTCCTTGAATAAAGTAGGCCAAAAGAATCCTGCTTCAAGGGCTTTACGTGCAGTCCGGTTGGATTGATAATGTCCGCCGGTTGATCCTTCGTGGCAGTGCCGTAGTATTTTTAGTCCCTCCTTGTTCGAAATACATCTTCGAATTACTTGGTCGGCACAGACTCGGAATAAATACGGGTCTTCCCAAAAGTAGTTTTTCAAGTCAGAAAAGAATTTCTTCTTTTCTTGAAATGAAAAAGTTTTTGGAAGGACTCGGGCTACTAAATAGTTAGCCAAGTCTGCGAACCAAGAAGTAGAAGAGTTTGTTACCTTTTCGAGGGCGAGGAGGCTTTCTTCAGGGAATTTATCTTCGATGTCGGCTTCCACGAGTGTATCTGTTGCAGCATTCTCTAGTCGAGAAAGATGATCGGCTGCTAAATTCTCTGCGCCTTTCTTATCTCGAATCTCTAAATCAAATTCTTGTAATAAGAGAATCCAACGTAATAAACGGGGTTTTGCGTCTGCCTTAGTTAGTAAATATTTTAAGGCAGAATGATCCGTAAAAACTATAACTTTCGATAGCGTAATATAAGATCTAAACTTATCAAATGCAAATACAATCGCCAGTAGTTCCTTTTCCGTGGTCGTGTAATTGGTTTGTGTAGATGTGAGAGTTTTACTTGCATAATAGATAGGATGAAAATATTTGTCTACTCGTTGTCCTAAGACAGCTCCTACCGCATAATCACTCGCATCACACATGATCTCAAAAGGAAAGGACCAGTCTGGGGCTACTAAAATAGGAGAGTTGATAAGTTTGTCTTTAATAATATTGAATGCTATTAAGCATTCACTATCGAATATAAATGGGGCTTCTTTTTCTAATAAATGAGTTAACGGTTTTGTTATTTTAGAGAAATTTTGCATGAACCGTCTATAGAAACCTGCATGGCCTAAGAAACTTCGAATAGATTTTACATTTGTTGGAGGAGGAAGTTTTTCAATTATTTTTATTTTGGCCTTATCGACCTCGATTCCCTGGGAAGAAATTTTATGACCGAGAACTAAACCTTCGCGGACCATAAAATGGCATTTCTCCCAGTTCAACACTAAATTCGTGTCTTCACAGCGTTGAAGAACACGAGCGAGATTGTCTAAACACGAATGAGTCTCCAAAGACGGAGAAGTCATCCATAAATACTTCCATAACGTCCTCTACTAACTTGCCAAAAATAGCTAGCATACATCTTTGAAATATAGCTGGCGCATTACAAAGTCCAAACGGCATTCGCCTATAGGCAAAAGTACCAAAGGGGCAAGTGAACGTAGTTTTCTCTTGGTCTTCAGGGGCTATAGGAATTTGTAAATACCCTGAATAACCATCAAAAAAACAATAATATGAGTGACCCGAGAGTCGCTCTAATATTTGATCTATAAACGGTAGTGGAAAGTGATCTTTACGGGTGGCATCATTTAATTTTCGATAATCGATGCACATCCTCCAACCCGTAACAGTATGTGTTGGAATTAATTCATTATTAGCGTTTGGTACTACCGTTATACCGCCCTTCTTAGGGACGACTTGTACGGGACTAACCCATGTGCTATCTGAGATTGGATAGATAATTCCTGTGTCTAATAATTTCATTACTTCAGCTTTTACGACATCCTTCATATTAGGATTTAAACGTCGTTGGGGCTGGATAGATTTACGAGGATTATCTTCCAAAGATATTTTATGCGTACAAAAAGATGGGTTGAGTCCTTGGATATCAGAAATTTGCCATGCTAATGCACAGCGATGTTGTTTTAACACTTCTATTAATTCATACGTTTTCTTATCATTTAATTCGGCAGAAATGATAACAGGGAGTTTAGATTCGGCTTCAAGGAAAACGTATTTTAAATGTGCAGGAAGTGTTTTCAGCTCGAGGGTTGGTGGTTTTTCATATGAAGTTGGAGTTTTTAGAGTTGTAGAAGTTAAAGATATAAAAGGTTCTAAAGGGTCATCGGTAGGCATTTCATTTGAAATGGGTAAGTCTGCCAAGTCCGATTCTTCTACAGTTATTGAAAGCAAATCAGAATAGGGAAAACCATTTTCCTCAAACGAGGCTTCCGCAAAATAGCAGGAATCGTCATTTATTAAAGAATTTTTCATAGAGGGATCTATATCGATAGTAACCTCGTCATCTCCTACTCGTAAGAGAAGTCTACCGTTACTTACATCTATTATCGCGCGAGAGGTTGCGAGGAAAGGACGTCCGAGAATTATGGGAACATTGGCGTCTTCCTCTATGTCAAGTATAACAAAGTCTACCGGGAAGATAAACTTGTCTATTTTGACCAGAACATCCTCTACTATCCCTACTGGATATTTAATAGAACGATCTGCTAATTGGATGCTCATTTTAGTTGGGCTGGGGTTACCTAATCCTAGTTTCTGAAAGAGCGAGTAGGGCATTAAATTTATGCTAGCACCTAAATCTGCTAACGCATCTTTTATTAATAGATTACCGAAGAGACACGGGATAGAAAATCGTCCCGGATCGTTTAATTTTGGGGGTAATTTATGTAATAAAACGGCTGAACATTCGGCGTTAAGGAAAACTCTCGAAATATCTTCGAGTTTCTTTTTATTTGAAAATAATGCTTTTAAATATTTTGCGTATTTAGGCATTTGTGCAATTGCCTCGCAGAAAGGTATATTGATTTGAATTTGTTTTAGCATTTTTAGAAAATTTTTATATTGTTCATCTTCTCGCTCATCTTTTAATTTAGATGGATAAGGTACAACAACATGTGTGGAAGAAATTCGCGGGGGTTGAGGAGGCAGAGTCGTAACGGGAAGTGGTGTAGGAGGGCTAACCTTAGCTTCTTTTTCTACCCTAACGGGTGGTGGTAGCTCCTTGCCACTTCATAGTTGGACGGCTTGTCAACTTGGGTTACTGGAATGGCCAGTATCCCGCGGATTTGGTTCCGTATTTCCTGGCAAATTACCAGGTTGGCGTTCCGATAGCATTTTTGATATTTGTCCAATTTGTGTTTCTAAATTTTTAATTGATCCGGTCAGGTTCCGGATATTGGACTCATTAATACTGACATATTTCGTGAATATGTCTTCTATCGGGGTTGACCTAAATTGGTTCGGCGGTGGTGGTGGTGTTTGTGGTTGTGGGGGTTGCGGTGCAAATCCACTTGGATTTGCAGTCGGAGGGCGTTGAGCATTATTGGGGTTGCTCCACGAAAAATTAGGATGGTTCCTATATCCTGGATTATAAGAATTATTATTTAAGTTAATATTAGGATTATAGGAAGGTCTATAAGAGTTCCCCATATAATCGATTTCTTCAATTATATTATTATTCGGATTCCAAGTAGAAGTGGTGGAGGAAGCAGATATTCCAGCCAATTGTTTAGTTAGATTTTCTACTTGGAGTGCTAAAGTAGAAGAAGTGTCGAGCTCATAAATCCCAGCTTGTTTAGGGCGTGACCTTGGCACGTTCCACTGGTACGCGTTCATGGCCATTTCCTCAAAGAGGGTTTGAGCGGCCTCGGGGGTTTTGTTATTGAGCGTGCCCCCAGCGGCAGCATCAATGGCTTGCCTGGTTTGAATATTCAAACCATTATAAAATATTTGTACCTGGAGCCAAGTTGGCAGTGCATGATGTGAACACCGACGTAGATATTCCTTAAAACGTTCCCAAGTCTCATAAAGAGACTCAGACTCGCCTTGTACAAAGGAGGAAATATCCGCACGCAGACGTGCGGTTTTTGCAGGTGGAAAATACTTTATAAGGAATTTTTCGGTCATTTCAGCCCAAGTGGTGATAGATCCTCTGGGGAGAGAACCTAGCCACTGTTTGGCTTTCGTTCGTAGCGAAAAAGGAAATAAGCGAAGACGGATGGCATCATCAGTGACGCCATTTATCATAAATGTGTCGCATATTTCTAAGAAATTTGACAAGTGCGTGTTTGGATCTTCATCGGGCAATCCATCGAATTGAACAGAATTTTGAATCATTTGGATTATACTCGATTTAATCTCGAAGTTATTATTAGCAATTGGTGGACGAACGATACTAGACCCGGTGTCATCTAAATTAGGTCGTGCATAATAAGACATGGTCCTTTGGGGGACCACCTCTGACATTTGTTGTTGCTCTGCTGCCATTTCTTGAACGTGTGCGGTGCCTACGGACTCTTCCAGATTTAATACGAGCTCTTGATTCAGAGATCGGAAGCGCCTGCGAAAGGTGCGTTCGATTTCAGGATCAAGTCCAAGAGTTAAATCAGATGGAGTTCTGCGGGTCATACACTAAAAAAGGCTTTTGTATAAAAAAAAACTAAGTAAAAAATAAACTAAGTTACAAAAACACACAAATACAAACACACAAAAAGACTTAAAACGAAAAATAACTAAAAACAGGTTTTTTATATAAAACAAGTTTTCTATAAAAGAAGTTTTATAATAAAAGCAGGTTTTTTTATTATAAACTACTTTTTATTTTTTCAAGTTTTATATAAAATACGTTAAAAAGTAGGTTAGATTTTTCTTTTAGAAGTCGTTAGTGGTTAATAAACTTGTTAATAAAAAATTATGTTTTATAAAAACAAAGTTTTAAATTCAGGGAATTTTATTGGTTTTTAAATAACAAGAAAAATAAAAGATAAAATTAATAGCGTTCTTTTATTTTCAAATATTAACACAAATAAACTAATCCCCGGCAACGGCGCCAAAAAGCTTGATAAGTAAAGTTTGTTTTAAAGAAGATAGATTTGGTGTTATATAATCTTTTACGTATATAAGTCTATCTCTTTTTTACTTACTTATATCCTGTGGATTAAGGCAAGAGTACCTATCGCATAGGAGTATAGTATTTTTTTTTAGAAAATATCAAGGTCGTATTTTTCCTGGGATCGGTGTTAATTATTCTACTTTTTAGAACGGACTATTATTTTATCGAACGAACGGAGTGGAGTTTATTTTAAAATTAAAAGATACAAAAAAAAATTATATACGTGATTTTATTAAGAGAGGGACTTAGAGTTTAGTCCTCGATTTCAGAATTACTTTGAGCGGATATTAATTCGACTATTAAAGAACAACTTTATTTCTTAATTATTTAACTTAACGAGAGGGTTCCTTTGGTAGCATCACTGACTCGAAAGTACGACCGGGAAGGCTTGCGTTTAAACGGGTTAACGTAAACGTAGTGTCTCGTCACCTGGTATATGATCAATTAACAGAAAACCCTAGTTAGAATAACTAGAAAGTAGAGTTGAAATAGTTAAAAATAGTATCCAGCTCAGAGCTCATCTTGACCAAGTGCTAAAGTTTCTTAGCCTCTTCTCAGGATGGGGGCGGTATAAAGTACAGAAAATAATATCTACCTATCTATCTCAATCCAGGATTTAAGCTTTCGCTTCACCTTTGTTTTTGGGATAGGGTAGTAAAATTTTGCAGAGCTTCCGCACTATCTTAATCCAGGTCATAGGCTTTCGCCTCGCCCTTCATTCGGGATAGTACGAAATAAGGTTTTGAAAATAATTTTTAAAGTAGTTTTATACTATCTTAATCCAGGACATAAGCAGAGCTTCGCCTTTCATTCGGGATAGTATAAAAAAAAGGAAAAGTAAAACTGAAAATAAAGCAGTAAAGTACTCAGAATTGAAATTGAAAGAGTCTATTTTATAAAGTCCGAAAATATTACAACTTTCTAAAAAGCTGAAAATAAAGCTGAAAAATTACAACTTACAGAACTTTAGATTACTTGAAAGCTACTACCAGTTCCTTGTCAGAGAGCTGGGGAGTCCTAACAGTTCTTAAGGAATCTGCTGGAGTTCGAATGATTTTACAAATCCCTGCCGGCCTATTTATAGAAAAAAATTTTAGGTGACACGCCCCCTGACACGGGCGTGTCGGGTAGGGCGTGACAGGGTCACGGGCGTGACTTCCAGGCTGTCGGGACAGGTGTCGAGCGGGTTGGAAATTTGGATAGAATTTGGGCCGGTCACGGGCGTGTCTGAATAGGTCGCGGGCGTGTCATGCATGTGATTCATCAGGCGGCACAGGGCGTGGCGACAGCGCGGCAGTTTGCTGGACTTCTGGATAGAATTTCATTAGGTCACGAGCGTGTCGCCTTTGACACGGGCGTGTTCAGCAGGCGTATCCATCGATCTCCCGAGTTTTATCTGTCCAGCAAAACAGCAGGAAAAAAGGAATTAAAAAGAGCTGTCACGCCCTAGGTCACGGGCGTGACCTAGGGGCGTGACCTAAGAAAAAAATACAAAATTTCAGAAAAACTTAAAAATTAATTTTAAAACAAAAAAATAAAAATAGTTAGTTTTATATATCAAAACTAAGGTTTTTATTTATAAATATATATATTTAATATGAAACAAAATTGTATATTTTTATACTCATCACCCCACCCCTAGGTAGAGCAAGAGATCCTCACCGCCCTGCGGACCCTGAAGGAGAGGAGCTCGGGTCAGCTGTTGTTTGAGCTTTATAAAAGCCTCCTCGCACTCCGGGGTCCACTCGAATTTCTGGTTGCCCCGAAGGGCCTTGAAGAATGGGGAGCACTTCTCTCCGGCCTTGGAGAGAAACCGGCTAAGACCTGCCAGCCTTCCGGTCAACCTTTGAACTTCCTTGGAATCTCTCGGGGACGCCATCTCCACGATGGCTTTCACCTTGTCGGGGTTAGGCTCCACCCCCTGGGGAGTAAGGAGGTGCCCTAGAAACTTCCCCCTTCCCGCGCCGAAAACACACTTGGCCGGGTTGAGCCGCATCTTGTACCTCCTCAGGGTGGCGAAGGTCTCTGCCAGATCCGCTACGTGCTCTGCGGCGCTCTTGCTCTTGACGAGCAGGTCATCCACGTAGACCTCCAGATTCCGCCCCTTTTGCTCTCTGAAGACGTGATCCATCATTCTTTGATATGTCACGCCGGCGTTCTTGAGCCCGAAGGGCATCATCTTGTAGCTATAGCATCTGTCGCTTGTGATGAAGGAAACGTCGCGGCAATCGGGGGGATGCATCCGGATCTGGTGATATCCTGAAAAGGCATCAAGGAAGCTCATTACGGGAAACCCGACGGCGGAATCAACCAGCGCGTCGATTTGAGGCAAGGGATAACAATCCTTGGGGCAAGCTTTATTGAGCATAGAGAAATCGATACATAGTCTCCAGCCTCCTCCCGACTTCTTCACCATTACAACATTGGAGACCCAGCCTGGATACTGGATCTCCGAAACAAAACCCGCTTCCAGCAGCTTCCCCACTTCCTCCCGGATTGGTCCCGCCAGCGCGGTGGCGCTCTTCCTCTGCTTCTGACGGACTGGGGCCGTCGCTGGATCCAAGTTGAGGCGATGACAGGCAACATCAGCATCAATCCCTGGCATCTCGGCGGCGCTCCACGCGAAGATGTCCGCATTCTCCTGCAGGCAAGCAGCTATCTCCACCTTCCCTTCCGGGGGCAAGGCTCCTCCGATCTTCAGCAGCTCAGGCTCTCCTCTCGGGGAGATCACCTCCACTTCCTCCAGCTCCTCGGCAGCCTGCAGGCCCTCCTCCTGCTCCATCATCCTCTCCAACCTTTCTGCGTTACCCATCCAGCTGATGGTGCTGACCGCATTCAGGTAGTATTCCCTGGAGGCCTTGGGATCTCCTCTGATCCTGACTTGGACGTCGTCCCGACAGTACTTCAGGCACTGATGATATGACGACGGAACGGCCTTGAAGTAGTTGATGAGGGGCCGCCCGAAGATGGCGCTGTAACCGCTGGGTGCGTCGACGATGACGAAGCGACATCGGATCGAAGTTCCCCCGAGAGTGACCAGCAGCTCCACCCCTCCTTCCACCTCTTTATTCTCTCCCGAGAAACCGAAGAGAGGCCCGTCCGCCGCCTTAACTCGGGACGCTTCCACCTGAAGACCGACGAAGGTTCTCTTGAAGATGACATTCACCGAACTACCGTTATCCGCGAGGATTCGGTCGACGGTGAAGTCCTCGATCGCGGCCTGGATCACCAGAGCGTCGTGGAAGGGGTTCTCGTTCCAGAGCATGTCTTCCTCCGAGAAGGTGATCTCGTTCAATGGAGGGGGGTTTGAGACGTCGAGGCGACGCTCTTTTTGTAGATCTGGTGGAGGCTTCCCTTGCGAGAAGCTCCTAACCCAGCCCCTCCGTTGATTACTCCGACGTGTCCGCCTCCCGGACCGGGGATAACATTCCCCCTTCCTCCTTGGTCGATCCTGTCCTCGTTTCTCCTCCTCTGCAGCACCTGGTAAGCCACCTGCCCAACCTGGGCCTCCTGCTGCGGCTGCTCCCTCTCGGCCACCGTCGCTTCCATCCTCCTCCTTGCTTCCCAGAACTCAGGGCAAGCCAAGGTTCCGTGCCCCTCCACTCGATGGATATCGCAGTAGAGGGGAATCGCCGCTTCCTGCTGCCTTTCCTGCCTCCTCTCCTGCTGCCTCTCCTGCTGCCTCTCCTTTCGCCGGCGCTTAGCGGCTCACTGGGTGATGGCCATGGTCTCCCTTCTTCCTCCTCCCTGCTCTCGAGGGTTGTAATTCCTCCTCTCCTCCTGATGGACGGGTCGCCTCCACTGGGGGAGATCCCTCGGGTACTGGAATCTTCTCTCCTCGCTCCTCGTCTCTCGACCACCGACGGGCCTCCTATCCTCCTGCCTTCGAGGCCTCTCCCGCCTCTCCGCTTTTTTGAGCTCCCTTCCCCTTTCTCTCTTCTCTTCCTCTTTCCTCTGCGGCCTCTCCTGCTTCCTGTCACTGCGCCCCTCCGGCGCCCTCTCCTTCTCCAACAGCCTTCCTCTGTCCTTCCCCAGCGGTCTGTCTCCGTCTAACCGTGCCAGGAACTCCTTATTCCTCTCCTCTCCTTGGATTAACACATTGGCTCGCTCCACCATTTCTTCGAACGACTTGGGCGGCCTGTGCCCCAGCTCCATGTTGAACAGGCCCTGCTTCAGCCCAAACTTGAGGGCCACCATCAAGGTGAACCCGTCTACCACTTCCACCTCTAGCACCTCCTCCTGGAACCGATCGATGTAACGGCCCAAACTCTCGTGCTGCCCCTGCACGATCTTGAAGAGGGCGGTTGCCTCCTTCTTCCTCCGCTTGGACGTCGCAAACCTTGCCAACAGACCCCGTCGAAGATCTGAGAAGCAGTAGACTGACCCTGCTGGCAGCTGGTGGAACCAATCTCTTGCGCTACCTTTGAAGGTAATGGAGAAGAGCCGGCACTTGAGAGCATCAGACATGTTGCGAATAGACACCACATCTTCAAACCACTGAAGATGTCTCACCGGGTCGTCCTTGCCGGAGTAGTACGAGAGGACCGGCTCTCTGAAGTTGTCGGGGACGAGGGCTGCGAGGATCTCGTCGCAAAAGGGGCTCCTCCCTTCCTGGCAGCGGCGAGTATCCTCCCCGCTCGAGCAGTCATACTCGCTCCATCGGCGAGTATCTCCATACCTCGCCGAGAGTTCCGGATCTCGAAACCGGATTCCCTGACTACTCGCCGGGTGATGTCGTGGCGGGATCACCTGCTCTCCACTCGCCCAAGCGGGCTCCTTCCCTGCTCGCCGAGTTGGTATCTCCTCGCCCGGGGGTGTCCGGCGGCGGGGAGAAGTCGCCGTCACCTCTGGCGGATTGGACAACCCGACGAGTATCGCCTTCTCCACTCTCCTCGCGAACTCTTCAAAAGCCGCCACTGTCACATACTCGCTACCTTGCCTCGGGACTCCAGCTCCCGCCGAGTTACCTCCCAACTCGCCCCGGTCTCCACCATCGGCCATCTTCCAACCACGACTTTCTTCTTCGGTCGCTATCCACGCTCACCGCACCAAGTGTTGAAGCCGAGAAATATCTCAACCTCAGAAATCGGACTAGGCCACCTGAAGTTACTGGTCGAGCGGTCAAAAAGACGGTCTCTGGTCAGGAAATAGAAGCAAACTGTGCGAACAAGACCCCAGGTTGCTGCGGCAGGAAGGTCCCACCACGTACCCAGTTGCTTAGAAGAAGCAACCCCTTCTCAACCAAATTGGTCGAGCTAGGTACGAAGGAGACGAGCTCGAGCAATAGCGAGTCAAGGGCAATTGTTGGAACTCGCGAGGGCTCAGGCCGAGATTTGCTTGTTCTCTCCCTCGTACCCCTGGGGTCCTATTTATAGGGAAATCCAAGGAGGGGGGGTCTTACTTATACCCCCACCCTGGCGAGTTGGCGACTTCCCTGGGGAGCTCGCCTAGAAGAGGCGAGCATCTGTCATAGTCTCCACCTGGCGAGTTGGCCTGGGGAGCTCGTCATACTCGCCCGAACCTCCTGCGGCCTGGGGTGCTGATCTGGATCCCCATCTTGCCTTGTTGACTTTGACTTCTGATGACCTGGCGGTAGTAGGACCCACCCTCGTCGAATATGGGTTGTACACCAGCGATAGTGAGTGTCACCGGCGATAGTGCAATTTTTAAATTTTCATGTTTCAGTTTAAGAATTCTGTGTTGTAATATTATGAGACTTATTATGTGATTTTAGTGCTGCTATAATATGATTATTGACTCAACATTTATAGTTTTCTTAATGTTTAATTATCATTTTCTTGTTAATTAAAGTTTTTTGTTTACTTATTATGTTGATTCATTAGCTTGATAAGTCCAGAATTCCAAGCTCTAATCTTAATAATGAAATAGGGGAATCTGAAAGTGGCTTGGTGAAAATGTCAACAAGCTGTGAATCGGTGCCTATAAAATTAACTTTAATTGTATTTTGCTTAATGTGGTCTCTAATAAAGTGATGACGCACATCAATGTGTTTGAACCTAGAATGATGAACTGGATTATACGTTAAGTCAATTGCACTCTTGTTATCACATTTTAATTCAATTATTTCATGAATAATTCCAAAGTCTTCTAATGTTTGCTTCATCCAAAGAGCATGTGCACAACAGCTACCTAGTGCAATGTACTCGGCCTTGGTGGTGGATAAGGTAATAGAATTCTGTTTCCTACTCAACCACGAAATTAGTGGAGGGTCTAGGAGGTGACAGGTGCCACTTGTGCTCTTACGGTCTAATGAACAACCAGCATAATCAGAATCAAAAAGCCATGTAAAATAAAGGTATCATTGTGAGGATACCACAAACCTAACTTAAACGTGCAAATAAGATATATAAAAATACGTTTAACCACTTTTAAATAAGATTCTTTAGGATTATCCTGAAATCTAGCACATAAACGTACAGCAAACATAATAACAGGTCTGGAGGTAGTCAAATATAGCAGTGATCCTATCATTCCTCTATATAATGTTTGATCTATAGAAATACCACTTTCATCATTTCCTAATTTCAATGAGACACTCATGGGGTATTTGCTAGCTTGTTTTAGATTTTAAAATCCAAATCTTTTTAAAATATCATGAATGTTGAAACCAAAAATAGGTCTCTTATGGAGTTCACCCTTGGGGAAGGGGTGATCGCACACCTACTTCTCTCCCGCGAGCTGGAAGACTGGAAGAGAGAACTGGGAAAGGACCCAAGGGCTTGGCGCAAAGGACCCACCACACACCCGGAAGATCACTGAGCGCTTCCCCTCCTTAACCAGGTGCTGGGCTAAGGTACCTCAGGAAACGTTAGGGGGACTTTGGAGATAAGTAAGTGTGCCTTCTGAGGTACCCCTTGTAACGGCCTCCCCAACCGCTGGCACCCCCAGCACCACGCTCGAAAGGGTTCAGCCTAACCAGGTCTGCAGACCATGCACCCCAACCCCTCTCTGCGCCTGTTTTTCAGCAGCGGTAGGTTGTTGCCACTGGGGATCGAACCCAGGACCTTGATAAGAGACTCTTTACCACAGCTCTCATCACCAATTGAGCTGTAGCAACCTACTGCTGTTGAAAAACAGGCACGGAGAGGGGTTGGGGTGCATGGTCTGCAGACCTGGTTAGGCTGAACCCTTTCGAGCGTGGTGCTGGGGGTGCCGGCGGCTGGGGAGGCCGTTATACCCCTTGGGTCCTATTTATAGATTTCTAAAAATGGCCTGCAAATAGCCAACCTCCGTTTTTCTGAATAGCTATGTGCAGCGCACCCGGGTTTGCCAACAGCGAGACTCCGCTGTTTTAACTGGTTATGGGCAGGCCAGCGGGTGCAAAATTGTAACAATACATCACAGCTGAATGGGCGAGTTGCCCGACGAATGCCTCTACTCGACAAGGGCGACGAGTGCCTAATGGAGCTGGCACTCGCTGCCTCAGCTCGGCACCTTGGCGAGCTCAGACCCGACCTGCTTTACTCGCCTGCCTTTGCTTTGTCGAACGGCCCGGAGTTCGTCGAACTGGGCTCGATGAACCCCACTACGAGTTAGGGCTCCCTGGTCGCCTAGGCGAGCTGGACTAGGTACCTAGGCGAGCTGGGCTCATGACGCCGGGGCAGGGGCGTCGAGTATACTCGACTCACTCGACGCCAGGCTGAAGGCGCCGAGTGAACTCGCCGCTCGGGCTGGTGGCGTCGAGTGAACTCGACGCCCAGGACCTAGTTCGCCCAAGGCTTGGGCTAGGCTCAGCTGACCCCACTCGCCGGATACAGGGTTGTTCAATGAATATATTTAGATTGACAAATAAAAATTCCATCATGTCTTTGAGTAATTTGAAAACTAAGAAAATAAGTGAGTTCACCTACCATGCTCATTTCAAATTCATTTTTCATAATTTTTATAACATTATCACACAATTTTTCATTAGTGGAACAAAAAATGATTTTCTGGATTTATTACAAGTGTGTGTTGCGTGATCAAACTTATTACATTTAGCGCACGTGATGAAAGAGGTTGGCGGGTTTTTCAAAATACGTTTTGAACTTTTGTTGGGAGCAGTAGTGACAGTAGATTTATTATTTTAATTTTAAAAAACGATTTTCTAGATTTTTACTTATAGTCGACGACAGTGGATGTTGCCGGACGATAGTGTTCTAGAGAGTAACCAAGTCCGAATTTTGCCGAACCATAACATTGGCTCGCCAAAATCATATTCAGTGACTTTTGGCCCATTCCAAACTTATTAGTGGACATTTCTAGATCACGGGCTCGTCCTCTCAATGCAGTGTTTTTGGTAACAATGGTGCTGCATCGGCTTGCGAAGGACTTTTTGCTGCCTTCCACTTGAGATTGAGAAAGTTTTAGAGATCTCTCTAAGGCCTCTTTCTCTCTTGTAAGAGATTCAACCCGAGATCGAGACTTAGATAGATCTTTCTCAAGTTCTAGTATCCTTGTCAAAGACGGACAATCCTCTTGACAAGTCACTTCCTCCTTCCCAAGTATTTTTACTTCATTTTTTAACTTTTTATTTTCAGATTTCAATAATTTAATTTCATTCAAACTTTTATCAAAATACTTGCATGTCTGTAAAAATTCATTATACAAATCTTCATAAGAAGGAGGTTTTACCTCAGACGTCCTTTCCTATCAGACACATGTTGGCCTCCTCTTCAGTCTCTAAGCTTGAACTGCTTGACTCCTTAAATGTGACGTCATCTCAGGTTTCAACCTTCAGAACTTTCTTCTTATCCTTCTTATTGTGCCGCTTCTCTTTCTACTCTTTAAAATATTTTGGGCACTTGCTCTTAATGTAGCCAACTCTCCTGCAGTGATAGCACTCAGGTGGTGATCTCTCTTCATCATCCTCTCCATCAGCTTGAGCTTTTCCTTTTCTATACCCAGATTCTTGATTCTTATTTCTGAACCCTAATCCACAGTTGAAGCACTAATTTGAGAGAAGTAAATGCGAGCTACACCCTAAGTCCAAACTCTTCGTTGAACCGTGGTTTTTGGGTTCAACACGTCGACTAGAAGTCGCCGCAACTTCGACTAAAAGTTGACGCAACTTTGATTGGAATTCCACTCTACTTTGAATAAAAGTCAGGGCAAATAAATTTGATAAGTTGATGGATTTCAAAGGACTATATCGATGCATACTTCGACATGATATCGACTAAATGTCGACTATAGAGATATACTTACAAACAGTCATAATTCTATGTTGCTTCTATTAGGACTTGACGTTACGTCGACTAAATTTCTTAACTGAATTGATTATAAGGTTTCAATCAAAATTATTTCAAGAAGGGATTTGGATAACAGAATCTTGGAGAAGTTAGAGGATGTCGATTCATATATATGATGAGATACAATAAAAGAAGGAAGGATGATGAATTACTATTGAATGCACACATCAATCACCAACTTCAGACGATCAAGAAATTCATATCATATCATGATAAATTGATTTTGATAGAGCAAGTTTAGAAGATCATCATCAACAATTAAATTTCTTCCATCAATCAGTCGATTTTTTGATAGTTGTTGAATCTACAAAAGATAATTAGTTCTTCTTCTCAAGAGGAAACTTCATCAGATTTAGAGAAGATTCAGGGATAATCTAGAAATTGGGCATATAATCTTTGTGATTTTGATATTCAGAAATTCATCAAAAGTTCCAGATATCATCACTACTTATCCTCAGAAATCTACTATGAGGACATTGAGAGAAGATTTATTCTATCACAAATCTTATTTCATTTTCTTATCTCATTTTGAGAAAAGAATTTTGAGAATCTCTCTTCAAAGGATTCAGTGAAAGGTTCTCAAAGTCTTCTTGAGAAAAGACTCAGATTGTAATTGATTCAAGATTTTCTTATCAAAAGATATAGTGTTTGTTCTAAGAGTATCCTGATCAAAAGACTCATACTCTGTGATAGTGAATTCTTACCAATGGGATAGAAGAGTGGATGTATCCAGATTAAGGGAAACCAATATATTCTTTGTGTCTTCTGTGTTTTTGCATTTGTTTTAAATTATGTGAAGTGATTATATTTACCTGCATCTATTTTTTGTTTATTGTTAATGTATATGCAAATTCTGTGAATTAAACTAAGTGTTTGAAATAAATTTTAATCTCTATTTACCCCCCTTTAGAGAAAACTCTGAGTTATTTAGCAACTGCTCCCATTTCATATCTCTCGGCCGACCATCATTACAACGTGCCAGAACACTTGAAATTGATGGATGAGTTTAATGGTAGGATTCTCCCCCATTGATGGATTACACTCCATCACAAACAAGCGCCAAAAAATCCCCTCCCATCAATTCACAACCACGACAGGCAATGCGGAATGTCGATCTATTGGTCGGGGTTTGCCGAAATGGTACAAGGCTTACAATATTGATACTTCGCTACTCATTATGTACCTAGACAAGTGCTGCGATGATCGAGAATGGCTGGAAGAGTTTAAGAACATCATTTTTCTCCTCGAAAATCATCGCCTGATCATGAGGTACCAAGACAATCTGAACAGCATGGATCATGCTCGGCAAGAACAATTCATGGCTGTCATGGCCAAAATCATTGTTGGCACTGGACAAACTCTAATGCAGGAAGGCTCCATCATTGAAGTTGAATTGGATGCATTGTTGGATCGCATTGAAAAGTGGGAAATTGAGAATGATGTGCTCCCATCCAAGCGCATCATGATGAGCAAACTTCTCGCTTTCCACGAGTCACAGAAAAAACACATCAAAAATTGCTTAACATCATCCGCATCCATGTTGACTACAGTCGTGAATCGCTTCTTTTGTTCGTGTTTGCGCCATGGATCAGGGAATAATAAAAACTTGTGTTGTCATAGATGAGCCATTTACCCGGAGACCATATCCTTAAATAGAGAGAACTTGTTGCTACATGTCGTTGTCACTCAAATCAACTTTCGAGGCAAACTCCAATTCGATCCTCGCTGGATGTATTTGCCAATCTCTGGGATGCATATTATTCTCAAACAGTATCTTGCATTATTTCTAACCAATGACATCACTCCCTCACCCAAGTCTCTGTCGACGATGTTTCATTTATTGTCTCTCTCGATTGATGATTTTGACGACGAATTTGGATTGACGATGACGTATATTTGGACAATCCCTTCCTTAACTGCCTTAAAATCCGGCAGGGCAATTAGAATCACTTAGAATAGTTGCGGAATCAATAGTTGATATACAATTTGGCTGAGTCACGTGTTTGATGTGATTGTTCATGATGCCCTTGATGTTGTCGATAATGTTATCGAGTGGGCTCATGATGATCATCACATCGTTGAAGAAGAAAATGTTGCACTACGGGATGATGATGATCCAAACCATGCCGACGATGCTGATCTGTTGATTGGAGCCGAGTCTGGCATCAAAGTCAGCAATGTGCCCCCATTCCATTCAGTCCAATTATAAGCGTCACAAACCAGGACCAACATCGTATGAGTGCAGTTCTTCATCGAGTCACATTAAGAAACCTCACAACCTCAACATATTGGGCAATGAATGTTAGTCAGTATTACAAGGGATTAATCTCTGGGAAGCTGTCATGAGCACTTCACCAATGATCAACCCCTTGAAGCATTGCTTATTTTGAATGATTGCTCTCAGATTTCTTCTGCCCGATGAACTCTGGGATCTGAAGGATTTCTCCATTGAATCCTTGCATCTTCCACAATTACATCGAATATGGCATGTTCTGGTCTCAGCTTTTCTTAGCACTAATTTCTCTTTCAAACAGTTCATTCGACTGAAATCAGAATAGGTCATGAAACAGCACCTGGAGGATATGGTTGCCTAGGCCCGATTCAGATTGCCCATTCAACGAGCAACACCCAAATGCAACATCATAACTTCCCCGATTCAGATTTTTAGAGGGGGTTTGAAGACGAATGGGTTCATCCGTGCTATTCATGGCTTTCATGGAGAGGAAAGGATATCGTAAGGTAACGACATCTCTCCTCTTGTTATTAGAATACATGCATAACATCTTTTTTAATGCCTTTTATTTCTTGGCACCAGATCTCTCAAATGAGAGGGATTCAGGTCGTCTTGATTTAAGAGGAACCACTGGGTCGATTGAGTCCATCCCCGATATATTTTGTATTAGAAAATCTGTTCTGTTAATATATTAGACGTTGTGGGTAAAGAAGTAATCACGATCGCTGGTCAGATTTGGTGATGTTGTTTGACGTGCATTTTAAGGATTTTACTAGAAATCTGATTGTGGTGATGACGTCATTGCGATGCCCTTAATCTTATATGAGAATGAATGTTGGCTTAGGGTGGGAAATGATTTGTGTGATTGTGCGACGGATTATGATGTCAGCTTGGTTGAGAAGGCGTGACTTTGTCTTTATGGTCGGTTGACTTATCCCGTGATGTTGTGATTCATGCGTGGAGGGTGTCCTGACAAGATAAGTCTCCTCTATGAAATCTGACGAGAATGTCTATGTTTTTAGACAAGCCCGATGGTGTTGTGATCCATGTGCGATTGGGGTTTAAGCAACAGTTTTTAGCAGTGATTGTGCTTAAAATTGTGTAATAAGAGAGAACGGTGGAACTGATGGACCTTGGGCTCGTGTAATAAACCCGATAGTGTTGTGATCCATGTACGGGTGGGGACTTAGTGGGAGTCCTCGACCTTGGGCTTGTATGCTTTTGGGGAAATGAAGTACCCATGTGACTGATGTGATGTGATGTTGTATGATGATATGTTAGAATCATACACGCCATAGGTTACTTTGGGTGAAACCCAGGTTTGCATACATGCTGCATTTGTAGGCCCCTTTTATTTAAATACTCAATATAAATATATGTTTGATGTTTGTGACACTCATTCTTGGTGTTTCTATGTCAATTTCTATTTTATTACATATGCATACGAAGTGCTGACCTACAAAGTGATGGAGTGTCCCGGGGTCTATCAGGGACGATCAGGAGGAGATGTGTTGTACATTGTTGTGGTTAGCCATAACTGACCCATGTTATACCACATCTTCTGTGATGGTTGCAGGGCAAGGATTGCAAGCTAGAGCTAGCTCGTCGGCCAAAAAGGCCTAAACCTCATGAAGTGTACCTCCTTCTGTTGCTTGTTGTATGTTTATTTTATTACATTACGGCTTGCACGTTGAGGTTGCATATGACTGCTTTTATATGTGATGTGGTGGATATTGTCTTGAACACTATGATGATTTAAGACCATAAAGCCGTTTAGACTCCTAAGTATTTGAGGACAACTTCTAGTCTTTGTTTAGTGTTTTCAATGTCTATTTTTTGAGTTTTGAGATGGATAGTACTCTTCACTCTTCTGTTCAATCAAGTCGAGCTCCTCTCTAGCTACAAGAAAAACACTTATTAGCTAGGAGAAAAATTCGTTGCTAAATCATAAAATTCGTTGCTAATTTATATTAGCAAGGTATTTAGCAACAAAATTTTTTTGATTCTAATTTGAGCCTAGCTAAATTTAGCATGGATCTTTTTTCTAGCTATTTTGCAAGGAAATTTTAGCAAGGTTTTTTTTTCTTTTTAAATTAGCAAGCAATTCGATTTTTGTTGCTAATTATTATGTTAGATAAAAAAGATATATTAATATGATAAAAAAATTTACAAAAAATATGCAAGTAGTAGGTTTCGAACTCGCCTACCTCTCATAAACGTTTAACTAATCTTACCAACTATACTAAGAAATCTTTTTGAAATATTATTGCGGTAATATATATATATATATATATATATAAATTCTTTATATTTAATTTAAAACATTATGTTTAGAAATTATAAACATATACATATATATGATTTCAGTTTACACTAAAAATGTACGCTGATTTATATATATATATATATATATATATATATATATATATATATATATATATATATATATAAGTATTAACTTTTTATAAAATCATATAAAAACAAAATAAATTATTAATTAATTTATTGAATACTTGTAAGATAATTAATAAATATATATAAAGAACTAAATATGTTATTGAATAAAAATAATCTTTGTTAATTTCTCGTTTCTAAGATAGGTAGATGTTGAAATAATTTATAAAATTATATACAAAACTATATATATATATATTTATTATTTTGATGGATACTAATAAACTATGCTAATTTATATACATATAAATATATAAATAATTTTTAAATATATATAAAGTATATATATATATATATATATATATATATAATTGTTCCATTTCTAATTTTAGCTAGGGCTTTAATTTTAAAGAGACATAAAGAAATAAAAAATATATATATTTTTAAGAAAATGAGCAAAAGCTTTGAGAGAAATATGTTCATCAATATTTTACAACAAAAAAATTTGTTACTATTTCTGGAACAAAAATATTCGTTGCTATTTTTGCAACAAATATTTTGCAACAAAATAATTCGTCGCTAATTTTGCAACAAAAAATTTTGTTGCTAATTTTGTAGGTAAAGTAGGAAATCATTTACCTTGCTAAATTTGATGCAAATTAGCAAGGAATTATCTTGCCTTTCTAATATCCCTTGATCATGATCTCCCGTGAAATCTCGTTGAGTTGCTCTCTCTCCCATGCAATCTCGCCGCCAAGCTTGAATAGTTACGATATTTTTTGTTGCAAAAAAGCAACAATTTTTTTTATTGCAAAATATTTATTGTGGGAAAAAAATATTTTTTTACAAAAAATATCATTGTGTTCCTTTTTACAAATAATAATATTTTTATTTCTCTATCCCCTCTCATAAAACATATTTGTTGTCTGTATATATTTATAAAATAGTATCAATTTTTTTTATTTAACAAAATAAAAAATATTTAATTCTTTATATAATTTATATTTTTATAAATTATTTAAGTACTTATATATATTTATAAATTATTAATATTCAATAATTTTTTTTTAATATATATAAATTATATAAAGAATATATATTAATTATAAAAAACAATATGTATTATAAATATAAAGGAATATATATTTATATATTATATAAATTTAAATATAAAGGAATATATATATTTATATAACGAACTATAAATATATATTGTATGAGTATATATTTATGTATTATATATTTATATTTGTTTATATAATTTTATAAACAAAAGAAGTATTATAATTAAATAAATGCTTAAATATGTATATAATGTTTATATATGTATAAATATTGTCATTTGCAAACAGATAAATACTTTAGATCAGTTGGTAATAATGGTTGGGCTATTTGTGATAGGTCTCAGGTTCGAATATCAGTGATTACAAATAAATGAATTCTTTTTTATTGTATCTAAAAGTTATTTTAATCTAATGAAATTAATAAATAAAATGACAAATATTAGCTAGGAATAATTTGCTTGCTAAAAAATCCTTGCTTTATAGAAACGAATAATTTTGTTGTTAAAATTAGCTACGAGCATATTAGCTACAAAAAAAAATTGTTACTAAATTCGTTGCTAATTAAAATTAGCAATAAATTTAGCTATTTAGCAAGGTATTAAGCTCCTTGCTAAAAGTAGTTTTTTTATAGTGAGTGTTCTTGTATCCTTTTATAATATCAAAGTTGTGGTGTCTATATGCTATGGGGTTCCGGTCGGACCCATATTATATGATTATTATAGGGAAGGTGTTATACGACCTCGAGTGTGGTACAAAGTAGGGAAACCTAATTTGGAGGAACACTTGTTTAAATTGTTCAATACTCGTCGGGGTCATGGTCTTCCAAATCAAAATAGTCATTCATAACCTCTGCAAATAAACTTACATTCTTCCCTCTAACGAACAATTTAAAACAACACTAGATAGATGATAAATAAATAAGGGGCATCCCAAAGATAAGAACGAACTTGATGCAAAAATCTCTTTTTTGTTAATAAAGTAAGTCAGGTGGAAAACTCTACTAACTATGCAGTTTACATAATCTGCATACTAATGTACCATGCTTTCATATATAACCAATAACCATTCGTATGAAAATCTTTCGTCAATCTCAAAATAAGATAATGAATTTGAACACTCAATACTAGATAGATGATCCACCACTGAGTTTTCTACTTCTTTTCTATCTTTAATCTTCAAATTAAACTCTTGTAAAAGAAGCACCCAACGATTCAAGCGTGGTTTAACATCTTTTTTTCGTAAGATAACAGATGACATCATGATCAGTGTATACTATGGATTTAGTGCACAAAAAATATGACCTAAACTTCTCAAAAGAGAATACTACAACTAGTAACTCTTTTTCGGTAGTGGTATAATTGACTTTGACTTCAATCAAAGTTTTACTAGCGTAAGTTATTGTGTGGAATATCATACCCCACACGTGCCTTAAGACAATTCCAATGATATAATCACTAACATCACACATTAAAACAAATGTCTCTTCTCAATTGGGAGCCATCACAATAGGAGCAGTAGTTAATTGATATTTGTATTTGTTAAAAGAATTTAAACAATCTTCATAAAAAAAATCACGTCTTTTTCTAATAATCCACTTAATGGTTTTGCAATTTTTATGAAGTCTTTAATGAATCTTCTATAAATACTAGTGTGACCTAAGAAACTTTGTAGCATTTTTAAGTTTTTAGGTGGTGACAACTTTGAAATTATCAATCTTTGTCTTATCTACTTCTAACCCACTTTAGAAACATGTTATCCAAGTGATATTCCTTCACGTACCATGAAATGATATTTTTCTCAATTTAATACAAAGTTAGTTTCAACACATCGTGTAAGCACCTTTTTTAAACACACTAAACATGCATCAAATAAAAAACAACACTCAAGCCTTTAAACATGCATCAAATGATTTTTCAAACATAGAGAAAGCATCCATGATAATCTCTATACCATGATCCATAATATCTACAAATATAGCTATCATGAAACGCTGGAAAGCCATAGGTGATTTACACAAACCAAAAGATATTCTTCTAAATGCAAAAGTTTCATAAGGACACATGAATGTTGTCTTTTCTTGGTCTTCCAAATCTCCGATAATATTGTTATAACCTGAGTAACTATTTTGAACATGGAAAAAATCATTTCCTGTTAATTTGTATACAACTTGATCAATGAATGATAAAGGAAAATAATATTTTCTTGTGGCTTTATTTAACTTTGTATAGTTTATGTATACAAATGCATCTACTTGTAATTATTCTAGTGGAAATCAACTCATTCTTTTCATTTTTATTACAGTCATTCCTACTTTCTTTAGAACACACTACATAGGTGAAACAAAGAACTATCAAAAATAGGTTGTATGATTCATGCATCTAACAATTTGTTAATCTCTTTTTTAACAACCTCATTCATTGGTGGACTTATACGATGTTGGGGCTCTATAGATACCTTAAAAGATTCTCAAAAATGATATTGTGCATGCATAATGAGGGACTGTTTCCTCGAATATCAAATATGGTCCATCCTATGGCCAGCTTAAATTGCTTTAATAAATCTACTAATTTTTGTTATTGTTCAGGAAATAATTTTAAAATAACTATAACCGATTGTGTTTTATGTTCTTTTAGATATACATAAGTGAGATGATCGAGAAGAGACTTTAATTATAAAGACAGTGGCTAACTATAGAGGGCTTGTCCACCAATGACTTATCCTGCATTTCAAGTGGTTCTGGTTTCCGAAATAAGGCAGTTTGCCTCTCAAATATGTGTAAAAATTCCTAAATTTCTTCTTCATTATCAGATAACTCATCATAGGTTAATATTCATGCTAACATATCATCCTTATTATCCTATTTATATTTCAAATCATAATCATAAAGTGATATATTATTGACTTCCTCCGTATCATCTTCCTTCTCATAAGGGAATTTTATTTCCTTAAGAATGTTATATGTTTATCATTAACTCTCATGGTCAAATCTCCATTATGAACATCAATCAATGTTCTTCATGTTGATATGAATGGTCTACCTACAATAATAGGAACTTCCATATCCTCTTCCATATCCAAAACAATAAAATATGCTGTAAAAATGAATTTATTGACTTTAACTAATACATCTTTTATGATCCTTTTTGGAAAATCAAGGGTTATATCAGCTAATTGCAAAGTTAGCAATGTTTTTGAAATTTCTCCCAATTCCAACTTCCTATAAATATACTTGCCCTTAGATCACATAAATCCTTACCTTCAAATTGATACTCAATAGAGCACGGTATATTGAAACTTCCTAAGTCTTTTAATTTAGGTGGAAGTCTTTTTTGAAGTATTGCACCACACCCCTGAGTGAGTGCTACTATTTCATTTACTCCAAATATTTTTTCAACATAGATCTCTTTAATAAATTTAACATAACTTAACATTTGTTCTAAAGCCTCTGCGAATGGGATATAATTTTGCATTTTTTAAAATATTTCTAAGAATTTTTGAAATTGTTGATCTAACTTGCTTTTTCTCAATTTTTGAGGAGCCGTGATTGTGGGTAAACTATCACGTCCTCCTTCTTATTTGTGTCAACACTCATATCACTCTTCTTTTCACCTAGAACTTCTAGTTTGTTCTCATCTTCACCTTCTCCATTTTCTTTTAACTCTTCATTAAGTTTGCACGGAATATCACTCTCTACATTCTTTTCAATGATGTTCTTTTTAGTTTGTTTAATTGTAGGACTATTTTCTAAATCCTTTCCACTCCTTTCCACTCCTTAATGTGACAGCTTTGCATTGTTGCTTGTATCCTTTAGCATTTGGGGTAGTATTCATTGGAAGTGTTCCTTACGGCCTAATGCTCATTGCATAAGCGATTTGTTCTAATTGAGATTCTATCACACAAAATGAACCTTCTAAGCTTACAATGTGAGCATCACTCATTTATATAGATTCGATGAGAAACTCATCTAATAATTTCCTAGAAGACACTTGTTGATTAAATGTGTTATTTTGAGCTGGATGTGAATTTAAGTTGAATCTGGGTAGATGAGTCAATCCTGGATTATTTTTCCATGAAAGTTTGGATGATTTTGCCATTCAGGATTATAATGGTTTGAAATGCATTATTATTATTTTGCCTTTGTTGTCCACTAATGTAGTTAACCTCCCATTATGACTAATGAGTTGTTCAACTATAAGTGAATGAGTACTGGTAGTCGGAGGGGTAACTATGTTGTTAACTTGTGGATTCATTTGATTTTGGTGTAAAATTAAAGCATTCAACCTCTTATTCATCGAATTAAATTAAGCAGTTATTTGTGCTGCAAAAGAAGTTAACTGGTCTACTTGGTATATGCCACATGTGGAAAAGACGATCCTTACTGCTCAAATGAATTATAATTGTTAGATGATAAGTATTTTAAGATTGCATATGCATCTTCAAGATATTTATTTATAACTGAAGCTCATGCAGCTCCATCTGCTTGAATCATAGTGGACCCCTAGAGGTCATTGTAGAAGGCCCACACCTATTGATGAATGGATAAACTATGGTAATGACACTTCCACAATATTCCTTAAAATGTTGTCATGCATCATAAAGTGTTTCCTCAGTCCCTTACATGAACGTAGTTATGTCTCATATTAATTTGGCTATTTTGGAAGGAGGGACGTATTTAACTAAGAATTTTTCTACCACTCATGCCCATGGGGCGATGCCTTCATTAGGAAGGGAATTGTGCAAATCCTTTGCTTTTCAATCCAAAGAAAATGGGAACAAATGGAGTTTGATAACTTCATCTGACGTGTCATTAATTTTGAATGTGTCACATATTTCAATGAAAGTCCTTAAGTGAGCATTGAGGTCTTCATTATTAAGTCCAACAAACTCATTGTGTTGAACAAGTTGCATAATAATAGAATCAATTTTAAAGTGTTTTTCTTCAATTAAGGCTTTGTGATACTAAACTACAATCCTCCCCGAAAGGGCATCTTATATTCACGACAAGCTCGTCTAAGTTCAAATGTTTGACCATTTTGATCCACCTGACCTTCTTGATCCTTGCAATCCTGATGATTTTCTTTGTTAGCATTTTGATGATTTTGATTCATTGTTGGAGGATTGACATGTTCTAACTGAAATGCTTATTTATTTTGCCTACATATCCGTTCAATTTCTAAGTTTAAAGGTAACAATTCAGGAAAATGAAATATGGACATGCACCAAGCAAAATAATAAATGAAAATGAAAGTAAAATAAAAAATTTGAGCTCCAAATATCCAGAGCTACTAATATTGTAAGAAAACACTAAATTAGTTTGTACCTCCCTGACAACGGCGCCAAAAATTTGATACAGTGAAAAATAGAATATACACAAGTGTATGTGCCAGATTAAGTAATACAATAAAAATAAAGATCGTTCTCACAAAAAAGTAATTAATTCAATGCTTGCAAATACTAATTTAACATTTTCCTTAAATCCAATAGATCAAATAAAATGATTTTTAAACGGATGAAAACTCTAATTAAATTTAACAATGATTTCCTTAAAATACTTTTCGCAGTTTAAAGAAGTAGTCTTGTATTATGATTTTCTATGCCTAATGTGATAAATCCTTTGTATGGGGATTTATGAAAATGCTTAATCAATTATCTTGCAATGATTTTAATGCAGAAATCAGTATCTCTCGATATCAGAAATTAATATAATTTTATTTCTCTTGTCATCTCTAACTCGGGCGAAACGAAGAATAGTATGGAGAATAAAAATCAATGTTGCTAACATAAAATTGAAATCTCTTTTTTTTTGTTATATTGAATCTATGAAACACTTAAGCAACTCATCTCTCGAATTATGAAGCGCATTAAAAAGAAAAAAAATCGGCTAAAAGTTCCAATATTAAGATCATAAATTCAATAAAGATTGTGTATCAAACTATCATAAAGAAAATTAGGAAAATCTTCATTGCAAAAGTCATAGTACTTTCAACATACAAGAGTAAGAGAAATTAATTCATAATTGTAAAAACACACCACATAATATGAAAGATTTTACTAAACATGATGATCAAAATTCAAAATGATGTGGGAAATCACCCAGATTTTCGAAAGATCTGTCTTCAAGTAGAACCAGTGAGCCCTCCTTTGTCTCCAAAATGGAAAATCGATCAGTTCCTTGTAAAATTGTCGTCCCTTTCTATCCTATTTTGCCCCTTTTGGAAGCCTCAATATCCCTTAATCGAAGCCCCTTTTCATACTTGTAACATACACAAAATTTAAAATTTAAATCACCCTGAACAACTACTAAAGTTGTTGGAACAACTTTCCCTGATAATTAATTGGTCCAGGTTCATTTCTTCAAGTTGCATTCTTCGACATTTCTATAATAAACACATAGGATAATGAAAATAATACTGGAACTTAGACAAAACATAAACTTAATCAAATTTCACTTATTTAAAGTCATATTTATCAATTATAATAAACGTAAGGTTAAACTAATGAGTTTAAATAACTTCTTTTTAAGAAGTTATCAACGAGTTCCATTTCAGGCGAGTTCCAACTCACGCCAATTCCAGCTCATGAGAGTCCAGCCCAGGCCAGTTCTAACTTAAGCGAGCTCCATCTCATTAGACAGCTCGTGAAATCATGTTGGAAACATCAAGTTCGAAGACTTCACATAGGTTTGACGAGCTCGTGATGGGAACCTCATTTGGCGAGTTCATAGGCGACCTCAAAATTGACCAGTTCATGCGACCTCATCTGGGAGAGTTCAATAAAACACGCAAGTGTTCTACTCGCAAGTGCTCTGTCAACACGCAAAACATGAGGCGAGCTCATGTAGGTGACCTCCTCTAGGGAAGTTAAGGGTCAGAGGAGATGAAATCGAGTTCAGCGAGAAGTGATTTCAAGGACGGGAAAGCTCGAATTTGGGCGAGTTGGAGTATATGAAATAAAAAATTTCCACAAAGGGCACTACCCCATTGACCACTATCCACTGACTGGGCATCAGAACTTTGGAAAACTCTGCGTAGGGGGTCATAAAGTCAAAGGTGACACTTGCTTTGTCCTTATTTTCACCCATTTTAGTGCTAACACCTTTTCACACATTGTACATATACATTAACGCTCATGGATGCTTTAGTAAAACCCATGAGTATTGTCATATGATTTATAAACAGTGCTGGCTTTGACGTTTCGACCACAATGGTAATTGTCACAGAAGAATCCACTAACATGGTCATGGCAAAGCGTATATCTCTTGAGTCCATTCTCACGGGGAATTCTTTTATATTTCGTAATCTTATACACGAGAGGTCATTTCTTTAATAGTTGATACTCTATGAATTCATACTTACAATGTTTTTTCTTTAATTTCACTAGTTCATACTCGCGTGGTCATCACTTCAGCCACAATGGTACTCATTTTATCTCTTCAACATACATTAGTCTGTGAATTGTTACAAGGTGTTTTCTTTAATTCCGCGAGTTCATACTCGCGAGGTCACTCCTTTTGTCACTATGTATTCATTTCAACTTGTCAATGACTCATACTTGCAAGGATATAATCAAATTAACTACTCATCTCTACAAGACCCAAAAGATATTTATATTCGGCAAGTGCTTACATGCGATGAGTGTTCTCAGTTTGGATGATCTTATTCTGCGGCTTATACTTCATGATAAAGATTCAAAGGGCTATTACACATAACTCACTTGGCAAGAAAAAGTCATCATAAATCAGATCATGTAAAATATATGAGTTCTGTTTTATCCATTGCATAAATCAACATTACCCTCTTATTTATGCTAATTATGATATCCACCTCTTCGGCGCTTGACATAATAAAATATGGACGCATAAGAGTGTCACCCCCGAGAATAATAAATTCAAATCCTCGAGCTGAGTTGTTGCAGTAGTCTGGGTCTCTATACAAGATCCTCTCTTGCATGCTGACTACTTGACTTCTTAAGTGAAATTCCAATCCTCGAGTAGAGTTGTTATCGTAGTGTGGGCCCATGCATGAGCTCCTCTCCTGCATGCTAGCTACTTTTCCCCTCGAGTGAACCAAAATCAGAATGAGGAAGAAAAAGATATCGTGATGTAAGTCAATGATTCCTTGCATCATAGGTATTGCTGCGTCTTGAGATCCTAATTGCCATGGTTCCGCCGCATCACAAGGAGCGATTGTGAGGAATTGATGTCTTTGAACAGATTTATTGTCGTTGTCCAGACCCTTGCACAAGATTGCCTTCTACAAGCTGACAACCTTCCCTCTCAAGTGAGTTGATGTCCTTGAGCAGAGTTGTTATCATAGTCCGGGCCCCTGCATGAGATCCTATCTTGCATGTCGGCCACTTCCCCCTCGAGTGAGTTAATGTCCTCGAGCAGAGTTATTGTCATAGTCCAGGCCCCTGCACGAGCTCCTCTCTTGCATGTCGCCTACCTTCTCCCTCAAGTGAGTTGATGTCCTTGAGAAGAGTTATTGTCATAGTATGGGCCCCTACATGAGCTCCCCTCCTATATGTCATCTACTTACTCCTCGAGTGAGTTGAAGTGCTCGAGCAGAGTTGTTATCGTTGTCTGGGCCCCTGCATGAGCTCATATTCGGCATGTCAGCTACTTGCCACCATGAGTGAGTAGATTCCCTCGAGCAGAGTTATTGTCGTAGTAAAGGCCCTTGCTCGAGCTCCTCTCTTGCATGCCAGCTACTTCCCCTCAAGTAAGTTGATGTCCTCAAGCAGAGTTGTTGTCGTAGTTCAACCCCCTACACAATCTCCTCTCATGTATGCCGACTACTTTCCTCTTTGAGCATCGACTCTTCTTTACCTCTGATTTATCTTGTTCATCTAGCAAATGGCCAAGGAGGTATTGACTCTTCACCTCCTCTAGTTGAGCTTGCTTGTATAACAAATGACTTGGGAGGTGTCGAATCTTATCCACCTCTAGTTGAGCTCGCTTGTCTAACGAATGGCCGTGGAGGTGTTGACTCTACACCTCCTATAGTTGAGTTTGCTTGTCTAGCAAATGGCCTTGGAGGTGTTGACTCTTCTACACCTTTATTTGAGCTCGCTCGTCTAGCAATGACCTAGGATGTATCAACTCTGCCACTTCCAGTTAAGATCGCTTATATAGTAAATGGTCTGGGTAGTGTCGACTCTTCATATCCTTTATTTGAGCTCGCTGGTGTAGAAAATGGTCTGAGAGATGTTGAATTTTCTCCACCTCTAGTTGAGTTCACTCGTATAGCGAGTGGCCTGGGAGGTATAAACTCTTCTCCACCTCTAGTTGAGCTCGCACGTCTAACGAATGATTTGGGAGGTGATGACTATTCTCTACGTCCAGTTGAGCTCCGCACCTGAGAGGTGTCGACTTTTATCCACCTCCTTCAGTTGAGCTCACTCGTCTAGATAATGACCTGGAAGCTATCGACTCTTCACTCCTCCAGTTGAGCTCGCTCATCTAGCGAATAGCCTAGAAGGTGTCGACACATCCCACCTCAAGTTGAGATCAATTGTCTAGCAAATGTCATGAGAGATGTCAACTCTTATCCACCTCCAATTGAGCTCGCTCGTTTAGCCAATGGTTTGGGTGGTGTTGTCTTCTCTACCTCCAGTTGTGCTCCAATATTGAGAGGTGTTGACTTTTATCTACTGCCTTTAGTTGAGATCGCTCGTCTAGCGAATAACTTGGGAGATGTCGACTCTTCTACACCTCCAGTTGAGCTTCACTTCTTTGAGGTATCGATTCTTCTCCACCTCCTGTTGAGCTCGCTTGTCTAGTGAATGGACTGAGAGGTATAGATACTTCATCTCCTCCAGTTGAGCTTGCTTGTCTAGCAAATGACCTATGAGGTGTCGAATTTTCTCCACCTATAGTTGAGTTATACTCCTGGGAGGTGTCGAATCTTCTCCACCTCCAGTTGAGTTTGCTCGTCTACCGAATGGCCGGGGAGGTGCCAACTCTTCACCTCCTCTAGTTTAGATCACTTGTCTAGTGAATGGCATGTGAGGAATCGACTCTTCTCCGCCTCTTATTGAGCTTGCTCGTCTATCAAATGGCCTGAGAGGTGTTGACTCTTATCCACCTCAAATTGTGCTCACTAGTCTAATGAGTAGTTTAGGAAGTGGAGACTCTTATCCACCTCCAGTCAAGCTCCACTTCTGGGTAGTGTTGGCTCTTCTACATCTACAATTGAGCTCGCTCATCTAGCGAATGGCCTAAGAGGTGTTGACCTTTCTCCTCCTTCAGTTGAGTTTTGCTCCTTGGAGGTGTCGACTCTTCTCCTCCTCCTCCAGTTAAGCTCACTTGTATAACCAATAGCCTGGGAGGTGTCAAATCTTCTCCGCCTCCAATTGAGCTCGCTCTTATAGCAAATGGCATGTGAGGTGTCGACTATTCTCCACCTCTAGTTAAGAACGCTCGTTTAACAAATGGTCTGTGAATAATATTTGAGTGATCTTAAGTGCAAATCAATTTTAGATAAGTGTAAACCAATTTTGTTAAGTGCAAAATAATTTTAGATAAGTGTATCTAAACGTTTTCTGTTTGCACATAACTATGGTTTGCACGTAGCCAAAATAGGACCTCATAACACCTCGGAGAGAGGGAATCGGCCTCCTAAAGCTCACCCTTTTCGAGTTCCTTCTCTATGTTGTCTGAGGTGCCGAGATTTTCTTTGGCTTTGGGTGTGAGTTGAGCAAAGAACTTTTAGGTGTATGACGGGACCTTCTCGCTATAGTTCGCGGGTCAGTGTGTGGGCAATATAGTCTTATCTTGGTGAGGGTCGAATCTAGGCTCGAAATCTCTGGTCTCCTGCGTCTGACGATGAAAAAAGTAATATAGGCTACCCCTCTTAGTCCGAACTCCGTTGAACCAGTAGTGTAATGACATAATGATGTGCACCACCAGCTTAATCTAGGCCACCCGATCTCGCTGAAATCAAATTTAGCCTCATTTTAATTTTACTAGAGCTCTTGTACCCAGTATGCTAGAGCTTTCTAGCCTATATTTTTCAGGTCGCGGGTACCCTAAAACATGAAATTATGATTTTGCTCTTATCTACATTGAAATTTTAATATTATTTATAATAAAGACAATTTTCTTGCAAAATTACACTGTCATGAAGTCGAGCCCACGTCCAACTATATATTGAATAAAGACTCAATCACTACATGTGCTCACAAATTGTTAGATATATATATGTGCTCACAAATTGTTAGATATATATATATATATAGATATAGATATATACGAGTGACAGGCACGGGCCCACGGCCCGATGGCCACCCTCCACAGTACCCGGCCGCCAACGGCGGGCTTCGCCCGCCTCCCGGCGAAAGCCCGCCCACCCGCCCGAAGCCTGCCCCAGCCCGCCCGGCCCAGCCGCATTTTCCATGGTATAAGAGTGAATCACCCTTTGGTGAAATGCAAAATTGGAAAGCCCAATGTTGCACCAAAGAGTGTTTTTTCCTTATAGAATACTATGCGGGCGTACGGGAGTACGGACAAGGGTCAAGGATGCTCCAAATAGAAAAGTGATCAACATGAAAGTTGTAGATCTCGGCGAGACGAACAACTTTCATGATTATCACTTTTTTATTTGGAGCCGTCTTGGTCTTCGATTTGGGCCTCGAAATCGGGGGCGGCGAGAGTGCTACAGTAAAGCCTCTCGCCGCCCCCGATTTCGAGGCCCAAATAAAAAGCCAAGACTGCTCCAAATCAAAAATTGATCAACATTAAAGTTGTTTGTATCGTCAAAATCTACAACTTTCATGTTGATCACTTTTTTATTTGGAGACTTCTTGCTTTCGATTTGGGCCTCGAAATCGGGGGCGACGAGAGTGCTACAATAAAGCCTCTCGCCTCCCCCTATTTCGAGGCCCAAATAGAAAGCCAAGACGGCTCCAAATCAAAAGGTGATCAGCATGAAAGTTGTTCTTCTCGCCGAGATCTACAACTATTATGTTGATCACTTTTCGTTTTGACCCCCAAAAAGCCTTGCCCATACGCCCGTACTGTATGTTTGCCGTCATCAAACCTTCTTTTTAGTCCCACACCGCCCTTTAAATTAGGAATTTCGGGTATATATTGATATTTCCGCAACTAGTGTTTGAAATGAGGTGTGCTGGCAGGCTTGCGGGTTTGCTAGCCGAATTGCGGCTTGGCTGGCTTAATGCCTGTGCTGGCGGCCTGACAGATTTGATTGCGTGGTCTTTTTAGCTTTATGCCTTATAGGGGTACAATCGTAATTTCACATAGGTTTAGAACCCTGGTAGTAGGTTTAGGAGCTCTAGTAAAACATGGAGAGAGAGGATTGATTTGATCAGACGGTTATTGATATAGTGGAAGAGATCAGACGATCATTGTAAATAACTTTTATAACTATTAGTAAATATAATATAACTTATATTTATATTATCTAAATATAAGTTAATATAAATATAAGTTTATATTATAACTTTTATAACTAATATAAGTGTTGCGGACAACTCGAGGCTCCTGCAGTCCGGTCTAAATTGCACCGTTCTAGCCTGAGAGCGGTCAGGTGGGCAAATAGTCAATGAAAAAGTGACGATTAGGAAGAGACTTTCTTAACGTGGCAAATCTCAGAAATAGGTGAATAACCACGCGGATGGGGCTGTGCCGATCAAACTTCACTATTTACTAGTGTTGTACAATGCTTTGTAGAGAAGACAAGGGTGACATGTCGCTCCTCATTACAATCATTGGTGGAGAGAGATGCACTAGGAGGGTGACAAGTCACTGCTCACGGAGCTAAGTCCTTTGCTTACTATAGTGGGGAGCACTGCGCTCTTGATGCTTTGAGGACTTCTGCAGGTGCTCATAAGCTGAAGTTGCGCTCTCTGCGTGACTCGGCGTCTGATTCTTGTCTCCTGCAGCTCTCAGAGGAATCTGGGGTGATGGACTTGTTGTTGACTTGAGGGCTTTTTACTGAGTTGAGAGCGCTGTGAGAGCTGAGTGCTCTATGCACGGAATGGTTGATGTGGTGTGTGCGGAACGCGCTTTGCTCGTGGCGGGGTGCCTGCAGAGAGGAACGTGCGCATGATAACTTGAAGAAGGATGAAAATCTTTGAAGGAATGTTCGAAGGTGAAGGAGATCTCCAAAAGATTCGTAAAGGAGGTCTCACGCGCATAGGAGATGAAGCGGGAGTACAAGAGGATGGAATGAAATAGGGCGCTTGGGTCATATATATAGGATTTTGGGGAGCTTTTGGTGGTTATGCGATTATCCACAGACCATAACCATCTTATGTGCTATTCGCAGACCAGAACCTTATATCGCACACAACTTGATGGGTGGTTACAAGTTGGTTACGCGTAGATCTGACCGTGGCGATTTCACGACGATGATCCTGTTGGAGCCGACGTTTCACATTCCCTTAGTTTGATAATATCAACTCTCAAGTTGTATTTGATTACATCTTGTGTTTGGTAGAGTGTGCAGGTTTACAGGTCCAAGAAATTCAAGGAGCCCTCCTCAGGATCCTACCGCCGAGCGGTAGTAGTTAACGTCGGGCGTTAGCCTGAATTAAATGGACAAAGCGCTCGGGAACCTACCGCGTTGCGCTAGCCCTACCGCCCGCGCTAGCTCGATGAATTAATTTTCTAGGCTCTCGGGAACCTATCGCGTAGGCGCTAGCTTTATACCATGTCGCGCTAACTCAGGCATTTAGAGCGTCGAGAGCGTCTAGACGCGACGTCGAGACAGAACTATCGTTGGGCGCTAGCTTGGTACCGCGCCGCGGTAACTCACTCTACGCTCGAGGCGTCGAGTGCGTTGAGACAGGACTTTCGTTGGGCGCTATCTACCTACCGCATTGCGCTAGCATTAAAAAAAGGAAAATATTCGTTTTGAATATTTTTCCAAATTTGGAGGACAGCTGTCAACATCAAGCGCGTGAACCTACCGCCGGGCGCTAGCCTTACCGCCGGCGGTAACCTATTTTCACAGAGTCGTATATAAAGGCACCTCGTTTTCTGTGTTTATACCTAAGACGAAAAGAGACAGAGATCTACGACTCCTAAGGTTCGGCCGCCTCTCTTATGGTCTGTTCCACCGTCTCCGTCGAAGGAATACAAGACTTTCTCCCTCCCGTTCGCACACGAAGAACTCTGGCGAGCCTAAAACTACAAAGCCAATGAAGAGTTGATCGGTTGCAAGCCCACGAAGATCTCTAGCATCGATCATGGATCGCTTAACGGAGGAGTCATATTGAGGGATATTTGAACTTTAATCTTTTTTATATTCTTGTGTACTTTTTCTCTTCTTTGTATTGATTGTGGTGAAGGAAATCGACTGGGGAAGGTCGTCGGAATCCGGGGTAGGATTCTGTGAGAAATCGTCAAGGGGAAGGGACGTCTAGATCAGGTGATCTAGCGGGGCTCTAAGACCCTTCCTTGCATAGAGGTGAAGAGCCAGCTCGAAGACCTTTCTTGGAGGGAAAGGGAGAGAGCTAACCAGTCTGTGGATCGGGTCGGTATAGAAAACCCAAAGTTGTCTTTACTCACCGCCTTCGATCTCCGGCATCACGGAGATCAAATTTTTGTAATCTTAAAACAATTGTTGATTTTAGTTTTGGCAATGAAATTCATTTCCTGTTTCTTTACTTGTGTGTACTGCTGCGGCTGATAGAATATGTTGTACTGAAGAGTGCATAGATCTCCAAAGGAGAATCTACCTAGGAAAACAAGTTCAGAGACATACCGCCGCGTGCTAGCTATCTATCGCCCCCGCGGTAGCTTCCTAATCTAGTTTATCTGGTTAGAAAATTTTAATAAACATCGTTAAACCTTATTCGCCCCCTCTAAAGTTGGCCACTAGATCAAACAGATCCAATTGTGGAGGAGGGTCGGCCGGCGAGAGTGGTTGGTGATGAACTACCCAACGACGGAAGGCTAGCTGACCGCGATCACGAGGCGCGACGGCGGCTGGACAGGGGGCCAGATGTAGATCCTTACAACATGGCTGTGCGGCTGCGATCCGCGGCGACCGCTAGTGGGGTTGACCCCATCCTCGCTGGGGTTGCGAGGCCCGACGGCAGGCCCTCGCGGCCGCTTACGTGTGGCCGCGAGCTGTAGCGACGTGCGACCGAGAGACAGTCGCGAGCCCCTTGAGGCTGCGTGTGTGCAACCGCGAGGCACGACAACGACCGACCAAGAGGCAGGCCACGAACCCTCATAGTGGTGTGAATGTGGCTGCAATGCGAGACATAGGTTGGTCGGGAGGCCAACCAACGGTCCTTCAAGGGCACGTGCATGCGACCACAGGCCTTCAAGCACACATGTGCGATCGCGAGGTACGACAACAGCCTCCTGGCCATGTGTAGGATTGCGCGCTGCCCCGCCTGGCCGCGCGCAGGACTGCACGCCACCCCGGCTATGTGCTCCTACATGCAGTCCTAACGACCCTCTAGCCGTCCTAGTCGGGCGGCCCCTTTGCCGCCAGGATTGGGCAGGCCCCTTTTTCTCCTAGGTCGGTGGCCCGTTGGCCGCCCAGATCGGGCGGCCCCCTTTGCCTCCATGGTCGGGTTGCCTCTTGGCCGCCCGACCCTCTAGTTGCTCGGCCCTCCAGCCGCCTAGATTGGGAGGCTCCTTGGCCGCCCAAGTCGGGTGGCCCCTTTGCCTCCCAAGTCGGGCGGCCCCTTTTCCCCACGACCTTCCGACGGAGACCCAACAAGGTCGTTCTCCTCGGGCACCCCGACAGGTCTTTCCATCGAACGACCCTCGCTGGCTGGGTCCCGTCGCAGGTCGGTACCCTCACTGAACAGTCCTACAACGTCCGATCGTCGCCACATGGTCTCCACCTTTCAATTTATGAGTAACTACCCGCCCAAGCACCAATATAACTACCCGATGTGGGGGTGCGAATAGCCGGGAAGGTGTGCGTATAATAATGCCATAAAAATATTTATAAAGACTGATATGCAAATAGTAAATAGGGTGGTTATGGTTTGCGAATAACCACGTAATCACCAAAACTTCCCTAGGAGCCTATAAATAGGACCACTGGGTCTTCTCATTTCTCCATTCTGTTATACTCTGGCTTTGCCTCCGACGCATATCAGAGCTCTACCTAGAGGCTCCTTCGTCCTTTGAAGACCTGTTTGAAGATCTTCGAACGCCTCGAAGGATCTTTGAAGATTTCCTCTCTCTCCTACGCGCACAACATTCAACACTCCAACGTAGAAACAAGCGCTCCACAACGGGCATCCCATCGCATCGAAAAACACTTCTTAGCACTCATCGGCAACAAGCGTTCCTCAACGCACTCTAGTCAACGACAAGCCTAGGGCTCTAGGCCATCCTGCGCACAACCTAAGACAAGCAGTAGAAATCGCAAAGCGCCTGGCGTGCACTTCAAGCCTCCCAGCAACAGTCAAAGGTTTTAGAGTGCTCAGAGCGCAATACTCTCTACCAAAGCAAGAAAAGAATTTAGCTCCATGAGCAGTGACTTGTTACTCTCCAAGCGCTCATTTATCTCTCTTCCCTACAAATGTAACGAGAAGCAGTCTGTCACCTCGATTTTCCCTCAAAGCTCTGTACTCCCCCCAACAAATAATGAAGTTTGGTCGACACAGCTCCAGTCACGTGGGTTTTCATCCCTTTTCGGAGTTTCCACGTAAACAATACCCTTTTGCCACAATCTCTCCTCTCTTTGATGTTTGCGCGCTCGACCGCTCCAGGTAAGACGATCAAATTTAGATTGGTCTACCAAAAGCCTCGAGTGTCCCGCAACAACAGTCAGTCATCGATGTCTCTGAGTTGACTTTTGGGTCCAACCACATAAAATCCGAGCTCAAGGAAGCTAAATTTGAGATTGCAGGGTTGAATCAGAAGTTAAATGATTAGATAAGGGCAGAGTTGAGAAGCGTGCAAGTGCATTCAAGTTAGTGGAGGAAAGCAACTAAAACTACTGCTGCTATTCTCATGGAAGGAACTCAATCGAGGGTAGAGGTGCAAGTTGAGTTGAGCTGGCTCGTGAGCTCGATGAGCCGGTTTGAAAAAAGCTAGACTCGAGCTCGAGCCAGTTGAGCTGGAGCTGGAGCTCGACGAGCCCGAGCTCGATTGCGAGTTCGAGCTTGTCTGCTTTTGTTCATGAGCTCGTGAGCCGGCTTAGGAGATTTTTTTCTTAAAAAAAACATATATAAATATATAAAAAAATGGCTATTGAGCTGAAAAGCTCGTGAGCAGTTCAAGCTCAATATATTGGTCTCAAGCTTGAGCTTGAGTTCGAGCATGAAAATTTTTGGCAAACTCGACTCATTTACACACCTAACGAAGGGTAATTGAGGGCGCTGCTTTTGAAATCTTCCATTTTCTTTTCTGACAACTCCCCTCCACCATCCTTCAACTTCACCCCCTCATATTTCCCCTAATCATAGAATTTTAAAGCCCTCATCTCTTTCCATGTCCACATTCTTTTTAGGTGACCTCTTCCCCTTTTGGTCTGAGAACTCACCATCGCCTGCAACTCAGGCGGTGAAGATTCCGCCGCCAGGTCGATGAAGGCCATATCGAGGAGTAAAAATTAGGTCTGCCGATTGGGCCTAGTGGAAGGTCCGCGAGCCATCTGGTCGTGCGATTCCTGATTTAACAGGCAGAAAATTCACGATTTAAAAATAATAATAATAATATGATATCCGATCGGATTTTAAATGCATAATATCTGGCCGGATTTTTTTAAAATTTTTTTATAGAAAAATAAGATCTTAAAATGAGGAGAAAAAATCCTAATTAATATTTTATAATTTTACTTTAGAAAAAAAATTGATTGACTAAAAATCACTTTTTGATGGGGCACCCGAACCTTCCCCTAGGTCTGAGTATTATACCAAAAAATTTCCAGTACTTATCAAAACAGTATACCATCTTGTAGTACTTATCCCTCTCCCAGGGGAAAATTTTTTTGGTCCGATACTTGGATCTAGAGGAAGGTCCGGGCGTCCCACTAAAAAATAATTTTTAGTCAATCACAAAAACTAGGCGTGGTAAAAGTAGATCTCCTGCTCGCGGGCGTACAACCTCAGGAAGTCAACGATGTCGAGTTTCAACTCCACAAAATATTCATCAGCAGATCGGCGTCCGTAATCGAAATTTGGGCCCGACCCGCCGTACATCCGCTTGCAGTAGTCGCGACATTTGGCGATATCCACGGGCGGGCGCGGGGATGCTATTAGAGGAGAATTTATTGGATCCCCGCCCGTCTCTAAATCTAGAGACGGGGCCGTTATGATGGCGACACGTCATATTTTTTAATCATCTAAAATTTAAAATAGGTGTTTTTTAAAAAGTGATGTGACGTTTACTTTTTTATCTCAAAAGAAGTTTTTTAAAAATTTTCTCTAAAACATTATTTATGCAGGCCCATATATCATTTATGATCATCCAGATGTTATTTATGATCTCAGTGATATCAAAAATTGATATCCCGATGACCGTATTATGTGTTTTTTGCGATCATATTTGAATGCATTGCGATCATATATTGTATCAAGGATATCACCTATAATTTTGCGATCATATTTTGTTCACAATGCAATCATATTTTTTATATGAGTAATATTTTGTACACATTGCGATTTTTAATTGAATTCTTTCAATATATAATTTTTTTCATGATAACACTTTTTAGTCCCTCTAATATACAAAATATGATTGTAAAATTCACATATTATAATCGCAAATGGTACAAAATATGATTACAAAATTATAATTGATATGATGATATTCTTGCGTACATTATATGATCGAAATGCATACAAAAAATGGAATATCAAATTTTGATATCCATGAAATCATAAATGATATCTAGGCCTGTATAAATGATCTAAAATTGACTTCAAAGCTTCAAAAAGTTACAATCGCTTTAATATAAGATTATCACGTGTTGTCATTATAGCGGGCCCGTCTCTAAATCTGGACACGGAGCGTGGGCAAAAAAATTCCCAGGAGATGAATTTAGTGTTTTAGTTTTATTTTGATATTTTGAAAACCGTAAGAGCATTCCAACGGGAGATCTCTATATTTCCAAATATGGAGATTGCAGTGATATGTTCTTCAAATTGGAGAACATGGAACCAACTCTAAATGTTCTCCATATTTGAAGAACGCATTTTTTAATATTATTGTATAAATAAATATACATTTATTACGAATATATTTATATAATTTACATATTTATATGTATAAATAAATATATATAATAATTAAAATTAAAATTAAAATATTTATATTTAAATTAAACGTCGAGCTCAGCTGGACGAAAACGTGGAGTTCACCATCGTGCAACTCAGGCGTCAAGATTCCGCCGCCAGGTCGATGAAGGCCTTATCGAGGAGTAAAAATGATTCGATTGGGATGGAAGGTCCGCGAGATCTGGTCGTGGAATCCTGATTTAACAGGCAGAAAATTCACGATTTAAAAATAATAATAATAATATGATATCGGATTTTACAAGATCAATATGAGATAGAAAAATGATCTTCCAATATTTCTTCTTAGAACGTATTGATTTGACCCCATAAAATCACCACCCAATAGCATGTTGCCACCAGAAGAAGCAGAATCCCGTATTTTTTTTTTCAGAGAATCTCCTAATTGTTCCAGAACAACTAGAAAGAGATTCTTTAACCAGAAAGAATTCAGTTCAGATGTAGGATACTGTTGCGGACTAACTCGATGCTCCGGTCGGATCTCGGATATTCTTGGACCGCCTTAGCTCGCGGAGCGTGTGCGAGCGCGCACACAGTCAATTGAAAAATGGAGGACGGACACAGGAGGTTTTAACGTGGAAAACCCTTCAACCGGGTGAAAAAACCACGTGACCGGGTCGGTGCCGATCAAAATCTCACTAGATTGCTGGACGGTTACAATCTGACGGGGGAAATCGGGGCGACAGGCCGCTCCCGTTACAACCTTGAGGAGAGAGAGAGTATGTACTGCGCGGTCGTCGGGGGGCAACATAGACTGCCTCGCCAACGGGACTTCGAGGATGTCGTGGAATGCGCGGGATGCTCCTCAGTTGCGTGCGCTCAGAGGCGACGCGCGTCCAGAGGTTGTCACTGCTTCCTTTGAGCGTCTTTCTCGGTCCTTGGAGTGTTTCCTTGGTATGACTGAGCTCTGGTGGGGTGCAAATAGCCGCTGACGGAAAAAACAAGGCCGATTACGAGATGCCAGGATGACAAGACAAGACAGAGGCTGATGGAGAAGGCTGCTGGCGAGAAAATGCTGATAGGCTTCCATGGCCTGGGCTCGGCCGCTGGACGGCGGTCACGATCGGCGGCTCGGCCGATCGTGGTCGACCGAACGTCGAACGGCGATCGCGATCGTCGAGCTCGGCCAGCGACCTCCGCCGGGGGCTGCCGCCCCCGGACCCCCGTTGTCGTCGGTCGGAGATGTCGAGGGGATCATACTTTGATTCCTCTAAGCTCCGTGGGCAAACCCGGCGGAGAAACAAGAGGACGGAAGTGTTCCAAAGCTCCAAAGACAAGACAGAGGCTGAGTGGAAGAAGACATCCAATGCTTGGGAGAAGCATCCAATGCTGGGAAAAAAACAAGCGTAGGAGATTGACAAGACAAAAAGGCTTTGGAGAAGGAAATGAGGAGCCCAATGCTGGGGCTATATAAACGCCCTTTTAAGATAGTCAATGATACATTCAAAACATTCTCCAGGGGGAAGAATTACGACGAAGGTTCATCCCATTTGCATCTTCCATCTTCAGATGATGATAACAAATACTTCTAGTGAGAAGAAGTTAGTGAATGGTGGTTTTGTCCCATGATCGGACGGCCGGTGGGGCCTCTCGCAGCCCTCAAGAAGATGATCGGACGGCGGGGAGAGGTTCAATTCCACGATGGCAATTGGGGCCGTGAAGGCAACATGACTTTGGAATGATTACTTCTCCGAACACCCCACCTATGGGGAGACTTTTTTTCGCGAAGATTTTGGCGAAAAAATCTTTTCCTTCGCATTGTTACGGGCGGCCGACAATTTTTTTGTTCGAGGGATGTTGGTAAGCCGGACTATCAATAATACAAAAAATTACGGCAGCATTTCGTATGTTAGCAAGGACACGGCCGATAATTGCCATGGCCGAATTGGCGGCCATGATTCAATGCTTGAAAAGATTCTGTAGGGCAATTGTACAATTATACAAAGATGAATATTTGGCCAATGTAAATGATGTAACAAGATTACCATGAAGAACGAGGTTTTCCGGCCATGGTCGCCTAGGGCATTGGCCATGGAAGAATTGCCGGCCATGGCCAGGCCAATATTCAGGCGGCCATGGCCACTTCCGTAGCCACGGCCTGTGGGACATGCATATTTTGGCTTACCATGGATCTAACAGGATATTAATGTCTTGCGGCCAAATTTATTTGGCAAACTTAATCCAAGGTATAACGTCCGACAATTATACATGGTAAAAATTATCGGGCGGCCATGGCCCCGTTCAAACCATTTCTCATACACAAGCGCGCGGCCATGGCCGCGGCCGGCCATGGCCGCGTTTTTGGGATAAAAATGTGGCATGATATCACTGCTTGCATTATAATGCACAATATGATTATCGGACGGCGAGATGAAAATGATATTGTTATTTCTCCACCGCGGCCAACCAGAATGTTGAAGGCCATGGCCAAGTGAAGCGGATCAGGCTAAATCGGCATAAAAAAATGGCCGCGGCACATTTCGGCCATGGTCGAACATCTGGCCGGCCGACATGGAAACGGAGAAAATTGTATGCATTTTAATTTGAACCGCCGGTGGGCAATTTTATTTAGTAAATCGGTTCTAGCTATTTGTATTCCCCTAATTTAAAAAGTATGCAATATTATTCTCGTTTTGTAGGTCTCGAAAAAATAAATTTATTGGTATATTATATGTGAGTTTGAAATAATATTTTAGGGCCCACTCCCATGATCGTTTTCCTTAAATGAGAGATCATGATAATAAAATAATAAAATTATGGGGGGGCATTTCCGCCCATGATCTCCATTCATGGAGATCATGGGAGTCAAAAATGCCACCTCCTCCATCTTATGCAGCCTCCAATTCAAAGGCATTGGAGCCCATGAGATACCTATCCAGAAGTTTTCTGAGAAATTCGGACGATTGGAGTTGCTCATAATACAGATAAATATCTTATGTATATATATATTCTCGACATAAAAGGTTAAAATTTAAATATCATCGGACACAATATAATTTGTTAATATTTATGTTTGTCGAGTTATGATTTGTTATTTTTTCTCTCTTCTCCTTCTCATTCGGAATTCGGATCAGAGGTTCAGAGCATTAGCTTTTCCCCCGAGAAAGCCTGAAATCCCGCTTGTCTGCCGGCTTTTCGGCGGCGATGCCGCCTCTTTTCCATCGCCTCTCCGTCACCATCCTATCCCTGCAAGTTATCCTCATCTTCTTCGCTGCAAAAAACTGTTCATTGTACGACCCCGTTCTCTTGATCTGCTCCAACAACACCTACACCTCCTCAAGCTCATACGGTGCCAGCATCCATCGCCTCCTCGCCCAACTCATCGCCACCGTTCCAGATTCTCCATATCTCTTCTTAAACGGTAGCGCCAAAACCAGCACCCATCCTTCCAACGTCTATGCTCTCGCGCAGTGCCGCCCCGATTACCCACCCGACGTCTGTTCCAGCTGCCTGATCAAATCGGCCGCCGTGACCACAGCCTCACCGGACAACGGAGGCTGTGGGGGAAGCATTTCCGCCGCCTTACGTTTGGATGAATGCCTTCTCATCTACTCGGATGATCCTCACTTCGATTTTCCCGAGTCTTGGGGAACCACTGTTGCCTTTGCAGGTCAATCTTCTAATTCACTGGAGGCCGCCCATCTTCTCAAGGCTCTCTTGACGCAAAACGCTTTGGACGCTTCGACGGCCAGTTTGAGGTTCGCAGTGAACGCAGGATACATCGCCGGGCTTAACGTGAATGAGATCTATGTGATGGCTTGGTGCAGGTTGGACCAGTTCGCCGGAAACTGTTCCGACTGCCTGCAGATCGCCATTCAGAGCCTTCTTTTGAACATGTCTGGTGGTCAGGTCATAGAACAAAGCTGCATTGTGAGGTTTGAACGTTTTCCTTTCTTCGGGACCACTCTTAACCTATCATCGCCTTCACCGAAGGGAGTTTTGGCAAGTGAAGGCGAGGTTTCGGTAAGCCTCGGGGAAGGTGAGTCAGTATCTTCTTCTTCTTCTCTGCCTTCTCCTCCCCTATTACTGGGCTGCAGTTTGATTTCCGTATTCTATCAAAATCATCATTGGACTAATTTTAGTTTCTGCATCATTGATTCATTTCCGGATTTATCTCAAAGAATTTATCCCAATTCTGTTAGGCTGCGACGTTCCTTGAAATTGGTTTCAGTAAAAACCCAAACTTATTTGAATTAAAATTTTATGCTAATTCCAGATATTGTTGTTCATTTTGATGATGACATTCATCTTCAACCCTAGATAATATAAAAAGAATTGTTTCTACTACCTTTGGGAGCTCAAAGCAATGACAGAATGTTACCATTCTTTCCTGCAGGAAGGAGATTCATGGCAAGGAACACAAGCTATTGAATCCAATTCAACAATTCAACAATACACAAGCACTTGAATCCAATTCAATCAAACAAATCACAGTTCATTGCATTCAACAAATCATCGAACACATTCACAGACTTAAGAACATAAATGGAATCAATCCTAAGAGACGCGAGTCTCTGAATGGATGGTTGCAAAGCCAGGGAGTTCGAGTTCAGCCCTCTTTGCAGTGAGAACTAATGAACTACTCAATTAAATATTCAAAGATAGATGCCTTCCCTTGCTCACTTCCTGCTCTTTATATGTTCAATCTGGAGGCAAGGAAATAACAAAAATGCCCCGTACAGCTAAACCACCGTTTAAACATTAGCTTTCCCACCAATGCTCGTCCTCTGCTGCTAATTGTAGGAGATTATTCGACTGTATCACCGCCTCCCCCATCACCCATTCCTTGTACTCAAGGAACAAAATGGGGATAACGTTGCCCGGCAACCACAAAACTTCCCTTGCCTCATCCGTCGTCATGCTGGTTACCCATTGCAATTGTTTTAAATGTCCTCCGACACGTCTCCCGACATGTCATTTTTGGGGGTAAAACGATATGTTTTTCTAAGAAATATAGATTATTTTCTTTTGTAAAATATAGGCTGACATATCCGATTTTTTCCGATATATCGTTCAACATGATTTTTAAATATATTGTCCGCTATTTTATTTTATGTTATATTAACAGTCTAGCAATATATGTTTAAATCGCCTATATATATTATATTATGTATGTAAATCGTTTGGACTTGTTGTTTTGATTTTTTAATGTTTTATTGTTGTAATCAATTTTGTATAATTGTTTCATAAATTTTTAATTTCATATTACAAAAAAACATGAAAATATTTAATACATTTATTAGTTGATTGTTTGCATGTATTTAATATAAATTTATAGGTTTGAAAAAACTTATGCTTCGTTTGGGGGGACTTATTTTTACCGGTCAAGCGGTTAGATCACATCATGCGGTCGCAACCGCTTGACCGGTGAAAGAAAGTCCCCCCAAACGGAGCCTTATAATCAATCAAGGATTTTTAACTTTTAAATATTCTTTATTTGCAATAAACTTATTGTTATCAAAATAAAATTATTGTATACTATTAAATATATTTTACAATGTATCATTTTGTATTTGTTAATAATATTTAATCTTAGATATTATTCGATTTTATTTTGTTATATAAATGGCTTATCTTTTATCTATTTGTATATTATTTTTCTATTTTTATAACATATAATTATAATTAGTATATGTAAAAATAAAAAATTTATCTATAAAACAAGGAAATCCGATATTTTAAAATATCCCCGACATGTCTCTGACTTCCAACATCCGACATTTAAAAACTCAATACGATATGTAGATGATATCCGATATTTAGAACATTGCCCATTGCACTAGGAGATGCATTGCGACCTTACCATTTCTCTGAACAATGCATCTGTTGAGGACTGCAAAAAGCTCCACCAGCTGTTTGTCGTCCATGTTCACGTTGGTAGGGAGAGAAATTACCTGATCTGGGTGCTCGCCTTTATACTCTCTGAGCTGGGAGATATGGAATATGTGGTTTGCATCCTTCGACAAGTCCAAGCATTACGCTACAATGTTATTCCTTTCTACCACTCGAAAAGGCCCAAAAAATTTGGGGGAGAGCTTGCGAAATCCGTGAGCACGCATGCTCATTTGGTTATAGGGTTGTATCTAGAGTTATTATGGTTCCAGTTCGGTTCCGATTCTACTAAGTGACGCGGAACAGAGACGAGGACTTACGGTGGAGGACGAGTTTTGGGCCTGTTCGGGGCCAATTGACGACTTTCCATATATGACGTGCCCGGATCGATGATCAGACTCCGCAGATGCGTCTGGATTCTCGTTGCGAATCAATTTGATATATTACTTTAGTATTTTTGGTCTATTATCATTGTATTTGAGTAGCCCCACCTCTGACCAATCATAGCTGTCAAAGGTGGGATGCCCTAGCCTTTATTTTATTATAAATAGGATGTTAGTGGGCTGATTAGAGCTATTGCAGAATTTGGAGAAAGTTATTTCCGGATTCTCGCGATCCCTCCACGGTGCCGACTCCGTGGATCTCTAGGTGACGACTACTAGGCTTGTATCTTCCTCCCCAAGATTTGCCCTAACCCTAGGCCACTTTCTCCCCCTCCAAATCCCCTTGCCACCACCTCCCAGCCCCACCCCCCCCAAAAAAATCCAATTCCCTGCTGTCCAGATTTCAATCTTTGTTTACCTTTATTCCACTATTCAAAAATGAAATGTACTATTCATTTCATATAGTTTTCCCCTCACTGCTCCATTGTCCGCCTCCTACCACTCCTTCCAGCAAGCCGCCGCCAAGCCCTCTTCCTCCCTCTCCCTGCCGCCTCTCACCCAGTCCCCCTGTAGCACCGCCAACCACCCCTCCTTCAGCTACAGCAACTGAACACCCCCCTCTCCACCCTATCCCCAACCCACCTGGACCCTCCCTACACCGCTAGCCTCCTCTGTCTCCCTGCAACCACCCCCTTGTTGGCCCTTCAACGCCTTGCCGCTAGCCCTCCCCCACGTGGAATCACCATCCATATTCCCTCCCCATCCCGGATCAGTCCAGATCCGGGGATTTAAACCCCGATACAATCTCTTATTTTCGGATCTACGCTTCCCTGCCCAGATCTATCCATACATGGTTGGATCTATCCATTTCCGGTCCAATTCCGTTATCCACCGCCGAGGACAGACGCATCCATCATTTCCACATCGCCGGTTCCACCTCAGATCGTACACGCATCTTCGGCTCCAGATTCTTCAGTGTCTTGGTCAGTCCACTATTTGGTGAGATTTCGTTGTACTGGATTATTATTTTTAGCATATTTGTATTGAATTGGTTACTATATTAGTTTGGATATCTTGTATTGTGGTGGTCTGTTAGGTTTATTTGCCGCGTGCTTCTGCTTTGACCCTCCACGCGGAGGAAAGCCTAAGCTTGTTTCACCCAAATTAATTATTGTGTCTTGTTGTGAATTTATCTGTGTGAGATGTTTTAATTTATTATCTAATTTGGATTAACGTTGTCGGATTTGCATAACATGTATGGTTAGGTCGTCGATTTTCTGCCGCCTATAGATTTCGCCCTGCATCACTAAGACTGTGAACCAAACCGCTAAGGTAACGGTTCTTCAAATTAGAATCAAAACCTTATTTGATTTAATCGGTTTCGGTTCTAGCATAATTTTTGGAATTGTCGTGTCAACGGTTTCGGTTCAATAAGAACCAAAACAAATTCGGTAACTAACAGTTCGATCCGGTTCTATGCGGTTCAGTCCGGTGTCAATCGGTTAAATGTTATAGTTTAATCATTTTATAACTCTATAATTTGAGTCATTACACGCGATTAATATCTTTTTCAAAATGCATATTTGAAAAGAAAATTGGAATTCATAGGGTTGGAAGTTGGAACAATAATTTTATGATTTTTTAAATCTAAATATGTTAAAATTGAACTAATACAAATATGCAATAATAATATCCGATTTGACAACTCTGAATAAAAAAGAATTTGTAATATTATATGATTACAATATATATGATCAAAAAAATTAATTAACATAAATATGGCCATTAGTGTTACGAGTCCACGTGTCGTGCGCACATTCACTCAAGTGGACCCTCTTCGTCATAATTTATGGAGCACGCTTATGGAAGTCGTGGTCGTGGGAGCATTCACTCAAGTGAGTCCCCTCATCATAATTTTTGGAGCACGCTTCTGGAAGCCACTATGATCGACCTTCTTAAAATTAATTTGTATGAATTAATTAATTGATATTAATTAATTTATACTAATTAATAACAATCAATTAACTTAATTATTTTATATTTCCTTGTTCGGTTGCCTTTTGTATTTCCTTGTTTGAGTGCCTTTTGTATTTCCTTGTTTAGTTGCCCTCCCTCATCTATATAAGGGGGAGGGGTTTATATGTGAAATCATCTTGAAATGTATGAAAGTATTTTTTAGGGTTGTTCCCTAATTTCGTCTTTTTTCTTGCTCCTTCTCGCTCACCCCCGCCGACCCTTCCCTTTGCCGGATTCCTCCCAGGAATTAATCGTAATCGTATTGATTGGTCCGACCAGCCTCACCGCCCGTCTTCTAGCCGCCGGTGCTCAAGATTGTGCTAGGTTTCGATCGGCTTCTGCTGAAATTTCCGCTTCCGCGGGAATTCCCGTTTTAGTTCCCGCACCGAGCGACGTGCGTAAGCCGCTTCCGCAAATCCCGCTCCCGTTTTTGGTCGCCTCCGCTGGAATCATTCGTCCGATCTGTGGCTTCCAGCAACGTGCGACACCGCACCGGTTTTGTCAGTCCCTCGCGCATATCAATCCGCCGCACCGCAACTCCAGCAGCGTGCAACCAGTTCCGCCGATCCGCTTCCAGAGCCTCAAGCGGAGTGGGTGCCGCAGGTTTTCGCCTCCCGCGGGTTTCGCCCTCCTCATCTCGATCACAGTTCCACCTCCCTCCGCGCTTCAACTGCCGCTTCACCTATTTTTCTGCGACTGCCGATCGGTGTCGGGCCGACACCGCCGATCTACCGTAAAAGGCCGCAGGACCGGTTCTGCCACCAATATCTGCCGAATCTGCTTCCCCTTCCCATTTCTGCTGCAGGGAGGCCGCCACCCCGGGCCTCTGTTTCCGTTGTGCCAACCTGGCGTGCCGCCACGGGCATCGCTGACATCACATCCAACCTACATCCTGGGCACCATGGCTGCCGCTCAATCCGCCGCTCCCTGGCCGTTGTTCTTGCCGTCGGCCGACCACCAACCCTCGGCTAGATTTTACTGCCCTAGCTGCACAAACCCGGGCCACATGCGCCTCCCTCCACGCCAAAGTCGATCTTCTTCTCGTGTACCACGGACGGGCTTCTGCAACCCCCCACGAAGCTTCTCTGCCCTAAGTTGTGAAAAAATTTGTGATAGCGGAAAACAGGATACATCAGACGCAGGAACACTCAACCACACTTAGCCCAAACAAGCCAAAAAACAACTAGAAGAGCAAGAGTGTTGTACTAATCAAAAAATCTCTTTACACAGCGAGACATGATTGCCAATGTATCCGATGGAGCAAGAAAATTACAAACTGAGAAACAAACCGCACGACCTCAAGGAGTAACCGCCGACTCTGCTGTTAACCGCTAAAGGAGTCCGCTGAAGCCGCCTGATTGCAAGACCGCAACAAGCCGCGCGGACTACCCATTATTCCTGTGCTGCTGAAGAACTCTAGCCGCTGAATTGCAGGACCGCCTGATCGCGAGGTCACCTAGCCGCCAGAACACGCGGACTGCTGTCACCGAACTGAACAAGCAGCCCAGAGGCAAGACAACTTATTTGAACAGGGAAGAAGTTGCAGAAGAGAAACCGCTTAGTCGCAAGCCGCGACCTGCTGGAAGTCGTTGGTTGTTACCCGCAGAGTCCGCACTCCGTCAGAACCAAACTCCTGACTCTCCAGTGCTATCCGTACAACCTGCACAACATAAACCGGTCAAACCTCTTCAGACCGCGCAGATAGAAAACCCTAACCGCAACAACGTTCTGCGAGCTGACTTACTGTTCACTCAGTACTGTTGATATGACAGGGGGGTCCTATATATAGGCGCGGAGAGGAGTGTGATCACCGCCCTAGACGATAGGATAACCGCCCTATCCAGCACGAACAACAAGTGTGTCCGCAAAGGCTGCAGATACACACCAGACCGCTGCAACTTAGCCAGGAGAGAGACCGCCAAGCCCAGCCAGACTAGAACACCAACCAGGCGGACTCAGCGAGTACCACCCCAGTCCGCCCACTTGCGGACAAAGCTCCAGATCGCAGAAAGCGAGCTCGCAGTCAGGTCGCACAAGACAGCTGCTGCCGGGCTAGGCGGATGAAGAAACCAACCCGCGCAGGCCGCGCGACCTCCGGACTTATGCCGACCTGGACTCGGTCCAAATCCAGACCAAGTCCACACCACCAGACATTCCTGGTGCAAACACAGCACCAGTGAATACAACACCAGTCCGCACAAGACCGGCGAACTCCAGAGCCAGCTGCCCAACCCGACAACAGAGCGGATAACCATCCTATCCGCCTGAAACAACCTGAGAATCAAGCCGCATAACACTGACCGACCTAGCAAGTCGCCAGCTCAGTTCGTTCAGACCGCCCAGTCTGACCACCAAAACCGCCAGCAACAACAAAGCCGACCTGCCAGGCCGCCACCCTCTATCCGCACAAGCCGCCAGGACAGACCGCCCAGTACGCCCAGGTCACCCACTTCCTTTTCAAAAAATTCAACAAGTTGTCTCCACCACGATTACCTCCTTCACCATGCGAGAGTTATCCTGCCATGCCTCCACCAACATTCCTCTACGACACCATCCGCCCCTCCGCACTGCAGTCGATCCTCCCGTCGAGAGTGAACGTGCCGCTGAAGTACCACATCTCTCCACGGTGGTCGTACCTCCACCGCTTTTGCCACCTCCCCGGTCACCCGCTTAGCTGCCACCTCCCCAATCACCCGCTTGGCCGCCTCCTTCGGTCATCTCACCGCCTCCTCTCTCGGCTCTTGCTCCACCAGCCCCTGCCTTGGCGCTTCCACCGGCCGCCTCGCCGACACTTCTGCTGTCCCGTGCCCTGCTGTCCTCGACGGATCCGTTCCTGTTGCTGGCCGTCGCGTCTTCAACATCCTTATTGCTTCTGCTCATCGCCGCTCCACCGATCTTGCGGAAGCCATTACTTCTGCCCTCGTCTTTCCGATGGCGCCGCCGCAACTCGCCAACACCGTCGACGCTGCTACACGCTACCTGACCTTGTTCTGGCGGGAGTTCAAGGTACTAGATGATCCGGCCACCCGCTTGGCACACGAGCTTGAGGGCAAGATCGTTTTAAAGGACGGATGGAGTGTTACGAGTTCACGTGTCGCGCACACATTCACTCAAGTAGACCCTCTTCGTCATAATTTATGGAGCGCGCATATGGAAGTCGTGGTCGTGGGCGCATTCACTCAAGTGGACCCCTTCACTCAAGTGGACCCCTTCATCAAAATTTATGGAGCGCGCATATAGAAGCCGACATGATCGATCTTCTTAAAATTAATTTGTATGAATTAATTAATTGATATTAATTAATTCATACTAATTAATAACAACCAATTAACTTAATTATTTTGTATTTCCTTGTTGGGTTGCCTTTTGTATTTCCTTGTTGGGTTGCCTTTTGTATTTCCTTGTTTGAGTGCCTTTTGTATTTCCTTGTTTAGTTGCCCTTACTCATCTATATAAGGGGGAGGGGTTTATGTGTGAAATCATCTTGAAATGTATGAAGTTATTTTTTAGGGTTGTTCCCTAATTTCGTCTTTTTCTTCCTCCTTCCTTCTCGCTCACCCCCGCCGGCCCTTCCCCTTGCCGGATTCCTCCCGAGAATTAATCCTAATCGTATCAATTAGCATGATGGACAACAACACTGTAACACCCGATGCTCAGCAAAAATAGTCGCCTTACCGAAGTAGTCTAGGAATGGCAGACATAGACATCACCAAAATAGATAATATAACTATCAAGAAAATTAAATTACTAAATAGAATGAATATGATATGAAATTTAAGTCGAGGATGGATGCTATGGTTTACTTATATGCTATTTATGAGTAAACTTAAACGCGACCATGAAATGCAGAACAAAATGAAATGTCAGATTTATGATGGAGTGGCAACAACAACAAAATTCCATAAAAATTGAAGAAATGTGAAGAAGAAATGGAATCTGATGAAGAGAAAGAGACGAAGTCAGAAAGGTTAGAAGAAATAAGTTCAATGGGAGGTGGTTGGAGGCCCTTAAATTTGAAGTCCAAACGACGAGGGAGAGAATGAACAATGCCGGAAGATCGTCGAGGAGAAGCCAATCGTCGATTTTGTAGGTAGATTCGAAGCCCTGTCAGAAATTTTAGAGTGAACACTGTCGAAACGAACACTATCAGGATGGGGAGAAGAAATCCTTCAGCGATCGAGCAAGCAGAGCGAGAAGGAAGCTTTCGGCACAGAGAAGCGGGGAAATGATCTAATGTCGCACGACCTGCATGTTAGTATTTGAATCCCGCTGCAATATGATGACTGATATAGGTATAGTCGTATCAACAATAACTATATATTATTAATATTATAAAAAATATAATAATAATAATAAATATATATTATAAAGAATAATAATAGTAATAATAATCAGATTACGACTTGGTTTTGATTCAGTCCGGTCCGGATCGGGTCTAAATTTTTTGAAACCACTAGAGACATTTATGTTGCGGTTCCAGTGTCGGTCCGAATAATAAAATGAAGGAATTACGCTCGGATCATTGTTGTTTACGGTTTCAAAATTCAAATCGGGACCCAAATAATTCACAAACGGTTCAGCCCGATTCTTTGCGGTTTCGGTTCAGTTCTGATTTGATGTACGGTTTTAAGTGACAACTCTAGTTGTTTCAAGATGTAAGCACTGATATTAATATCCATAGACTTCTTCTTTCTCTTTTTATCTACTAGCACTCACATACAGTTTTGTGCTTGGGTGAGATTATGCACTTGTGCTTCAAGATTGAGATTACTCTCTCCCTAACCTACAGAGAACGATCCACATTTTCAGCGATTGTTGCACCTTCAATGTTGGGGGAATGAAAAGCGGGCTCCTTCCAATACACAACTCCATAGGGAGCCATCTGAATGGCACTTTGGAAGCTGGTGTTGTATCACCACTCCGTAAGGGGCAGTCACCTTGCCCACACCTTAGGTCTCTTAAAGCACGTACAACGCAAATAACTCTCAACGCACGTATTCACCATCTCCGTTTGACCATCTATTTGAGCACGGTACGTTGTCGACATCTTGTGCTGGACCTGCAAAACTATGAATAAATCTTGCCAGAATTGTCTAATAAGCACCATCATCTCTATCTGCGTCACCTTAGTTGATTGTAGGTCGATGAAGTCCGAAATATCCTGTAACAGGTACTCATTGACCTGATGACTTGCAATCACAGGAATGCCTCTTGACTTCTTGAATCAATAGTTACAAGTTGAATCTCCTGATGTGTACATATGGGTGGGTTTGTACAAGTCGTGCGATCATAGAATGAGAGCTTGTTTTCTTTAGGTGTAGCATCCAACCACGCGACTAAAATTAGTTTAGAAGTGCGTTTCCCGTGGCTCATCATCAACCCATCGATGAAGTCCAGCCCGACGCTCCCGTTTCCGGAAATCGCCGCCGCCCGATCCCCCTGCATTATCTATTCCTTTTCCTTCCTTCAGGTACTGAGTTTGTTTTGGTTCCGGTGAGTCGAGAGGTTGAAGTATTTTAACCGCATTGACTCTCCGCATGATGAGTCGTTTTGCAACCTTAGATGATTTGGATTTTTACAACGCTGGCAGAACGCACACTTATGAATATAAGTGTACGCAAAGAGAGGACTCGTGTAGGAAACAGTTAGTCTATGAATAATTATTTTATACGAAACTTTACGTATTCTTGGAATTTGTCCAACCAATGAAGTCAAGTACAAGAAAGTCAAATCGAGTATACACCAGAAAAGATACTTGCAGAGTAGCGTAGTCAGAGCACAAGAATAGAGAAGGAGATGAATACAGACTAAGCCATAGCATTCGAGACCGTGTCCGCGTGGATTGGGTTCATAAGATGGTCTCGGGTCGTAGTTTCATAGGAGAGCCTAGAGAAGATGAGAGGAGAAAAACATGACATGAGACAATACCTAGTTAGTAGGATTGAGTTAGTAAAATAAAAGTCACGTGTTTAGTCTAAGTGCGAAGGCTCACCCCGCATAATGCTTATGGAGTCACGTACAAGTCGTAGGTGGGAGCACGTCTAAGCATTATAGTGGCGTGGAGTTTACTCTATTTCAGCATGTACTAGATAGTATAGAATGCCTGATTTTCAGAGTTTTACTTCCTGTTTAGCTCTGTGAATCCAGTCAGGATTCAAACTTCTGTAAGTCGCAACTACTGGTCTTTAGCAGGAACATGCTCCAAATCTATCTTCTTTGACTGTACCTTTTCTCGGATAAAGTGACAATCAACTTCGATATGCTTTGTGCGTTCGTGAAACACCGGATTCTTGGCAATATGTATTGCTGCCTGACTATCACAAAATAAGGTAGCCGGTGATGAGAGGCGAACACCCAAGTCTCCCAGAAGGCTCTCAAGCCAGGTTAGCTCGGAAGCAACCGCAGCCATAGCTCGGTACTCGGCTTCAGCAGAAGAGCGTGCAACCACGAATTGTTTCTTGCTACACCATGTTATGAGATGTCCACCAAAGTAAGTGCAGAACCCCGTAGTGGAGCGCCTATCATCGATAGATCCTGCGTAGTCAGTGTCAGAGTAAGCGACGAGTGATAGAGATGTGGATGGCTTATACACAAGTCCTTGTCCGGGGGCGATCTTGAGATATCGAAGGATGCGCTCGACTGCTTGAAGATGAGATGTCCGAGGAGCGTGCAAGAACCGACTTACAACTCCTACAGCAAACGAGATATCTGGTCGAGTCACCGTAAGGTAGATCAGCTTCCCAACCAAGCGTCTATAATATTCCGGATTTGTAAGCAGCTTGTCAGAGTCAGAACTATGGGCCGAGAGCTTGTGATTTGCGTCCATAGGGGTTTCCGCAGGTTTGCACCCAGAATAACCTGCATCATGAAGGAGGTCCATACAGTACTTTCTTTGAGATAACACAAGACCATCAGAGCGTCGTGCGACCTCGAGCCCAAGAAAGTACCGAAGGTTGCCCAGATCTTTGGTCTGGAAGGCGGAATTTAACTGTTCCTTGATCTGTTGTATTCCTGCCGTGTCGTTGCCAGTAATCAGGATATCGTCAACGTAGACCAGAAGAATCACAGTCCCGGTTGACCGGTGGCGGGTGAAGAGAGAAATATCAGCCGAGCTCCGAGTGAAGCCACTAGCACAGACTACCTTACTGAATTTTTCAAACCACGCACGCGGAGACTGTTTGAGACCATAAATGGATTTCCGAAGGTGACATACCAAAGACTCCCCCGTGGTCTCAAACCCGGGAGGTTGCTGCATATAAACTGTCTCCTGCAGATCGCCGTTGAGGAAGGCATTCTTAATGTCCAACTGATAAAGCGGCCAGTGACGATGAACGGCCAAGGAAAGAAGAACGCAGACCGTGTTCAATTTGGCCACTGGAGAGAAAGTTTCCTCATAATCAAGGCCATGCTGCTGAGTAAAGCCCCGTGCCACGAGGCGAGTCTTCAGACGGTCAACAGTGCCATCCGCCGCATGCTTGACAACAAAGACCCATTTGCAGCTCACAGAGGTATGACCAGTAGGAAGAGGGACCAGATCCCAGGTCTGGTTAGCCCAAAGAGCCCGCATTTCATCTTCCATGGCTGCCCGCCACCCTGGATGTGTAAGCACCTCCTGCACAGAGTTAGGAATAGAAATAGAGGAAATAGAGGTGACAAAGGCGTAGAGAGGTGGTGTCAGCCGATGGAGAGAGACGTAGTTGGCCAAGGGATGAGCAGTAGAGACGGGAGCCGGATCTGTCGTAGCCGAGGTATCGCTGGTAGTGGGGAGCTGGTTCACAGGAGTATCCCTGGATGGACGTCGAGAGTAGACCTGAATGAGTGGTGGAGGAACCCGAGGAAGAGCTGGTTGAGAGGAGGAAGAAGAGAGTTGAGACGATGGCGTGACTGGTACGACAGGCTGGGGAAGAAGTGGAGCAGAAGACGAGGTGGGGCAAGGTACGTGGAAGGGTTGGTGTTCGCAGAAGGTGACATCTGCAGAAACAACCAGCCGACCATCAGAAGGAGAGTAGCAGACATATCCCTTTTGAGTCCGGGAGTAGCCAACAAACATATATTTTGCAGCCCGAGGAGCAAGCTTGTCGGAAAGGAGGGCCAAGATGGTGGACATAAGCGCACACACCCGAAGACTCGTGGTGGGAGAGAGGTGGAGGGATAGAGAAGTTGGAGCGGTGAGGCAAAATTTAGCACAGATGAGGGGAGGCGGTTAATAAGATGACACGCGGTGGAGACGACAAAATTCCAATATTCGACCGGAACCTGCATTTGGAACATAATGGAGCGGACAATATCGAGAAGATGGCGATTTTTCCGTTCGGCGGCCCCGTTTTGCTGAGGGGTATAGGCACATGAAGTTTGATGGATGATATCGAACTCGGTGCAAATAGTAGAGAAGGCACGCCCGGTATATTCGCGAGCATTATCGGTGCAGATGACTTGGAGGGGGGTGGCGAATTGCGTACGCATCTCAGTCAAAAAGGCACGAAACACAGAAGTAAGTTCAGTACGATCATGTAATAAATAAAGCCATGTAGTACGCGAGTAGTCATCAATAAATGTGAGAAAATAACGATAACCAAAAATACTGGGGACACGATAAGGACCCCATACATCAGAGTGAACTAACGAGAGAGGAGTACTACTCCTGGTATAAGCAGGGGGAAAGGAGGAGCGATGTTGTTTGCCGTAGATACATGATTCACAAGAGAACTCCTGTAGAGGTACATCAGGAAGAGCCCGCTTGAGAATTGGTAGGGGGCATGCCCAAGGCGCCGATGCCAATCAACCGTGGAGATAGCAGATAGAGTAGTAGGTGGGATGTCCAAGAGATAAAGCCCGTTTAACAGCTGCCCCTTACCAATGATACTCCGGGTGCGACGATCCTGCATAAGAAAAGAAGAAGGTGAAAAAGTTATGCAACAGTCAAGGTCGTGGGTGAGACGACTAACAGAAAGTAAATTGAAAGGGGATCCCGGAACATGAAGAACCGAGGAAAGAGAGAGAGTCGGAGTAAGCTGAAGAGCAGCGGTGCCAGAGACAGGAAGTGTATCACCGTTGGCCACAGTGATGCAAAGGGGATGAGGCGTCCGTTGGTACTTGGTGGGCTTCTGGGAGGTAATATGATGAGTAGCCCCGGAATCAACGATCCAACAGGGACTATGAGAGAGACAGGTTATACCTTCCGCAGAAAAGGACGCGACGGAGCCGGAGGAGCGGCTGAGGGCACCTTAAAGTTGTTGGAGTTGGGTACGAAGCTCATCGATATCTTGGCGGGTAGTGGAAGCCAGATCGGGGGCAGAAGGCCCAGTGGGAGTAGGGGCAGCAGAGGTAGTAGCAGTAAGGTGAGGAAGCAGACCGTGCTTGCGGTAACAAGTAGCGTTGAGATGATTATCGCGGCCACAGTAAGTGCATTTCATAGAAGAACGACCACCACGTCCTCGTCCCCGAGACGGCGGCCGGCCCCCCCGAGTGGAAGATCCACGAGTAGGAGGGTTCGGAAGGAGAGGCCGCTGAAGAAGAGCGGGGGCAAAATCATGAGGAGCCTCGGAAGGAGGCGTGACCTTGAGCAACATGGAACAAACATCGGACAGGGACGGAGTTGTGGCGGATGATAGGATATGTGCTGGAACACTATGCAAGTTGGGAGGAACACGAGACATCATCATGGCGATGACGACAGCTTCTTTCTGGTTCCGTTGAATGGCGAGATCAGTAGTAGGAGGCTGAGGTTGAATCCAAGCCTCAACCAAACTCTTTGCTTTAGCCACAAAGGAGAGCATATCGCCAGGAGCACCGGGGGCAAGATTCTGAAGATCAGAAATGATATCATAGAGGTGTTGTAGGCTGTCATGCCCGGAGTAAAAGGAGTGAAGCTCCTCCCACATGGTCTTGGCCGTGTCATGATACATGACCATGCGGTAGGGCTCGGTGTCCATGGAGTTGAGAAGCCAGGACTGGACCCGACCATCGTCGCGAATCCAGTCATCGGAGGGAGCAGCAGTCGGAGGGGCCCGGGTCAAGTGGTGAAGAAGACCCTTCGTCTGCAGAACACGGCGAACCGAGTGAACCCATTCAACAAGGTTCCTTTTTCCAGTGAGGGAGATAGTCGTAATCCGTAATTCGTCACGAAGTTCGGAAGCCGAGGCAGCCGCACGGGCTGGCGGAGCAGAAGTAGCAGCAGAAGTATCGGAAGCCATGCACGGCCAGCAGAAGAGGCCGGGCGGTTAGAAGGGTGAGAAGAGGTAGTCGCACGGTCTCGGCGGACACTCCAGCGACCAGGAGATCGCGACCAAAAAGCGACTAGCAAAGGTTGATTCCAAGCGACAAGGCAGGCCACATGCGAGTAGCAAGAGTGGAGGACAGCAGCGGATAGGCGAGGCCGCAACGAGCGAGAAGCAGGTCGCGGAGAACAGAAGAGGTAAGTGGCCGCGAGCAGCGGTTAGCGAGCAGGGAGAGACCGCGGCGGAGAGAGAGACCGCGCGGAAGTTGCCGCAAGCCTCAGCGGAGAAGGCGAGAGAGCACCGAGCAGAAAAGAAGGGCAGGTCGCGACGAGCAGGAGAGCAGGTCGCGACGAGCAGGAGGCAGGTCGCTGCGAGCAGGTCGCGACGAACAGGAGGCAGGTCGCGGCGAGTAGGAGAGCAGAGCGCGGCGAGCTGAGATCAGCGAGCAGGAAGAGGCCGCGAGTAGAGAACTCGAGCGGTCAGAAGAAGAATCCGCGAGTAGGAAAGAGAGAGCCCGCAGCGGATAGCAGAAAGGAGAGGTCGCAGCGGACAGAAAGAGCCCGCGCGGGTAGAGAAGGAAAGGAGAAGGTGGACCCACGTGAGAGAGGATTATAAAAGGAGGGGGGGGGGGAGGGGGAAGAGGAGGAGGTGGAAGCCACGAGAGAGGCAAAATTTGAGGCGGGTAGAAGAAGAGAGGCCGCAAGAGTCCGCGGCTAAGGGAAGCCGCGCGGACGGGGAAGGAAGAGAGGCGGCTAGAAATTGGCTAGACCGGAAACCCAAGGAGGAGACCGGTTCCCTCTGATACCATGTAAAGAGAGGCCTCAAACCTTGTATATACTTCTTGAATCAATAGTTACAAGTATGAATACACTTATATAGGAGAAGAATGAGAAGAGAAATCCTAAATACAAGATGTGGGACTAATACATGGAGAGAGAAAAGAGAGAAAACATGGACCCTTAATTGGGCTTTTCTAACAATAAGCATAGATTTCGGGCTTCATTTTCTTCTAATTAAACATTTTCTTTAGCCCGTGGTATGTTGCATTGATGTTGGAATGTCCCCCAAGACGCCATCGTGATACAGTTGAAGAAGTCTAGTTTTTACGTCTTCATCTTGCCCCACCTCCAGTTTGCCCTTCCTCTTCAATAAACCATGTCTCCATGCATATTTGAGTTTACTCAAGTCATTCACTCTTTCTCTGAAATGATGGCCTGAAGATGTGCACTTGGATCCAAGAGTCTTTGGTTTGCTGCAGAATGTTCGAGGAAAGTGTTATTAACACATTCAGCTATGCAACCACATTATCATTACATATGGATAACACATCAACACAAAAATTATCCTTCCCCCGCTTGTATTGAATCTGGAAGTCGTATCCCATAAGCATAGCCGAGTGCTTATATTAAGCTGGAGTGGCGATCTTCTGATCCCACAAGAAACGTAAACTCTGATGGTTTGTTCATTTTATAAAGGGGCACCCCAGCAAATAATGCCGCCAATGGTGTACAACCATTACCATTGCAAGCAGTTCCTTCTTGTACACCGGCAGGAAGACATTCTTCTTTCACAATGCCTTGCTGTAATAAGCTATTGGTTGCCCCTCCTGTGACAGCACGACTCCACCTCTATCTGATGCATCAGTCTATAGCGTAATGACCTTGTTAAAGTCAGGTAGGCTTAAAACCAAGGGTTTAAACACGACACATTTCAATTGCTTAAAAGCTAAACCTGCCTCCTTTGCCCAGTCAAATGTCTTCAACTTTAGGAGGTCAGTGAGGGGTATAGCTAGAAGCATAGCTAGAAATCTATACCCCTGGATGAATCTCCTGTAGTATCCAGTAAGCCCTCAAAAAACCCTCAATCTCTTCAAGGTTGTGGGGGTTTGCCACTCCACCATGGTTTTGATCTTCAGAGGATCTGTCGCCACCCCCTTATGAGAAATCAAATGTCCCAGATAATGCCCTTGTGGGCTCCCAAAGCCATGTTTACTTATTTTGATGAAGAGCTATTGAGCTCTTAAAATCTAGAATATAATCCATAAGAGCTTAATATGATCAGTCCAAGATCGACTAAACACTGATGTCGTTGAAGAACACCAATATGAACTTCCTGAGTTGGTCTTCAAACAGTCTATTCATCAGACTCTGGAATGTTGACGGAGCATTCGTCATGCAAAAGGTATACCAAGAATTTGTAATTAGCTTGATGAGTGCGGACTGCGTTCTTGTAGATGTCCCCCATTGCCAACCTAACCTGATGATATCCAGCTCTTAAATCAAGCTTAGAGAAGAACATAGCTCCCTGCAGCTCATCAATCAACTCTTCAATAACCGGTATAGGAAACTTGTCTTTTATCGTAGGGCTATTCAACTTTCTGTAATCGACGCAAAGCCTTTGTGATCCACCAGATTTCTTCACGAGACCACTGGGGATGCATACGAACTAGTTGTATCTTATAATTCCCGCCCCTAATATTTCCTTAATCAACTCGTCGATCTCTAACTTCTACAATGGTGGGTATCGGTAGGGACATATATTTACATTCACATTTCCATCTTTTAAAATGACGCAGTGTTCGTGATCCTGCTTGGGAGGTAACCCTTGCGGTTCTTCAAACAAGTCGTTGAATTCAAGCATAAGGTCATGTAATTGTTGTTCTCCCATGGTCAACAATGATTTGCCCATCAACTGGAAGGTCTTAGATTGTTCTGAACCGTCTATATCTTGCTTTGATAACAGTTTGTTCATTCCTCGCTGTTTCATCCAAGTGCCAACTCCCGACCAAATTCTTTGAATCACGCAGAGAAGTCTTTTTCCCTTGACTAGTTAATTCCATTTTAAGATTGTTGAAATCCAAATGGACCACCCCCATAGTTACCAACCATTGTACTCCTAATACCACTTCACACCCCCCTTGGGGAGGACTAACAACAAACAATACTCCTTGCAATGCCAACAGAAGTCGTTCGTCTTATCGGAGCTTGAAATGCTCTTGCCATTCGCAATAGCCACGTTGAAGATAGGAATGGGCACCAACGGTCAACCAACTTGGTAGCAGTTTTGAGATCCAAGAAATTGTGAGTACTACTGGAGTCTATCAAAATATTTATAGGTTGCCCTTGGTGTGAGGTCGTCATCATCATCGTGTGGTAATGGGTGATGCTCGCCAACGCATGCACCGAGACCTGAGGAGATTGTGCCTCCTCTTTTTCAAGTATCAACGGATCCTCCTCATCACCGGATTCCGCCCGTGTTACCTCATGCTCTTCGGTTAACAATTTTAGAGAATAGGGCCTTATCCCCTTTAAAGCTAGAATCAGCAGATTGATTCCTGTTCGATTGGGGTAGGAAGCATTTTAAACCCAAAGCATCTTTGTGTTCTTCCAATCAAGCCAGTTAGTAAACATATTGAAGGAATTTCTGTTGGAACATTCAAACAACAAACTCGATTTCATCATTAAGTCCTGTCAAACAAAAGTTGATTGTGTGTTCCTCCGGAATTTGCATTCGATGTAAAAGGAGATCGAACTCATCCAGGTATGTCTAGACTGAGCTCTTTTGGCGTAAATTTTTGAGCTCATCGGATCATCAAAAAATTCGATCCAAATCGATTGTGCAGGGTCTGATAGTACTCGTCCCAGCTAGGCCAATGCAGAGAGATCCGTGACTTCTTGCAAGTTATGTGCCAATGTAATGCTTTGCCCTTCAAATGGACTGACATAATCTTAACTTTAAGATCCTCTGGTGTCCCGTCAATGTCAAAGAATTGATCAGATCTATACACCCAATCATTTAGAGCCTCTCCACCGAAGCGGAGAAACTCCAAGCGTGCAAACCTGGTAGCAACATGATTTGGATGATGTCTGATTGCGTGCTTCCAAAGAAGAAGAGCCCCCAACAGATTCAACCGCCTTCTTAGCTTTGAGGCTGACAAACTTTACGCACACCGCTTCCAGCATGCGGTTGTGCTGATTGTCCAAGGTTTGAATCGATCGAGCCACAGCTTCCTGGTTTTGCTTCAAAACCTCCAGATATGATTGCAGATCCTTCGTTTGTGTGGCCTCCGATTCTGGCAGTCCGACATGGTGTGAGATCATGTGCTGTAATACCAGTGTTATGATCCTTTCCAGGAAGAAGGAGATCCACAACAAGGAACACAAGCAATTGAATCCAATTCAACAAAACACAAGCAATTGAATCCAATTCAACAAAACACAAGCAATTGAATCCAATTCAATCAAACAAATCACCGTTCATTGCATTCAACAAATCAACGAACACATTCACAGACTTACAAACATAAATGGGATCAATCATAATAGACACAAGTCTCTGAATGAATGATTGCAAAGCTAGGAAGTTCAAGCTCTGCTCCTCTCCGCAGCGAGAGCTAACGAACTACTCAATTACAAATTCAAAGATAGATGCCTTCCTTTGCTCACTTCCCGCTCTTTTATATGTTCAACCTGAAAGCAAGGAAATTACAAAAATTTCCCCACAGTTAAACCACCGTTTAAACATTAGCCTTCCTGCCCACATCCGTGTTCTTCAGCTATGCTAACTGTAGGAGATTATTGGACTGTATCACAAAATGGGATGGAACTACGATGAGAGAGCTTGTTGAGAATGTGTTCGACCTACTCCTACCACCTCATGGAAAGAGTTCAATAGGTTCTCGGAGAAGAACCGTTTCAGCAGCTCAGGGAAGAAGGAGATGGAGAGGGGGAAGACAGGCAGTTGGCTGAATAGGTTGGTTTTGATTTTGCACTTTGTTTTAAAATTTTCAAAACTGTCAGAGAATATTAAGAAAAGTTGATGTAAAAGCTCATTAATATGACCCATTTAAGACTCTAGTTTAGTCCCACATCTTTTGTATAGTTGTCCTTCTCTCTTTTCTCTCCTATATATTTGTACTCATACTTATATTGAGATACAGAAGAAGTATATACAAGGTTTGGCTTTCTCTTCTACATGGTATCAAAGCCAAAGATCCGGCCTATTTTTTTTCTAACCGCCCACCACCTTATCGGTCTGCCCGGCGGTCTCTACCTTCCTTAACCGCACCGTGCTGCGGTCTCTTCTTTCCTACCTGCCTCTTTTCCTCTCTCCGTGGATCCACTTCCCCCTCTTCCCTCTCTCTCTCCCATTTTTATACCCTCTCAAGTCTGGCCCGCGGACCACCTTGCCGCGCGGTCTTCTCCCCTTGCCGCGCGATCTTCTCCCTTGCCGCGCGATCTTCTCCCTTGCCGCGCGGTCTTCTCCCCTTGCCGCACGATCTGACCGCGGGTTGCTTCTCAAATCTGCTTCGTGGACCACCTTGCCGCGTGATCTTCGCCTCTTGCCGCGCTGTCTTCTCTCCTTGCCGCGCGATCTGACCACAGGTTGCTTCTCCTTGCCGCTTCGGATTGCTCTCTTACCGTTGGGTTTGCCTTTCTGGTTGACGGCGTACCCTGCTTCTCCTTGCCGTTGCGGATTGTTCTCTTGCCGCTGGGTTTGTCTTCTCTCCCTAACCGCGCGGACTGTTCGTCCGGCCTCCTCTCCCTAACCGCGCGGACTGGTCTCTCTTGTCGCTGCGGTCGTCACTCCCTAACCGTGCGGTCTCCTCATTACTTCGACCTTCTCCCTTGATAGCGCGGTCTGGTCTTAGACCGTTGCGGACTGTTCTTTGGCCTCTCTTGTGCCGGGTACTGCGTTTGTCTGCTGCCTCTAGTCGCCGAGGGTACTGCTTTTATCGGCTGCGACCTACTCTTACCGTTGCGGGCTCCTTTTCTGGTCGTGTCCCTTCTTGCCGCTGGTGTGTTGCCACCGTGACCGCTGCGGACTCCGTTTCTGGTTGTGGTCCTTCTTGCCGCTGGTGTGTTGCCACCGTAACTGCTGTGGGCTCCGTTTCTGGTCGTGACAATTCTTGCCGCTGGTGTGTAGCCACCGTGACCGGCGCGAGCTCTTTCTCTTAGTCGCGACAACCCACTTTAACCGCTGCGGGCTCATGGCTTCCGAGTGTTATAATGCCACCTCCGCTCTGCCTGCTCGTGTTGCGGCTCCGATTCCCGAGCTTCGTGATGAACTCTGGATTACTACTATCTCCCTCAGTGGGAAGCGGAACTTCGTGGAATGGGTGCACTCAGTTCGTCGAGTTTTGCAGACAAAAGGACTTCTTCATCATTTGACTCGGGTCACTCCTACCGCCCCCACAGATGAGTCGCTTCGGGATGATGGCCGAGTTCAGTCATGGACTGCTCAACTCCATGGACACCGATCCCTATAGAATGACTATGTATCATGACACGGTGAGAACCATGTGGGAGGAGCTCCACTCCTTTTACTTTGGGCAGAATAGTCTTTAACACATGTTTGACATCCTCTCGGATCTTCAGAACCTTGATCCAGGGGCTCCTGGTGATATGATCTCCTTTGTTGCTAAAGCCAAGACCCTGGTTGAGGCCTGAATCCAGCATCAGCCTTCCTACTACAGATCTGACTGCTCAACGGGCCCAGAAAGAGGCGGTCGGGATTGCGATGATGATGTCCCGGGTTCCTTCTCACCTTGCACAGTGTTCGGGCCCAAATTCTCTCTTCTACTACCACTCTATCTTTGACAGATGTGTGCTCTATGCTTCTGAAAGTTACACCGCCCTAAGATGCTCCTGTCACTCTCTCTCCAGCGCTTCTACAGCTACCCACACCTTCTCCGCCAGCTCGAGGCTCCTCGGTCCGTGGGGGCCGCAACACATCTCGGGGACGTGGCCGGTTTGGTAGATCTCCGTTTAAGTGCACGTATTGCGGTCGGGATGGTCATCTTGAGGCCACCTGCTATCGCAAACATGACCTTCCTCCACACCTTGCTGCTCCTGTTATGGATGATCCCCCCACTTCTCCTGCCATGGATTCTGCAGCCTCTGCTTAGGAAGACATTAATGCCCTACACACTCAGCTCTCAAGGGGTGATCTCTCGCTCCTCTGGATCCGTTGCGTCCATTTCAAATGAAGGTATATCTTGTCTCTCACAGGCCTTCCACTGGATTGTGGATTCGGGAGCCACCCACCATATTACTTCGCAGCGACCTCCGTAATATTCGATGACTGTCCACCCCAAGTTCATTACTGTGGCTAATGGTGATACCACCCCCGTATCCGCCGTTACTGATATACCTCTCACACCCACTCTCTCTCTCTTCTGCTCTTCATGTTCCAGGCACACCATTTAACTTGCTTTCGTTTAGCTGCCTTACTCAAGATCTTAATTGCTGTGTTACCTTCTCACCCTCTACCTTTGTTGTGCAGGATCGGCAAACGCAGAATGTCATTGGTAAGGGTCGGCTGTCGAATAGACTCTACCTCCTCGATGTTCCTCCGTTTGCTCTCTCCGTCATCTCCATCACTGATTGACATCGTCGTCTTGGGCATGCTCCCCTCCAGATTCTCAAGAAAGCTCTTCCGGATGTCTCCCTGCATGAGTTTTCTTGTGAATCTTGTATCTTTGGTAAACAACATCGTATTTCCTTTCAACCTTCTTGTACTCGGAGTGATATTCCTCTATCATTAGTGCACTCTGATATTTGAGGATCTTATAAAACCCCTAGTATGTTTGGTTATCGTTATTTTGTCACTTTTATTGATGATTACTCTCGCTTAAGCTGGTTATACTTACTCCGGGATCATGCAGAACTTACCTCTACATTTCGTACATTTCTTATGGAAATTCGTACTCAGTTCAACTCTCCTTTAAAAATCATTCGCACTGATAATGCTCAGGAATACACTAGCCGGACATTCTCGAACCTTTGCACAAAGTTTGACATTATACATCAAACTTCGTGTGCGTATACGCCTTAACAGAATGGTGTGGCAGAGCAAAAGAATCGTCACCTTCTTGATGTTGCTCTGTCACTCATGATTCAAATGCAGGTTCCCACTTTGTTTTGGAACTTTGCTGTGTCCACTGCATGTCACCTTATCAATCGCATGCCATCCTCTGTGCTCGACTTTGCCACTCCATTTAGTCTCCTATTCCTGTCACAATCCCTGTTTACTCTTATGCCTCGTGTGTTTGGATGTACTTGTTATGCTCACAATCTTGGTCCGCCCACAGATAAGTTTGCTCATCGTGCCAACAAATGTATGTTTCTCGGGTACGCTTGGACTCAAAAAGGCTATATGTGCTATTCTCCAACTACTGATGAGGTGGTTGTTTCTGTCGATGTCACCTTTCGTGAGGATCAACCATTCCATAACCCACCTTCTACTTCTGCTCTGCTCCTCTCTCCTCTTCCATACCTCGCCCAACCGTTCCTGTCACGTCCTCTCTACCACCTCTTCTTCCCACTCCACTTTTGGCACTTATTCCACCCAAACCGTCTCTTCTTCGCGTATACACTCGTCGTACCCCGGTCTCTGGAGCTTTACAACAGCCCCCTCCACCGATGCTATCCCGCAAACTGACGATCCAGCATCACCATCTACTACTCACCCCATGAAAAATTATGTATCTCTACATCACCTGTCTCCACCTCTACGCAAGTTTGCTCTCTCTCTTCTCCATCTCTATTCCTAACTCTGTGCAGGAGGCCCTTCTTCATCAAGGGTGGCGTGCGACTATGGATGAGGAAATGACCGCTCTTTGGTCAAACCAGACCTGGGATTTGGTTCCTCTTACTCCTTGGTAGTCTTGTGTCAATTGCAAGTGGGTGTTTGCTATCAAACATGCTCCAGATGGGACAGTTGAACGACTTAAAGCCCGACTTGTGGCTCGGGGGTTCACTCAACAACAAGGACTTGATTATGATGAAACATTCTCTCCCGTCACTAAGTTGAACTCTGTTCGGGTGCTGATCTCCTTAGTTGTTCATCGTCACTGGTCTCTCCATCAGCTGGATATAAAAAATGCTTTTTTTAAATGACGATATTCAAGAAACGGTCTACATGAACCAACCTCCCGGGTTTGAGACCACGGTGGAGTCTCGTGTATGTCATCTTCGGAAATCTATTTATGGTCTCAAACAATCTCCCAGAGCTTGGTTTGATAAATTCAATAAGGCTGTTCGTGAAGTTGGATTCAAGAGGAGCTTGGCGGACTTCTCTCTCTTCACTCATCATCAACCAACTGAGACTGTCATTCTCTTGGTTTATATGGATGATATTTTGATTACTGGCGATGACTCCACATGGATACAACAAATCAAGAAACACTTAAATTCCGTCTTCCTAACAAAAGATCTGGGGGTTCTCATGTACTTTCTTGGACTTGAGGTTGCAAGACGGCCTGACGGTCTTATCCTTTCACAACGAAAGTACTGCCTTGATCTTCTCTACAATGCTGGCTACTCTGGGTGCAAACCTGTGGAAACTCCGATGGATGCCAATCATAAGTTATGTGCTTATGAGTCTGACTCTGATTCTCTGCTTACGAACCCTGAGTATTATCGGCACCTTTTAGGGAAACTGATATATCTGACAGTTACAAGACCTGATATTTCTTTTGCTGTTGGAGTGGTCAGCCGATTTATGCATGCTCCTTGGATCTCTCATCTCCAGACAGAGAACGCATCCTCAGATATTTGAAGTCAACTCCTGGACAAGGATTGGTATGTAAGCCATCCTCCTCTCTATCTCTTACTGTATATTCAGATGCAGACTATATGGGCTCCCTTGATGATCGACATTCCACTACGGGTTTCTGTACCTACTTTGGAGGGAATCTTATCACGTGGCGTAGTAAAAAGCAGTCTGTCGTTGCTCGCTCTTCTTCTGATGCTGAGTATCGTGCAATGAAGGCCGTTGTATCTGAACTCACTTGGCTTGAGGGTCTTCTTGGTGATTTGGGGGTCACTCTATTATCACTAGCAACTTTGTTTTACGATAGTCAGGCTGCAATCCATATTGCGAAGAATCCTGTGTTTCATGAGCGGGCCAAGCACAATGAAGTTGACTGTCACTTCGTCCATGAAAAGGTTCAATTGAAGAAGTTAGAACTGGAGCATGTTCCTGCATCTGAGCAAGTTGCCGACACTTACTGTAACAACCCCTTTATAATAATAATAATAATAAAAATAATATAAAACAATACTTAAACCTATCCCCCCTTCTTTAAGAAAGCCGAGCCGGTTCTAAGTCCCGCAAGCCGCAAAACCCCCCCGGTCCCGATCCCGACTCCACGCTCCCGTCTCCGCCTCCTGCGCCCCCGATGACCCCAGATCCGCCGCTAGCGCCTCCTGCCGCCCCCGAGACTCCTCCCCGTGGCTGGAAATCCCTTCCTCCAGGCCCGACGCCTCTTCCTCTTGCTTCCCCGTCGTCTCCGGTGCTCCCCTTGGCCGACAGATCCCGCAACAACTCTTCTCTTGGCCAGCTACCTTCTTCCCTCATCTTCTCCTCCTCTGGCCAGTGAGGGCAAATGCAACATCCTTCTCCGACAACTCTAGCTCCCCCTCGTTCTGGCCGGTGGTTTTCGTGAGGGACTCCTAGGGTTTCGCTCGAAACCCCTCTTCGTGGATTTCGGAGCCCCGATCTGGTCTCCTTGGGTAAGGAATTCCATCAATTTCTTGTTTTCAATTTTGCCCTAATTTTGTTACAATAATTATTGCTCTCCGATTGATGCATTTACGTCGATCCCTCTTGGGGTTGTCGTGTACCCTTCTAATCTCGATGTTTTGCTTGTTTTTCGGTGCCGCTCTTCGGGTGTAGGTGGTGGAATCACTCCAAGACCTCTCCGAATTAGAGCTTTTCGCATCCAAACGCCGCCAAAATCCCGATCCCTTGCGGTAGCCTCTTCTCCCCTCACTCTCGAGGGAGGTAAATTCCTAAACCCTTCTCCTTTTGTGTGGAGCGATTATCAAACGCATGTGCTGGCATAAGAAACTTGTTAATTTAATTTGGAATGCATTTTTGATCTCGAACAGGTATAGCTAGAGCTTTTAACCACGCTTGCGCCACTTAGCTGTCACGAGCATTTTCGACGTCACTTTAAGGCAAGTAGAGAACGCCCTCTCACTTGCAAAACTTTGGATTTAATCTGGTTACCTGTTCTTTTACCAATGTTTTTTCTACAAAATTCTGAACTCTTATAATGTTGTCATAACATAACATGATAGGTAATCACCTAAGTACGAAACATAAAGACAAATCCGTAGTTGTAAGCAAATCCTTGAATTGTAGCGTCTAATTGGGCATCTGTCTGCTGACATGGTCACAACAAACAGGATTACTTTTCCGACAAGACTTGCACATAGATTTGATCGTGAGCCATGTGCGCCCGCTATAGTATCTACACCCTTTCATCGATCACGACTTACAATATATTACATAAATAAATTTTAGGTTATACTCCGGAGTAGGCTAATCTTTCAGAAATGTCTGTTTGACCTGGTTTTTGGTATGTTTGGTAGCTTTGTACAAGATAGATCATTACTCGAATATGTCTGTTTGTTTTTGCTCATATTTTAATTAATTAACTTGCTCATGTTTAAATCTTAAGTTCTGAGGCATTTTCCTTCTGTCTTGAATTTGCCTTAGGGTTCCTGACTGCGCCGCCTGCTCCCTGAGTTATTTCTCGTTCAGCTGCAGCTTTGTTTGAATGTTTTTCTTTTGTAGTTGCTTGCATCAGGTGTTATATATTTGAATCTTTTACTGTCTGTTCGTTTATCATGTACTAGTTATGATAAGACATTTTCTTTTGTATCATGGACAACTCCTAGGATGTTTCTGATATACTAGATCATTTTATTTATGACATTTTCATTACTGTTATTATTGCATTTACTTCTGTTTCAGCACTGTGTGTAACATTAAATTTTACAAGGAAATACATGTGCATTAATTCTCTCTGTTTTAAAACTTTAAGCGCTTTCGTACATTTATACTCAATAAATTGTTCAAACAAAATAACTATTTTTAAAACTATTTTCAGTATCACTGTATCCGCCTTAGCAGACATGGTTCCTTTCCGCCCATGCCTTGTGGCATCACGGCCCGCCCGAAACGCACTTTCACCTTTGTCGAAACGGGTCGTGACAGTTGGTATCAGAGGGAGGTTCCCAAACAGCAAGGTTAGCTCTAAAAAAATGAAGTATTTTGAAATTATCAAGTATTTTAAATTCTATTATGTAAATATAGGTACATGCATCATATCTCACCCACCCTGTCATTATTTGTTGTTTCGCGGCTAAAACATCGCACACACTCACTCATAATAATGAGTAGTATGCACACGAATGTTAAGGGGTTATGGACAAACTTAACATTTTTGTGCATATGGATTTCCACTAGTCTATACACCGCTTGCGAATATTAAATTGTATGAACGGTTTAATATTTTCAAGTGCATTGACATTAGAATCATAATATGCATGACTTGTTAAGTGATATGAGCGCTTAACATGACATGTGTATCCATTCATGAACATTCGTAGGAATGCATTTTAGACATGATTGCATTACATGCATAACATAACTCATTACACAAATGTTAAGCCAAGAACAACGGATGATGATTGTACACACATGGATTTATAAATTGTTTGACATTGCATGTGATTCCTTGTCATTTTAACATGAGCATTACCTAGAGTTGTCCAATGAAAATGCTGTAACTAATATATGATTTATGTATTCGACAATATCAAAATGCTAGAACCTGTTGTTCCTTAATCTTCTATGATTAATGTAACTGTCTCTCTTACTCGTTTTCTTTGTGTTCCTGTCTAGATGGCCCCTAAGCGATCTCAACTCAAGAAGGTTACCCCTCCCGCCGAGGTAGCTCCTGGAGATGCGTCACTGCCCAGCTGTTGAGGCAGATTCTCGGCGTCTCACTCGCTTAGAGGAAGATCGTCAAACTCCTGACACAGCTCCTGATTCTGGCAGCGCAGGGACAGCTGGAGTCACTGCTACCGCCGCTCTTGGAACCACCCCTCTTGCACCTGGTTCAGGAACTGGCTTGCTTACTGACACCCTGGTGGTCCCGCTCGTGCCAGGTCTGGTTGCTCCTCCTGTAGTGATGGCAGATACACTGACGTTCAAGAGGCTGAATCCGCCGTCCTTCAATGACAGACGTGATTTCTTTGTCATTTCAGAGTGGCTCTCCAAGATGGAAAAGCACTTCGAGTATGCCGGTGTTCTTAAGGCACAAAAGGTTCATCTTGCGGCCTACCAGCTGACCGAGTGTTGAAACCAAAAACTGGTCTCTCGTGGAGTTCGGGGTCCCAAAAGAGGGGTGACCTCACACCTACTACACTCGGGGGAACGTCACGGGCCGAAGACTTAGGAAACTATGAACAGACCCTCGACTCTAGCGTGGAGGTCCCACCACACACCCGAAAGGTCACAAGAGCACTTCCCCTCCCTCACCAATGGCTGAGCCGGGTACCTTGGAGAGCTCTCTCAACTCAACCAAGAAGAAGAAACCAAGGGAGGAGGAAGCCAAAAACTCATCCCCTCCAAAGGTATCCAAGGGGGTCTATTTATAGTTTTTTGGGGATGACCTGCCAATAAACCCCATCCTGTTGTTTTGAAATGACCAAAATGCCCACAAACTGGTCTGCCAACAGCCAAATACGCTACACTAAACAATTAATCGCAGTCCACCAGGGGCAGACCCTCGAGCCGGCGAGCAGGAGACAAGGCCTGGGGGGTACTCGGCGACCTGGGGGGGTACTCGGCGGTCTGGGCGGTACTCGGCGGCCTGGGCGGTACTCGGCCTGGGCGGTACTCTGGGCGGTACTCGGCCTGGGCGGTACTCGGCGGCCTGGGCGGTACTCGGCGGCCTGGGGGGAGCTGGGCGAGCTCGATGCTGGGTGACCCCCCGACGGGGCCGGGGGGAGAAAAATATTTCCTCCCCCTACTAGTATATTTCGAAGGCCTAAGCCAAAATTGGCCACCAAAAGTGCAGAATCTCTGAAAAGCTTAAAAAACATAAAGCTAGTCCTGCGTCTGCCGAGGGGACCCTACTCTGCAAATACGGGGTTGTACACAATCCCTGCTTTTTTCGAGGTTGGCACAGGCTCGGAAAGAAACATCCAACCCAACGTATTCGCTGAGTGACCTTTTATCGCGGTTGGAAAGATTACAAGGCCTTTCCGAGGGGTCAACCTGTCAGCCAGCTAATGGGAGCCTGGGTGACGAGACAGCCTCGGGTGAAAATACTTAGCCTCCCGAGGGGTCAACCTGTCATGCCAGCTAATGAGAGCCTGGATGACGAGACAGCCTCGGGGTGAAAAAACTTAGCCTCCCGAGGGGTCAACCTGTCATGCCAGCTAATGGGAGCCTGGGTGACGAGACAGCCTCGGGGTGAAAACACTTAGCCTCCCGAGGGGTCAACCTGTCATGCCAGCTAATGAGAGCCTGGGTGATGAGACAGCCTCGGGGTGAAAAAACTTAGCCTCCCGAGGGGTCAACCTGTCATGCCAGCTAATGGGAGCCTGAGTGACGAGACAGCCTCGGGGTGAAAACACTTAGAATCCACGAGAGGTACCACCGGACCTGTCAGCTAGTGGGAGCCTGACAGCGGGACCGTCATCAGAGCAAAGGACTTGGACTTCCACGAGAGGTACCACCGGACCTGCCAGCCAGTGGGAGCCTTGCAGCGGGATCGTCATCGGAGCAAAGGAACTTGAGCTTCCACGAGAGGTACTACCGGACCTGCCAGCTAGTGGGAGCCTGGCAGCGGGACCGTCATCGGAGCAAAGGACTTGGGCTTCCACGAGAGGTACCACCGGACCTGCCAGCTAGTGGGAGCCTGACAGCGGGACCGTCATCGGAGCAAAGGACTTGGGCTTCCACGAGAGGTACCACCAGACCTACCAGCTAGTGGGAGCCTGGCAGCGGGACTGTCATCGGAGCAAAGGAACTTGAGCTTCCACGAGAGGTACCACCGGACCTGCCAGCTAGTGGGAGCCTGACAGCGGGACCGTCATCGGAGCAAAGGAACTGGGCTTCCACGAGAGGTACCACCGGACCTGCCAGCTAGTGGGAGCCTGGCAGCAGGACCGTCATCGGAACAAAGGACTATGGACTTCCACGAGAGGTACCACCGGACCTGCCAGCTAGTGGGAACCTGGCAGCGGGACCGTCATCGGAGCAAAGGACTTGGGCTTCCACGAGAGGTACCACCAGACCTACCAGCTAGTGGGAGCCTGACAGCGGGACCGTCATCGGAGCAAAGGAACTTGGGCTTCCACGAGAGGTACCACCGGACCTACCAGCTAGTGGAGCCTGACAGCGGGACCGTCATCGGAGCAAAGGAGCTGGGCTTCAACGAGAGGTACCACCGGACCTGCTAGCTTGTGGGAGCCTGGCAGCAGGACCGTCATCGGAGCAAAGGACTATGGCTTCCTCAAGGTATCCTCAACCCATCCAGCCAGTGAGAGCCTGACATGGGGAGGTTCTCTTGGGGGGGACTAAGCATCTCAACCAAACCTTACTAAATCCAACATCCTCCAAAGGGGAAAACATGATGGGTTACATGACCCCCCCGACTCAACTGGTCGGGGGCTGAACTCATTACAACATAAGAAAAAATACAAGACTGCCAAGGCGAGGCTTCTTCAGGGGGCCTGGGCATGATGGTCGTCATCCTTCCCCTCGGACGCTTCCCTCCTGCTCAAGCTCTCCATGAGAGCACCGACTGGGCGAGACCAAGGCGTGCGAGCAGGCGATTTGGCGAGACGAAGGCGTGCGAGCTCGACGGCTTGGCGAGAGCGGCGGCTAGGCGAGACCAAGGCGCGCGAGCAGGCGGCTTGGCGAGACGAAGGCGTGCGAGCTCGGCGGCTTGGCGAGAGCGGCGGCTAGACGAGACCAAGGCACGCGAGCAGGCGGCTTGGCGAAGGCTGCGACTAGGGGCGAGTTGAGCTGCCACCCCGAGGAGCAATACTTCGTTGCATCTCCATGAGGCCTTGGATGTACGCCATGAACTCCTCCCTTCCTACGAAGGGTCCGGGGTTGGGGAGTTCGCCGAGATCATCACTACCTCCCTGATCTCCGGCCATGACACTCTCCCGAGATCTTCTGTGCTGGTCACTCTCCACGCTCACCGCACCAAAATGTTGAAGCCAAAAACTGGTCTCTCGTGGAGTTCGGGGTCCTAAAAGAGGGGTGACCTCACACCTACTACACTCGGGGGAACGTCACGGGCCGAAGACTTAGGAAACTATTAACAGACCCTCGGCTCTAGCGTGGAGGTCCCACCACACACCCGGAAGGTCACAAGAGCACTTCCCCTCCCTCACCAATGGCTGAGCCGGGTACCTTGGAGAGCTCTCTCAACTCAACCAAGAAGAAGAAACTAAGGGAGGAGGAAGCCAAAAACTCATCCCCTCCAAAGGTACCCAAGGAGGTCTATTTATAGTTTTTTGGGGATGACCTGCCAATAACCCCATCCTGTTGTTTTGAAATGACCAAAATGCCCACAAATTGGTCTGTCAACAGCCAAATCCGCTACACTAAACAACTAATCGCAGTCTACCAGGGGCAGACCCTCGAGCCGGGCGAGCAGGAGACAAGGCCTGGGGGGTACTCGGCGGTCTGGGGGGATACTCGGCGGTCTGGGCGGTACTCGGCGGCCTGGGCGGTACTCGGCCTGGGCGGTACTCGGCGGCCTGGGCGGTACTCGGCGGTCTGGGTGGTACTCGGCGGCCTGGGGGGAGCTGGGCGAGCTCAATGCTGGGTGACCCCCCGAGGGGGCTGGGGGGAGAAAAATATTTCCTCCCCCTACTAGTATATTTCCAAGGCCAAGTCAAAATTGGCCACCAAGAGTGCAGAATCTCTGAAAAGCTTAAAAAACATAAAGCTGGTCCTGCTTCTGCCGAGGGGACCCTACTCTGCGAATACGGGGTTGTACACCGAGGATGCATACACCTGGTGGCTTCAGCGCCGCAGTCTCCCCAATTCTTTCGCTATGACCTGAGAGCAGTTCAAGAATGCGCTCATGGAAAAGTTTCTTTCGTCCGTGGAGCGAGACAAATTAGCTGAGAGGTTCCTGTCCCTTCAGCAGCCCGGCAGGACAGTGACTGAATATGAGATAGAGTTCTCTCGTCTATCTCTCCTTGCCGCAAAGTTCATGCCCGATGAGTCCAAGAAGATCAGCCGTTTCGTGAAGGGCCTCCGACATGACTTCCTCCAGCATATTGTAGCCCATGGCACCACCACCTACGCCGAGACTGTTGGGGCCGCCTTGAAGGTTGAGGCTATTGAGCTGGATCGCACTGCCAAGAAAGTTCAACATGGTACAAGCAATGCCGCTGCACCTGACCACAAGCGCAAGAGTGCTCCACCTTAGGAGCAAGGTCCCAAGTCCTAGGAGGTGTGTGCCTACTGCCACAAAGTTAGTCATACCGTCCTAGTCTGCCGTTCCCTCCTGAAGAAGCAGAAGATGGTTGTGCCTGCACAACAGCTCCAGGTTACGCTTGTCTCTGCCTCCTCCGTCTGTGCTTACTGCAAGAAATCGGGCCACTTGGTGAGAGATTGTTGCCACAAGCTGAATACCTGGTTCAGATGTGGGCAGTTTGGACATCAGATTAAAGATTGCCCTGTGAAGGAAAGCCCGATCCCCGCTCAGCTTCTGCAGGCTATTTTTGGTGCCCAAGATAAGGGCAAGGCTGTGCCGAACGTCACCACTCAGGGCGAGAGGCGCTCGCATCTACCTCCGTCATCTCTGGTATGCTTTATGTAAATTTTTTAAATTTCCTATATCTTTTCATTACCTGCCTTGGTGTCAAATAATCTTGAATGTGCCCGTAATGTTCATTTCTAGGGAGTTTTAGGGTCAAGAAAATGCAAATCCTATTCGATTTTGGGGCATCTCACTCTTTTATAGCGAGTCATATCGTGGATCTCCATAGTTGGCCTACTTCGCCACTCGAAGTCCCTTTCGAGATTTCTGTGCCCGGTCATCTGCACTTGTCAATTAGAGGCATTCTCAATTGTCCCATACTGCTTGGTGAATTGCAAGTCATCGCCGATCTCATAGTCCTGGATATGACAGAATTCGACATAATCTTGGGTATGAACTGGCTGGTCGCGTATCGAGCAAAACTGGACTGTGTGGCAAAGAGGGTCAATCTCAGTATCGATGACAAAGACTACAACGTCCATGTTAAGACCACCCGCAGCCACCTGCAGGTAATTTTTGGTGTGCGCGCCTCTCGACTTTTTAGCCAGGGATGTTTTACTTGCTTTGTTTATGCTTCACATTCAGATGCTGTCATATCGCAACTTGAGTCTATCCCAATTGCTTCCGAGTTCCCTGACGTGTTCCCCGCCGAGTTGCCTGAAATGCCTCCTGATCGTGAAGTAGAGTTCTCCATCGATGTAGAGCCTGGAACGCGCCCCATATCTAAAGCTCCATATCGTATGACACCGCGAGAACTGGAGGAGCTTAGGTCGCAATTGGATGAGTTTCTTGAGCGTGGGTACATTCGTCCCAACTCTTCTCCTTGGGGAGCCCCCGTTCTCTTCGTTAAAAAGAAAGACGGATCCATGAGATTGTGCATCGACGACCGGGACCTGAATAAGGTAACCATCAAAAATAAGTACCCCCTCCCGCGACTAGATGACCTATTTGACCAGCTTAAAGACAGTACCGTCTTCTCCAAGATAGATCTCAGGTCGGGTTACCATCAGTTGAAGATCAAGGAATCCGACATCCCCAGGACAGCCTTCCGGACTCGGTATGGACACTTTGAATTTTTGGTGATGTCTTTTGGGTTGACTAACGCCCCTTCTGCTTTCATGGATATGATGAACCGTGTCTTCCGCGACTACCTGGATAAGTTCATCATTGTTTTCATTGATGATATCTTGATCTACTCCAAGACTCGTGAGGAGCATGCAACCCATCTTAGACTCACTCTCTCCACTTTTCGTCAGCACAAGCTCTATGCCAAATTGGCGAAATGTGAGTTCTGGCTGGATCGTGTTGCCTTTCTGGGGCATGTCATTTCAGGCGATGGACTTTCCGTTGATCCTGCCAAGGTCTCCGCTGTTATGGACTGGAAGCAACCTTCTACCCCTACTGAGATTCGCAGTTTCCTTGGTTTGGCGGGCTATTACCGGCGTTTCGTCAAGGACTTCTCCTCTCTTGCTGCTCTTCTGACACAACTAACCCAAAAACATGCCAGATTCGAGTGGTCAGATCAGTGCGAGCAGGCCTTTTCTGAATTGAAGCAACGTTTGTGTTCAGCGCCAATTTTAGCTCTTCCTTTAGAGGGGTTGGACTTTTCAGTTTATACCGATGCTTCCGGAGTGGGCTTGAGCTGTGTCCTGATGCAAGAAGATCGTGTTATTGCTTATGGGTCGAGGCAGTTGAAGACTCATGAACGCAACTACCCCACTCATGATCTGGAGTTCGCTGCGGTGGTGTTTGCTTTGAAGCTTTGGCTTCACTACCTCTATGGCGTGAAGTGTCACTTCTTCACTGACCATCAGAGTTTGAAGTATATTTTCGTTCAGAAAGATCTCAATCTTCGTCAGAGGCGATGACTAGAATTCATAGCAAATTATGACCTGCAGCTCACTTATATGCCCGGGAAAGCCAATTCAGTGGCGAATGCTTTGAGTCGTCAGGCTTCAGTTGCCGTCTGTGCACCCATGTTAGCTTCTCTCGCGGCCCTGATTGATGACCTCGAGCGGATGGACATATCCTTCTCACGTGGAGGTCAAGGAGAAGTCTCTGATCCGTTATGGGTAGAACAGGTGAAGGATCTGCAACCATCTGATCCCACACTCCAGCGCATTCGCCGACAGGTTGAACTTGGTACTCTTCCAGATTTCTCTATCTCTGACGATGTTCTACGTTTCCGAGGTCGCCTATGTATTCCCGATGTCCCTGAGTTGTTGGATGGTATTTGCCGAGAAGCTCACGAGTCCCGCACATCTGGTCATCCTGGCAACAACAAGATGTATCATGACCTGAAGCAGATCGTGTGGTGGCCTGGCATGAAGAACTATATTGCACGCTTCATCTCTCGATGTCTGACGTGTCAGAAGGTGAAAGCTCAGCGTCAGCGTCCTGGTGGACTTTTGCAGCCTCTGCCTATCCCTGAATGGAAGTGGGAAGATATCTCTATGGACTTCATCACGGGTTTGTCCCGCACTCCGAGAGGACATGATGCGATTTGGGTCATAATAGATCGCATGACTAAAGTGACTCATTTTATTCCGTATAAGGAGGGTCATTCCACCGAGAAGATGACTCGGATTTATGTTTCAGAGATCGTTAGACTCCATGGGATTCCTCTGCGAATTGTTTCTGATCGTGACTCGAGATTTGTATCGCACTTCTGGAAGGGATTTCAGCAAGCTTTGGACACTGATCTTAACCTGAGCACCGCTTACCATCTGACGACTGATGGCCAGACTGAGAGAGTTAATCAGATTCTTGAAGATATGCTACGGTGTTATATTTTGGACTACAAAGGAGTTTGGGATGAACATCTACCCTTGGTTGAATTCGCCTACAACAACAGCTATCAAGAGAGCCTCAAGATGGCCCCCTTCGAAGCACTGTACGAGCATCGTTGTAGGACCCCGCTCTACTGGTCGGAAGTCGGTGAAAAGGTGATTTTGGGCCCTGAGCTACTTCAGGAAATGGAAGAAGCTACCAAGAAGACTCATGTTCAGCTCAGTCGTGCCTCCGAGAGGTAGAGGAAGTATGCAAATCAGCGCCGCCGTCCGTTAGAATTTGTCGTGGGTGATCAAGTGTTCTTGAAGGTTTCTCCTACTCCTGGGGTGAAACGGTTTGGTCGTCATCATAAGCTCAACCCGTGGTTCGTGGGACCGTATGTCATTTCAGAACGTGTTGGAGGGTCTGCTTATCGTTTGGAGCTACCTGCTTCTTTGGCCGGTGTTCATGATGTCTTTCATGTCAGTCAACTTCGGATGTACATCCACGATCATAATCTTGTTCTTAAATAAGTTCCAGTGATTCCTGAAACCAATCTGTCTTATCCGATCGAGCCCTCGAAAATCGCTGAATATCAAGAACGCAAGCTTCGCAAGAGAATCATTCCTATGGTGAAGGTACTTTGGATGCATAACAAGTCTGAGGAGTTTACTTGGGAGCTCGAAGCTGACATGCGCAACAAGTACCCGCAACTCTTCTCTTGATCTTGGTACATCTCTAAGTCTGACTTCCTTGTTATTTCAGTATCTTTTATAGTTAGCTTTCATGCGTTAATCTGCAAACTTCTGTTTGAAGTATATGTCATCTGAAACTTCGTTGTTTAGTCTCATTCAGAGAATTCTCAGGAAAGTTTTGGGACGAAACTTCCTAAGTAGGGGAGAATGTAACAACCCCTTTATAATAATAATAATAATATAAATAATATAAAACAATACTTAAACCTACCCCCCTTCTTTAAGAAAGCCAAGCCGGTTCTAAGTCTCGCAAGCCGCAAAACCCCCCGGTCCCGACCCCGACTCCACGCTCCCGTCTCCGCCTCCTGCGCCCCCGACGACCCCAGATCCGCCGCCAGCGCCTCCTGCCGCCCCCGAGACTCCTCCCTGTGGCCGGAAATCCCTTCCTCCAGGCCCAGCGCCTCTTCCTCTTGCTTCCCTGTCGTCTCTAGTGCTCCCCTTGGCCGACAGATCCCGCAACAACTCTTCTCTTGGCCGGCTACCTTCTTCCCTCATCTTCTCCTCCTCCGGCCAGTGAGGGCAAAGACAACATCCTTCTCCGGCAACTCTAGCTCCTCCTCGTTCCGGCCGGTGGTTTTCGTGAGGGACTCCTAGGATTTCGCTCGAAACTCCTCTTCGTGGATTTCGGAGCCCCGATCTAGTCTCCTTGGGTAAGGAATTCCATCAATTTTTTGTTTTCAATTTTGCCCTAATTTTGTTACAATGATTATCGCTCTTCGAATGATGCATTTACGTCGATCCCTCTTGGGGTTGTCGTGTACCCTTCTAATCTCGATGTTTTGCTTGTTTTCCGGTGCCGCTCTTCGGGTCTAGGTGGTGGAATCACTCTAAGACCTCTCCGAATTAGGGCTTTTCGCATCCAAATACCGCCAAAATCCCCTATCCCTCGCGATAGCCTCTTCTCCCTGTTGAAATTTCTCAAGCTGATCAATTGAAAGTTCTGGTATCAAGCAAACACTTCCAGAGCTATCAAGCTGGTCACTTGATCAAGCGGAAAGCGAGAACAAAGCGCAGAAACACTCCAACCATAACAGAGCTAGGTAATCAGAGACAAAGGAGAGCAAACACAGATCTTGTATTATCAACTATCTTTTTTACAAAGCTTGGTATACATGTCGAGACATAATTTCGCCAAGTACAAAAGAGAAGCATAAAAACAAGAAGAACAAGCCGGGCGGATTGCCCCTCCCAGACCGCCGAGTTCGTCGAGATCGCCGAGTCCGCCAAAGCTAATGCTGCACCACTGCACTACGGAGTCCGCCAAACCGCGCGGACTACCCGTTATTCTGCCGAACAACCGCTCTACAAGCCGCTGCCGAACTGACGAACAGACTGCCTAGTCCGCCGAGACCGGCGAACAGGTTATTGAACTGATGAAGAGAAGACTGCCGGTCACAAGATGCGACCTGCTTCAAACCGCCGATTGTTAACCGCAAGCTCCACTTATCCCTGACCGCAGTCAGAACCAAATCTATGGCTTCTCAGTGCTAGCCGCACAACCTGCAAACAGCAAACCAGTTAAGTCCTTCTCAACCCGCGCGACCTGCAAAACTGAGTCCACAACAATTAATCAGCACTCAACTTACTGTTCATTCAGTTCCTGTTGATGTGACGGGGGTCCTATTTATAGGTACGGAGAGGAGTATGGTCACCGCCCTAGAGGATAGAATCACCGCCCGAGCCCGCAGCTAACATAGCACAGTCCGTTCAGTCCGCAAGGACTTAGCAAGAAACATGGCATGAAGCCAGTCCGCAACCCAGCGGACACCGCATTCGTCCACATACACAGCATGCGGAGACAACGAGACCATCCTGCACCAGTCCGCACGCAATACGCGGACACAGCAGCAGTCCGCCCATACTGCGAACCAAGCACCAGTTCGCCACATGTCCACGACCAATAGGCACAACAGCCTGGTCACCAGTGGACAACGGACTCCGCGAAAACCCTGAACTCGCCACAGACAGCAAGTCCAAACATCCTGGCGCGAGCTCAGCGGAAAAGACTCCAATCCTCCATTTCTCAAACCAAACCGCCAGCAAGCTGCTCCACCAGAGGACAAGAGCAAACTCCGCGGACTCAGAGAGAGAGTTCGCCACCTCTCGCGGATAAACCTCCTATTCTCCCGGTTACATCAGGGAACCAACACCAAGACCGCAACCTCAGACCGCCTAGGCCGCAACACCAGTCCGCCAGACAGTCCGCCCAGGCCGCGCAGTTTGCTTGATCAACCTCCACTTTCACTTCACAATTTTCAACACTCCCCCTTGAAGTGAGAAGTGGTGATCAAGCCCAGCAGTCCCCGTAACCGAATAAACGACATCTTTGGCAATGGCTTCGTGAAGATGTCTGCGATGTTGTCCTCACTCTGCACATGATCCACCATCAGAGATCCCTCCAACACCTTCTCCCGAATGAAGTGGTGCTCAATCTCGATGTGCTTGGTCCACGCGTGACAAACTGGATTATTTACCAGTTTTAGGGCACTCACATTGTAACCGCGTAGCAGAGTTGGACCGCGCACTTCTTCATAGATGTTCTCTACTAATCTCCTGAGCCAGATGGTTTCTCGAGCTGCCAAGGCCGAAGCCTTGTATTCCGCTTCCGTAGTAGAGACGGACACTGAGTCTTGCTTCTTGCTGCACCAAGAAATACTCTCAGATCCACAAGAGCAGACGTAACCGGATGTTGACTTCTGGTCGTCTGAATCTCCCCCGTAATCAGCATCCGAGTATCCTTGAAGAACAAATTCCGTGTCTCTCCTATAAAGGAGACCCATGTCAGAAGTAGCCCTTACATACTTCAGAATATTCCTTGCCACCATCAGATGAGGCTTCCTGGGTTCCGCCATATACCGACTTACTCTGCCAACTGCATAAGCAATGTCTGGCCTTGTAATCGTCAAGTAGATAAGACTCCCAACCAGAGCCCAAACACCAGAGGATCTGGTAAAATCCTTCCCTCATCTCGCCGAAGTTTGATGCCTGAATCAAATGGAGTAGAGCTACTCTTCCCCTCCTGCATGCCAAATCGTTGAACGATTTGTTCCACATAGCCCTTCTGGGACATGAGTATGCCGCTCTCCCTCCTCTCCACCTCAAGTCCAAAGAAATGATGGAGTTCGCCCAGATCCTTCATCTCGAATCTGATAGCTAGCTCTGCCCTGAGCCTAGCTACTTCCTCTTTGGAATTTTTCGTGATGATCATATCATCCATGTACAACAGCACCAGGACAAGAAACTCCCCCTTCTTCTTGACGAACAGGCTCGAATCTGAATTTGAAGCCAAATATCCGCAGAACTGGAGGTATTCTGCAATCTTCCCATACCAGGCTCGAGGAGCCTGCTTCAAGGCATAAAGAGCCTTCCGGAGCTTGAAGACGTAATCCGGATGTTCTTCAGATATGTAACCGAGCGGCTGATCCATGAAGATGTCCTTGTCGATCTCCCCGTAAAGAAAGACGTTTTTTACGTCCAGCTGCCACATCTTCCAACCTTGGCAAGCAGTCAAGGCGATCACCACCCGAACCGAAGTCATCTTCGCCACAGGACTAAACGTCTCCTCATAGTCCTCGCTGTACTGTTGAGAGAACCCTCGAGCAACAAAGCGAGCCTTGTAATGCTCGATGCTTCCATTCGCCATCTTCTTCAGCTTGTAGACCCACTTGCAAGTAATAGGAGTAACGCCATCCACCTTGGGAACCAAGTCCTAAGTTTCATTCTTCCTGAGGGCAGTCATCTCCTCATCCATGACATTGTCCCATTTCTTTACTCCAGTAGCATCTTCAAACTTTGAAGGCTCCCGCTCATCCAGAGGGCTTGCAAAGAAAAAGGAGACAAAACTCACTGTATTCCCTTTGCAGTAACGAGCTGGAGGCTTGATGATCCTCTTTGATCTCCGAAGAGGCTGCTCCTTGCTCGCTACCTCCGTTGCTTCTTCAGGCTCAGTTCCGTCTCCGGGCAAGCATTGAGCACTGCTCCCCCTGCTTCCTGAACCAGAAGCTTCTGCCCCAGAGCTTGAAGCAACAGGAGCTGCTGGTGAAACAGCAAGCTTCTCTTGAACAACTTCAGTAGCCACCTCCTGCTCTTCATCATCCTTGCTCTCTGATAGCTCAACCGAGCTTCCTCCATACGACGACAGCTCATCAAAAACAACGTCTCTTGTTACAACAAACTTTTTCGTCGCAGGATCCATGCACTTCCATCTCTTCTTCCGCTCATCATAGCCTACAAAGACAAGCTTCCTTGCCTTTGCAGCAAGCTTCGTCCTTGAGGCATCCGGGATATGCACATAGTAAGTTGAACCAAACACCCGAAGGTGTTCAATACTGGGCTTCTCCTTAAACACCATCTCATGAGAAGACTTCATGTTGATCGGACTCAGAGGCATCCGATTGATGACGTAAGTTGCGCAGGCCATTCCTTCCGCCCAAAAGGACCTGAGAATGCCCTTTGCATGAAGCCAACACTTGCAGGTTTCCGTCAGATGACGGATCTTCCGCTCCGCTACTCCATTTTGTTGTGGAGTATGAGCACAAGTAAGCTCTCTCTGGATTCCGTGCTTCCTGCAGAAGTTAGAGAATTCGGAAGAGACAAACTCACTACCGTTGTCTGTTCTAAACTTCTTGACTCGTATGCCAAACCGGCCCTCCACCAGCTCCTTGAACTCCACAAACAGATGGAAAGTTTCTGACTTCTCCTTCAAGAAATACACCAAAGTGTATCTAGAATAGTCATCAATCAGCACCAGCATGTATCTGCTGCCTCCAAGACTAACAGTGACGGTTGGCCCCATCAGATCACCATGGATGCATCCCAATGGTGCTTTGCTCCTTGTTTGAGATTTGTCAAACGGAAGGCGATGCGCCTTGCCGAACTGACACCCTGCACAAACATGGTCATCTCCGTAGGATGACAACTTTGGCAAGCCTTTCACAAGGCTCCTGCTTGTCATAGCTTTCAGCTTATCCATCCCTACATGCCCCAGCCTCTTATGCCAAATAGCAACGCTATCGTTGTCCCTCATCCGATCAACATAAGAGCTTGTTGATAACACAAACAAGTCTCTTACCCTTCTCCCTACATTAGCAACATCAACCTTCACTGCTGATACGTTGCGGAGAAACCTTACTTTTGTTGGGCCAAAAAGAACATGAAAGCCCGCGTCGACTGCGTTGGTCACCGAGAAGAGGTTCTTCTTCATGCCAGGTACGTGATACACACTCCTTAACGTGAGCGGACCCTGAGCACTCTTCAAAGAAACTACACCCTCTTTCTCTACAGTATGAACATAGTCATCAGCTGTAATGATAGTTTCGTTACCTGAGAACGTCTGCAGCGAAGAGAACTTCGACTCGTCTCCAGTGAGGTGATGACCACACCCCGAGTCGACTGTCCAGTCATCTTGGTAGTCCACGGTGGAAAGAGCACGAACACACTTGCTTGTCAGAAAAGCTCCTCCCCACCCGGTCTCCTCAGCATTAGGAACAACTCCTTCATTGTCTGCAACATGCCCAGGTTGCAGCTTGGCCTTGCAGTCACGCTTGAAGTGGCCTGCTTGATTGCACCTGTAGCACTTCAACTCTTTCTTCCAGTTCTTCTTAGGAGCAGAGCCCCTCTCTTACTGATAGGAAGTTAAAGACCCATCCTCAGCTGCAGACTTCTTCTTCTCCCATCTCTTCTTCTTCTTCTCAGTGAAGAAAGCTTCACTACCTTCTTCAAAGATAGTCACCTCGGCCATCTGCCTAGCCAAGCTCTCCTGTGACGCCAGCAGATTTTCTAGCTCCAGCAGAGATGGCTGAGTCGCCCATCCTTGTACAGAAGTCACAAATGCCACAGACTCCTTCCGCAACCCGCGTATTATGTGCCTCTTCAACTTAGCTTTGGAAATGGGCTCATCAGGATCCAATGCTGAAATTTCAGCGCACAGGTTCTTCATCTTGAGGAAGAACTTCGAGACGGATAGATCTCCTTAGTGTACTTGGCCAACTCATTCTCTAAGAACTATAACCTTGCTACATTCTTCCTGTTGAACAACCAATCAATGGTTGTCCATATCTCAGCAGCTGACTCACATCCTAAGATGTGATCAAAGAGCTCAGGTGAGACAGCCCGCTTGAGAGCAAACTCTGCCTTTGCATTAGTCCTCCTCCAAGCTCTCACCTGTTCAGCAGAACCAGTAGCAGCAGTAACTTCTTGCATGTCGTCACCACCGACAACCTCCCATAGCTCCTCACCAATAAGACAACTCTTCATACACGACTTCCACTTCTTGAAGTTAATCGCTGTAAGAAGCTCAATACCAAGACCCCTTGCGAAGGCTCCTTCCATTGCAACACCGCTGATCTACTAGCTTCCAGAAGCGTCGAGCACAACTGAGGTTGATTACCGCTCAAGCCACTGTTCCCTCTGATACCATGTTGAAATTTCTCAAGCTGATCAACTGAAAGTTCTGGTATCAAGCAAACACTTCCAGAGCTATCGCTGATCACTTTATCAAGAAGAAAGCGAGAACAAGGCGCATGAACACTCCAACCATAACAGAGCTAGGTAATCAGTGACAAAGGAGAGCAAACACAGATCTTGTATTATCAACTATCTTCTTTACAAAGCTTGGTATACATGACGAGACATGATTTCGCCAAGTACAAAAGATAAGCATATAAACAAGAAGAATAAGCCGGGCGGGCTGCCCCTCCCAAACCGCCGAGTTCGCCGAGACCGCCGAGTCCGCCAAAGCTAATGCTGCACCACTGCACTACATAGTCCGCCAAACCGCGCGGACTACCCGTTATTCTGCTGAACAACCGCTCTACAAGCCGCTGCCGAACTGACGAACAGACTGCCTAGTCTGCCGAGACCAGCGAACATGTTATTGAACTGATGAAGAGAAGACTGGCCGGTCACAAGATGCGACCTGCTGCAAACCGCCGAAGAGAAGACTGACGAACATGTTATTGAACTGATGAAGAGAAGACTGGCCGGTCACAAGATGCGACCTGCTGCAAACCGCCGATTGTTAACCGCAAGCTCCACTGATCCCTGACCGTAGTCAGAACCAAACCTCTGGCTTCTCAGTGCTAGCCGCACAACCTGCAAACAACAAACCAGTTAAGTCCTTCTCAACCCGCGCGACCTGCAAAACTGAGTCCGCAACAATTAATCAACACTCAACTTATTGTTCATTCAGTTCCTGGGAATGTGACGGGGGGTCCTATTTATAGGCATGGAGAGGAGTGCGGTCACCGCCCTAGAGGATAGAATCAATGTCCGAGCCCGCAGCTAGCACAGCACAGTCCACAAGGACTTAGCAAAAAACAAGCCTTCATGCACCAAGGCATGAAGCCAGTCCGCAACCCAGCGGACACCGCATTCGTCCACATACACAGCATGCGGACATAACAAGACCATCCTGCACCAGTCCGCATGCAATACGCGGACACAGCAGCAGTCCGCCCATACTGCGAACCAAGCACCAGTCCGCCACATGTCCACGACCAATAGACACAACAGCCTGGTCACCAGCGGACAGCGGACTCCGCGAAAACTCTGAACTCGCCACAGACAACAAGTCCAAACATCCTGGCGCGAGCTCAGCGGAAAATACTCCAGTCCGCCATCTCTCAAACCAAACCGCCAACAAGCTGCTCCACCAGAGGACAAGAGCAAACTCCGCGGACTCAGAGAAAGAGTCTGCCACCTCTCCGGATAAACCTCCTATCCGCCCGGTTACATCAGGGAACCAACACCAAGACCGCAACCTCAGACCGCCCAGGCCGCAACACCAGTCCGCCAGACAGTCCGCCCAGGTCGCGCGGTCTGCTTGATCAACCTCCACTTTCACTTCACAATTTTCAACACTCCCCTCACTCTCGAGGGAGGTAAATTCCTAAACCTCTCTCCTTTTGTGTGGAGCGATTATCAAACGCATGTGCTGACATAAGATACTTGTTAATTCAATTTGGAATGCATTTTTGATCTCGAACAGGTATAGCTAGAGTTTTTAATCTTGCTTGAGCCACTTAGCTGTCGCGAGCATTTTCGACGTCACTTTAAGGCAAGTAGAGAACGCCCTCTCACTTGCAAAACTTTGGATTTAATCTGGTTACCTGTTCTTTTACAAATGCTTTTTCTACAAAATTCTGAACTCTCATAATGTTGTCATAACATAACATGATAGGTAATCACCTAAGTACGAAACATAAAGACAAATCCGTAGTTGTAAGTAACTTCTTGAATTGTAGCATCTAACTGAGCATCTGTCTGCTGACATTGTCACGACAAGCAGGATTACTTTTTCGACAAGACTTGCACATAGATCTGATCGTGAGCCATGTGCGCTCGCTATAGTATCCACACCCTTCATCGATCACGACTTACAACATATTACATAAGTAAATTTTAGGCTATACTCCAGAGTAGGCTAATCTTTCAGAAATGTCTGTTTGACCTGGTTTTTGGTATGTTTGGTAGCTTTGTACAAGATAGATCTGTACTCGAATATGTCTGTTTGTTTTTGCTCACATTTTAATTTATTAACTTACTCATGTTTAAATCTTAAGTTCTGAGACATTTTCCTTCTGTCTTGAATTTGCCTTACGGTTCGTTACTGCGCCGCCTGCTCCCTGAGCTACTTCTCGTTCAACTGCAGCTTTGTTTGGAGGTTTTTCTTTTGTAGTTGTTTGCATCAGGTTTTATGTATTTGAATCCTTTACTGTCTGTTCGTTTATCATGTACTAGTTATGGTAAGACATTTTCTTTTGTATCATGGACAATTCCTAAGATGTTTCTGATGTACTAGATCATTTTATTTATGACATTTTCATTACTGTTGTTATTGTATTTACTTCTGTTTCAGCACTGTGTGTAACATTAAATTTTACAAGGAAATACATGTGCATTAATTCTCTCTGTTTTAAACTTTAAGCGCTTCCGTACATTTATACTCAATAAATTGTTCAAACAAAATAACTATTTCTAAAACTATTTTCAGTATCACTGCATCCGCCTTAGCAGACATGATTCCTTTTTCGCTCATGCCTGTGGCATCACGGCCCCCCCGAAGCGCACTTTCACCTTTGTCGAGACGGGTCGTGATACTCACCAAGGCATTAACGCGACAAATGTACCATCAGTTCTTATCCAAGCTCGATGCCTACGACTTGTACGCTCCAGCTTGCGAGGGAGTGCCAGAGAATATTAAGAAAAGTTGATGTAAAAGCCATTAATATGGCCCATTTAGGACTCTAGTTTAGTCCCACATCTTTTGTATAGTTGTCTCTCTCTTTTCTCACCTTATATTTGTACTCATACTTGTATTGAGATACAAAAGAAGTATGTACAAGGTTTGACTTTCTCTTCTACAAAAACAAAAGACAATTCTGCCGTTTTTATGTGGCAAAAAGAACACGAGATTTGATTTTTGTCGGTGGTGCTAATTCCTTCCCTCTCATTTGTATTCCTTGTTGTATTATTTGACCAGAACTGAGCTCTATAATAACCATTGGCTTAAAAACATAACTCCATGATGAAGAACATCAGCATTCCTTTGCGGTCATGGTTTAGAAAAATATCGGGTGATTCTTTTGTTTCTGAAATGTCTCAATTTAATTTCCTTGGTCAAGAACAGCAGCATTCCCCCAATGCAATCATTTAATTTCTGAAATGTTTCAATTTAAACCCTCCCTTGGATGAGGATTTGCTAATTTTTGGACCAAATTGCCCCTTTAAAAATAGTCTAGGGTGCACAATGCCAAACATAATAGATTTTGAGGGTGTAATGTGCCAAATTTAAATATTCAGGGTGCATATGTCAAAACTTATAATTCTAGGGTGCAAAGTATCAATTACTCTTTATTGAAAGTCTCCCACTTTTTTTTCTATTTTGTAGGTAAAGGGAGCAAAACCTACAGGACTCTTTTTATCTCCATCTTAGTAACTGCAGTATTTATTCTTGTATGCATACTCTTCATTGTAATCAGGTCAAGTGGGAAGAAGATCATTATATTTCATATCAGTATGTGTTTCCTAAATCAACATTCTTTTTGTTTTCACTATAATACAATAATCATGGGCCTCATGGCTGTATGTGTATGCCAGAAGAAGATGAGAATAAGGAGCAGATATCCATTGATAAATGCTTGTATCACGAGTTTGGTGACATCAGAGCAGCCACTAGTGATTTCTCTGAAGAAAACAAGTTGGGTGAAGGCGGATTTGGGTCGGTTTATAGGGTACGAAATCGGAACGAATGTCAAACTATGCTAGATATTAGTTCTCCAAAACTATATTTGGTGATATTATGCGAGCACGAATAATTTTTTGCTTCAAATCTCACTGGAACAGGGAGTTTTGAGAGATGGGCAGGAAATAGCAGTGAAAAGGCTTTCGAAGACTTCAGTGCAGGGTGTGGAGGAACTTAAAAATGAAGTGGCTTTTGTAGCTAAGCTTCAACACAGAAACCTTGTCAGATTAGTGGGCTGTTGCTTGGAGAAGGAGAAGTTGCTTCTCTATGAGTATCTTCCCAATAAAAGCCTCGATAAATTCTTGTTTGGTAAGCTTATTTCGCTTCTCCATTGTAACAATTTTCGTGCCTAGTATTTGTAAGTGAGGGTGAGCCATCAACCCGAGAGTTTATGTTACAAGGATCATTAAGGATATTATTGGAAGTCAACTTGCGATTTGCATTGTTCCCTTGCTCACATCTCTGTAATTTTCTCTCCCTAGAGCCTCTACATTGATCAGAAGTTTTTCTATGTTTTTAAGTTTGAAGTTTAAAGCTTCTTTGACGATAGAAGCCGTCAAGATTCATGGATGGCATAAACAACATGAAGCATATGCTTTCAACTTTACAATTGGCTCTATTGTGGGGAGGAATACTAAGAGCCCAAATTGAACATAAAATACTCAGTTTGTTGACACATATCTAGTATCAACCCAAAATCTTAAGCTTACCAATAGCCAAAGTTGAACATTGTTAGACGACATAGGAAAGACAATTGTAAAGGCCCAATTATAGGCCCATTTTCTTCTTCTCCTTTAGTCCCATATCTCTTGTATAGGATTGTTCTCCTTCTCTTCTCCTATATATTTGTATTCTCTCTTGTATTTTATACATGAAGAAGTATATGCAAGGTTTGCCCATTCCTTTCTACATGGTATCAGAGGGAATCTGTCTCTCCTTGCGGCTAGCATTTTGCTAACCGCCCGGTCTTCCTCTGCTTGCGCTAGGCGCGGTCTATATTTTCTAACCGGACGGCCTCTTCTTCTCGCTCAGGGCACGGGCTTCGCGGCTTGGCCTTTTCTACCCGCTTTTCTTCTCCTTCATTCCTGTGGCCTCCACCTCTCCTCTCTTCCCTTTTTATAGGATTCTCTCTGGCACGTGGGGACCACTTCCTCTTCCTCCCTATTCGTGCGGTCTCCTCTCTACCCGCGCAATTTCTTCTCTAACCGCTGCGAGCTCTACCCTCTCTTTCTCCTACCCGTTGCGAACTCTGCCCGCTGCGATTTTCCTCCTTGCGGCCTCGTCTTCTCGCGGTTTCTTCTAGCCGCTGCCTAGTCTTGCCGCTCGACTTCTCCTACTCGCGGCCTAGTCTTCTCCCTTTGTCTTCCCGCGCGGTCTCTCCCTCTCCGCTGCAACTTCTTCCATTTTTTTCTCTGTTCGAGCCGACCTCTCTTGTCGCTCCTTCTCTGGCCGCTAGTGTGTTCACTGTGTTCGTGCGGTCTGTTTCTCCGCACTTGGGTCGCGGCCTCCCTCTCTCTCTTGCTCTCTGCTGCTCTTGTCTCCTTGACTACCCACTGCGGCCTCCCGTTTAACCGCGCGGGTTTGTCGTGCAAGAGTGCTTTCTCGCAGCAACCTCTTCTACCCGCGACGGCTTCTTCTCTGCCCTCTCGCTACTTTACTCCCTGCTCGCCGCGTCTTCACCTAGTCTCCGCGTCTTCACCTAGTCGCCGCGACTTCTCTTCGTCATCGCGACTTCTCCTCTCTTCTCTTCTCGCCGCAGATTGTTCTTTAACCGCCGCGCTCTCCGGATCTTGGTCGCGGCTTACTTCTTGCCGCTGGTAGGCTATTCTGTGCAGTGCGGCTTCTCACCCAGCTTCTCGCGCGGCTTCTCGCGTGGCTTCTCGCGCGGTTTCTGCTTTGCTTCGCCTCTGCGGCCTGTTCTCGCTGTTTTCCGTGCCTCGCTGTCGTTCAGACTTATGGCATCCGACTCGCTCACTGCTGATGGGGTTGCTGCGTTGCGTACTCCACTACATCCTCTTCAAGGGGTGGTTAATCGCTCCTCTGGCTCCGTCGCCTCACTCTTCAAGGACGGTATATCGTGCCTCTCCCACTGCTCTCACTGGATTGTGGACTCAGGTGCTATACACCATCTCTCTCTGCAACAGCCGCCCAAATATTTGGATACTGCTTACCCCAAGCACATCACTGTGGCCAATGGTGACACACTCACGGTTTCTGGTGCTGCTAATCTGTCCCTTACTCCTTCTCTTTCCTTATCCTCGGTTCTTCATGTTCCGGGCTCTCCTTTTAACCTTCTATATGTTATCCGTCTTACGCAAGACCTTGATTGCTGTGTTACTTTCTCACGCTCTTCTTTTGTGATGCAGGATCGACTGACGCAGACTATACTTGGTAGAGGGCGGCTGTCTAATGGGCTATATCTTCTCGACGTTCCTCCCACTGCTCTCACCTCTGCTCTCACCTCTGTGTCCACCACTGATTGACATCGACGTCTTGGGCATGCCCCTCTCCCAATTCTCAAGAAAGCTCTTCCTACTGTCTCTCTCCAAGAGTTCTTTTGTGAATCATGTATCTTTGGTAAACAACACCGTGTCTCCTTTTCCCCTTCATGTACTCGGAGCGATTCTCCCTTCTCCCTAGTACATTCTGATATTTTGGGGCCTTATAAGGTCCCTAGTTTCTTGGGGCATCGGTACTTTGTTACCTTCATAGATGATTACTCGCGGGTTACATGGTTGTATTTACTTCGTGATCGTACCGAACTCACGACTATGTTCCGTGCGTTTCTTACAGAAACGCGCACTCAGTTTTCTACCTGTGTCAAAACTATTCGTACGGACAATGCTCGCGAATATACTAGTCGCACCTTCTCCAACCTGTGCGCTGAGTTCGGTATTATACATCAGACTTCCTGTGCTTATACGCCTCAACAGAATGTCGTAGCGGAACGGAAAAATCGCCACCTCCTTGATGTGGCTCGATCTCTCATGATCCAAATGCAGGTCTCTCCCCTCTACTGGAACTTTGCCGTCTCTACTGCTTGTCATCTCATCAATCGTATGCCTTCGTCTGTCCTCAACTTTGTGGCGCCCATTACTCTCTTTTACCCATCCATAACTCTCTTCTCTCTCACACCTCGTGTGTTTGGGTGTACCTGCTATGTCCACCACCTTAGTCCTTCCAATGACAAGCTCGCCCCTCGTGCTACCAAAGCTATGTTTGTTGGGTACTCCGGCACTCAGAAGGGGTATGTCTGTTTTTCTCCTACCACTGGTAAGGTGGTTGTGTCTGCTGATGTCTCCTTTCATGAAGACCAACCATATCACACTGGTCCTTCTGATCCCCTTCTTCCTCCTCCGCTACCTCGGCCCATCATACCCGTGACGTCTCCACTTCCAACACTTCTCCCTACTACTCCTCCACCTCCACCACTTCTCCCTACTCCTCCTCTGCTTCGGATTCCCACACCACCACCAGTTCCTTCCAAACCTCCTGTCATACATGTATACACTCGTCGTCCTTCACGTCCAGATGCCCTACAACAGCTTTCCCCTACCGGTGTGCTCTCGTGGCCCGTTGATCCGGCAACCTCTTCAACAACACATCCAATGACCAATTATGTCTCTCTACATCGGCTCTCTCCGCCCCTTCTTAACTTTGCTCTCTCTCTCTCTCCTCTATCTCTATACCTAACTCTGTGCAGGACGCCCTCCAGCATCCACGATGGCGTGCCGCCATGGACGAAGAAATGACTGCTCTATGGGGTAATCACACCTGGGATTTTGTCTCTCTTCCTTCTGGTCACAGCTGTGTTAGCTGCAAATGAATCTTTACTATCAAACATGCTGCGGATGGGACGATTGATCGTTTAAAGGCTCGGCTGGTGGCTCGGGGCTTTACCCAACAGTATGACCTTGATTATGAGGAAACTTTTTCTCCAGTTGCAAAGTTGAATTCCGTTCGGGTCCTGCTCTCCTTAGCTGTTCACCGCCGATGGACTCTTCATCAACTTGATGTTAAGAATGCTTTCTTGAATGACGATCTTCTTGAAACCGTATACATGCATCAACCACCCGGGTTTGAGACCACGGAGGAGTCTCGTGTATGCTTACTTCGCAAATCTATCTATGGTCTCAAACAGTCTCCCCGGGCATGGTTTGAGAAATTCAGCAAGGCCGTTCGTGAGGTGGGCTTCAAACAGAGCTCTGCAGTCTCCTCTCTCTTCACTCGTCACCAGTCAACTGGGACCATTATACTTCTGGTTTATGTAGACGATATTCTGATCACTGGTGATGACTCAACCAGGATACAACATATTAAGCAACATCTAAACTCTATTTTCCAAATCAAAGACCTAGGAAATCTTCGATACTTTCTGGGACTGGAGGTAGCTCGACGACCTGATGGCCTAGTCTTATCTCAGTGTAAGTATTGCATTGACTTTCTGCAAGATGTCGGCCTCTCAGGGTGTAAACCTGCGGATACCCCGATGAAAGTCAATCACATGATGAGTGCTCAGGGATCTTAGGAGGACTCTCTTCTTCCAAATCCAGAATACTATCGCCGTCTTGTGGGGAAATTGATCTACCTAACCGTCAGAAGACCAGATATATCATTTGCGGTTGGTGTGGCAAGTCGGTTTATGCATACCCCACAAGTCTCTCACCTTCAGGCTGTGGAGCGCATTCTCAGGTATCTGAAGACTTCTCCTGGGAAAGGACTTGTGTACAAGCCATCCTCTTCTCTTTCTCTTATTGCATACTCAGATGCAGATTACGCGGGCTCGTTGGATGATCGACAGTCTACAACTGGGTTCTGTACTTACTTTGGAGGAAATCTTATCACATGGCGGAGTAAGAAACAAACAGTTGTTGCTCGCTCGTCTGCTGAGGCCGAGTACCGTGCAATGACGGCTGTTACTTCTGAACTAACTTGGCTGGGAAGTCTCCTAGGAGATTTGGGAGTTAAATTGTCCTCACCTCCAACTCTGTTTTGTGACAGTCAAACTGCAATACACATTGCAAAGAATCCGGTGTTCCATGAGCGGACTAAACATATTGAGGTTGATTGTCACTTCGTTCGAGAGAAGGTCCAATCAAAGGAGTTAATGCTTGAACATGTTCCTGCATTTGGGCAAGTTGCAGATGTTCTAACCAAGGCTTTACCTCGCAAGTTGTATTACCAGTTCTTGTCCAAGCTTGGTGCCTACGATTTGTACGCTCCAGCTTGCGGGGGAGTGTTAGACGACATAGGAAAGACAATTGTAAAGACCCAATTATGCCCATTTTCTTCTTCTCCTTTAGTCCCATATCTCTTGTATAGGATTGTTCTCCATCTCTTCTCCTATATATTCGTATTCTCTCATGTATTTTATACATGAAGAAGTATATGCAAGGTTTGCCCATTCCTTTCTACAAACATAAATACTAGTTGGTTAACACATATATAGTCTGATTAGTCTCAACAGAAAAGCTCAAGTAGACTAATATTTATAAACTATTAATTACCCTAACTTCCCTTAGAGTTAGCATAATTACAGGTTGCTCCTCTCTATCTTTTGAAATTTACAAAAACCTTCCCTGCAAGTTTACATTTCACAACATGCTTGCTCAAAAACACCTCCTTAAAGAAAATCTCTAAGGGTGTATTTTTGTGCACGCATGTTATGAAATGTAAACTTGCAGGGGAGTTTTTGTAATTTCGAAAGATAGAGGGATGCAACCTTTAATTTTCCAAACATATAGGAGAGATCCCGGTAAATGACACTATTTATAAATTCTAACTCAATGTTTTTCCCCTTTGATGTGGATCTTAACATGTATAAAATTTGAAGCAAACTCAACATACATGATATACATGTGCATGGTTAATTATGCGGACTTCCTTTGGGACTTTGCATAACTCTAGGGACATCTTCTCTACTTTTTTGGAATTACAAAAATCTCCCTCTGAGCTTGCAACTTTGTAAGACACCGCCTCTCGGTTAGTTTACATTATGAATGCACTTATTGGAAAGTTTTAAGGGAGTGTGTGGGTGTGGTGACCGTATGCACAATTGTTAGCATATGTATATATATTGCAACTGGCGCCAAAAAAATGCTTTAGTTTTTCAAGATTTCTAAACTGTATATATTTTTTGGAATGAAATAGATCCAGAAAGAAGAGCTCAAATTGACTGGGGCACGCGTTATAAAATCATAGAAGGGGTCGCTCAGGGCCTTCTCTACCTCCATGAAGACTCCCGCCTCAGGGTAATACACTGCGACCTAAAAGCAAGCAACGTCTTACTGGATGACAACATGAACCCGAAGATCTCCGATTTTGGCTCAGCGAAGCTTTTCGGCTTAAATGACGTTCAAAGAAAAACGAGCCGAATTGCTGGTACTCTGTAAGTAGCACATCACTCTTCTCTGTTCAAAACTATCGAAGGGCGGTCACGAACTGTGGTTCATAAATGCTGACCTCACCCCTGAAACTGTTTCCTCATTTAAATTCAAACTTGTGTTTTTTCTGTGGCGGCGTTCGCATCCGTTGCCGTGTCAGTCATGTGTAAAATGTCGGTGATGTTTTTGTCCGGACACACCAGAGCAAAAACGCTGCGCCAAAAAGCCCCTTGAATCGCCCAAACCACCCTTGACAAATAACAAGCTCCTTCCTCGTAGGGGATACATGGCGCCGGAATACACAATGCACGGATTATTTTCCACAAAGTCCGATGTATATAGCTACGGCGTGCTTGTCCTAGAGATGATCACCGGTCGCAGAGGTGTTAATGTCGACGAATCTGCGGATTCCTTGGACCTCCAAAGCTATGTAAGCATCAAATGTCTTCCTCCTTGTGATTGACTGTTGTAACAAAATCTTATTTGTGTTTCAGGTTGGAGAAAACTGGAAGGAGGGGAATAAATTGCGAGTCGTGGATCCGAGCCTCGGAGATCGGTTCTATCCGGATCAAATGTTGAGATGCATCCAGATTGGGTTGCTTTGCATCCAAGAAGACCCGGCTCAGAGGCCCAGCATGGCTTCTCTGGTGGTCATGCTTTCCACCGGCGATGTGCTCCTACCCGAGCCCTTGTTGCCTGCATTTCTCAGATGATGGGTCTTGCGCTCGAAAGGTAGACATACTTTTGTTATGATTTTTTTTTCTGGCATTAGACATAAGAGTGTCACACGTGAGGGGATGTAGATTTAGGTGATTTGGACATGAAGAGTACACACATTAACAGTGTAGATAACATTAGTGTTTGTGTGTTACAAAGGCGGTGGATATAATCAGGATTAGATTTAATTCCAAACGCTAGCCCCAATTTTTTGGGTGATCAAAGATCCAGGTTTGTTGAAATCAAAACCTCCCTGTAAAGGAATTTATTTAAATTTGGACATTGCGAGTGAATCAATGAGTTAATTTTCGTGTAATTGCTCTGCTTCAAGGAGTGAATTTTTTTAATATTTTTGTACTTTCGGGTTGTAGGGTTATAGATTCCTTTTTGAATCATTTTCTTCTTATTGTTTGAAGTTAGCTTTGCCTGAATCAATTAAAATCACAGCCTTTGGTTGATTTTCTTCTGAGAGTTTCTCATGATGAAGGTTCTCATTCAATGTTTCCAGTGCATTGTTAGGACAACTGACTAGGCAATGTATGAGGAGCTGATGACTGAATATTTATTTCAATTTTACCTATAAATATTCCTATAGTTTATCACAATTTCATGAAAAGAGGAAGCATTGTCTTTTGAGATTATGAAACTCATTGTTGACAAAATAAAAGAAAACAGTACTCTAAGTTTTTATGTATAGTAATGTTTAAACTCTCTTAGATTTCCAATTATCACTAGGATCTTATATTATTTTCAATTGCTGAGTTGGTCTCTATTTGGGACAGCTAGACCGGTGTGAAATTATTGTAGCAAATGCAGTGGTGGTGGTTTCCGTGTCTTCAGAACTTTCATGATAGATTTTTTGACCTAAATTACATCTTCTAGTGTCTAGGCATTCATGACTGCTAAATCTTGCGCACACCTGCATGACTTTTAGGCTCCGTTTGAGGGGACTTATTTTCACCGGTCAAGCGGTTACGACCGCATGAACCGGGTCATAATTAAGGTCCGGTTCATGCGGTCATAACCGCTTGAACGGTGAAAATAAGTCCTTCCAAACGAAGCCTTAGTTGCATTCATTTTTGAAAAATAGCGTTCTTGACCACACCTATCCAAGCGGTGTCTGGCTTTTTCATAGCTGCGCTCACAACAATGACCACACTAAGGCTCCGTTTGGGAGGACTTATTTTCACCGGTCAAGCAGTCACAACCGCATGAATCAAGACTTAATTAAGGTCCGGTTCATGCGATTGTGACCGCTTGACCGGTGAAAATAAGTCCCTCCAAACGGAGCCTAAAACAGCTCCCCAAATAGAACCTTAATTTAGAGCAACCATAGCAGTGTGATTACATTTTGCTCTGTATAAATTATAAATGGTTTGAAAATGCACATAATTCTTCTCTCATTATGTAAGTGCTATTCCCCTATGATCCATATATAAGTCCAAGGCAATTTCTTGATGTATTGATTATTTGAAATTCAATTGAGTGGGGATGTTTGGGATATTCATAGATAGGATTAAACTGTCATAGGAATTTATTTTCTATGTGGGGCCGAGGTTTCCCATTGGTCGAATAATGACTTGCCGTGATTCAATTGCTTAGTCATTATCAACTGACTCGTCGTTTTGTTCTACCAAAGTTAAGTCCGAATGAAATGTCCAAACTTCCGTGGGGAGTATGTTTCTTCTTGCTCGAATAATAAGTAGCTTGCTTTCGGATGCAGGGGCTAAGCCAGGGCTTTCTCTTGACATGTTTATTTAAAATGGTCAAATTGACATTTTGGATAAATTCGACTCAATTGATTCTTCGTAGTGGTTGTTCAAAAATGTTGATCTTCATTGGGTCAGCTGGCTCATTTGATCAATTTGAACATGTTTTTTTACCATGATTCAAAAATCAGCTGGTGCAGATAAATATTTGATGCATAGAATCCAAGCAAGTTGGTTGAAGTAGAGAGACACGTCTAAGATTTTATGTGATTGTAAAGTACCATTACAACTTAAGGAGAAGTTTTATCTTACTACAATTAGACCAACGATGCTCTACGTGTTGAAGTCGGGAAATTTCCTACTTCAAAAATTCGGATCTAAGTGCAGTCTGAGGTTACTGGTCCCGTGATTTGGCTGACCGGTCTTGAATACAAGAGCTAAGAAGGGAGAGAAAACGGCTAAAAGACTCCAGGCACTGCAACAGAGAGGTCCCATCACGTACCCAGAAGTTTCAGAGAAAACTTTCCCTCCACAACCAAAATTGGCTGAGCTAGGTACGAGGAAGACACCACTTAGAGAGTTGTGATCTCCGAATGGGGGGGGGTCAAGATTTCACGACGCCATTCCTGGTACCCCCGAGGTCCTATTTATAGAAAAATCTTGGAAATGGGGGGGGGGGGGGGTATCTTGGCGAGAATACTCAGCCCCTGCAAGGTTGCCTCTCTGGACCTGACGATCTTGCGACTTGTGATCGAGCGACTATTGAAGGATCTCGTTGCTGTGGGTAGTCTCCAACTAGGCGAGCAACTTCGATGCTCGCCTGCTTATCGAGTATCTCAGATACTCGAACTTAGCCATGAATGCTCCTACACCTGACTTGCTGTCTTTGACTAGTCTCCAACTTTGACCCTGGCTTACGTAGTACAACAAGACTCTCCCTCGACGAATATGAGTTGTACACAATCCCTGCTCTTGCGAGCGATCCTGGAGCTTGGAAAGAAACATCCAACGCTTATTCGTCGAGATGCTTCGGTCGAGAATCGGGTTCGACTTGACAGTTCCCGGGCTCGACTTGCCCTCTCTATAAATTGGGATGGGGGGGGGGGGGGGGGGGGGGCTCAGTGCAGGCACCTATTTGGAATTCACCTGAGATGTCGATTTCTTCGGAGGAACTTGTGGCCAAGACCGAACGACTCCGGGGGCTGATGAAGAAAAAACGTCCGGCTGGATATCATCGCCCCAATGATGAAGCCCACCAGAGCAAGAAACTAGATACCGTGACTGATGAACCCCAAGAGTGGGCTTTCGATGGCAACAAGCCAGAGGGAGGTGGTGTTGTAACTGTCGTGGGTGATGCTCAGGTCATGCTGGACCAAACCAGTGGTGGTACGACCCTCAAGATGCTGGTCGATGAGAGCGAGGGGATGACATGATTGGCTCCGGATCCCCTGTGCGAGGTTTGTCACCCCCTTCTTCACGACTTCGTGTCTTGTAAAAATGTTAATACTTACTCGACCCTAAGCTGATACTTTCGCCACGTTGCCCCGCCTGCGGGCATTACTTTAACTGAGTCGAACCTGCAGCCTTCCTCTCCAGGGGCGACGCGAGAGTCCACACCTCTGACGTCAATACTCGCTTCATCGCAACTGCATCACGCTCCTCACAGCAACAAGACTTGCCTCCTGATGGGGACTATGAAATTCAAGAAGGGGCAGCTGCCTCTGCCACCCGCTCTTGCGGATGTTCGAGATCTACCCCACCACTCCTCTCCCATGGGAGGGGGGATGGGTGCCCAGGATCATCTGTGCCCACCTCTTGTGAGGAACCTAAGGCCGAAAGACCGCGGGAAGGTCCCCGCCGATATCCCAACGCACTCGCCCCTTCAGCTACTAGGAACCTCGCGCACGCACTCTCCAGAACATAGAGGGGGTCACCGAGAGGGTCGGGTAGGAGGTCGGCATAATCCCCTTCGTCGCACTCCATCGCCACATCGGCTCCCCCCGTCATTGGGGTACTCCGCGCCATTCTCCTCTTCCTCGTCGCCGAGATTCGCCGCACCACCATCACTGGCTCGTTCCCCCACGAGCTGGTATTTTGATTCTACAATGATCCATTTCATGTTTTTCAAGTCACCCATTCAGCGGGTTAGTTAACATCTTAACAGGTCGCGCGACATCCTCGGGCGCAGTTATAATGGATGCCATCGGTCAGCCGCCTCGCAAGTACCAAATGCGTGCGTCCACGACCCCTCTTGAGCTTGAGGCAAGGGTGGACCGGATAGCCGCGGACAAGCTTAGTCAACGAGTTACTGCCCTCTAGGTTAAGATGGCGAAGGCCAAAGAGTTCGAGCCTCGAGTAGAAAGCTCAGAGGCAAAGTATTACACCATCAACGAGTTGGATAGGCGCTGCGCGGACCTTGAGTATCGACAGGATATGCTTCAAGGGGATCTGTGTGGTGTTCGTGCGAGGATGGGTGTTGTTGGTACTTTATGCGTATGGAGGATCACATCTGTTTGAGTGAGAAATTCCTGAAAAGGGCCACAAAAGAAATGCGGTGAGCTCGCGAGCTGGGGTGGACGGGTCGCCACGTGCAGATCTCGGACCGACGCGCGAGTCAGTCTACTCTGTGACCCAAAGACTTATGCTTTTCCTTATGCGTTGAACTTCTTTGTTTTTTATGTCGTATTTGTTGTACGAACTTTTCTAATTAGTGCCGTCTTTAGTCTTACGCTTGCAAGTGGCTTGGGAAATGCATTTCTCTAGTCACGAATAACCCAGCGAGTCACACGTTGCGAGATACGGAACTTGATATTTGAAAAGGAAATCCTGCGAGGTTGCAGCCTTGCTCGGCTCATGACTTAGACTCCTCCCGTTTTTCCTCCCCCCTTCGCCGTCTATAATATGGGGGGGGGCATAGAAAGTTGCGCTTTTGCTGCTCGTCCGTGTCTCTGGTGTGTTGTAAGCGCGCACATCCTCACCAAACTTCTCTCCTTTCTAATGGCTCCGGGGGATGACGCGATGACTCGCCGACTGGCGTATATCCGAAACTTTACTTCCGCCAGATTCAAGAAGTCTATAACTCGTCTAGAAGAGCTTGAAAGTTTTCTTCATCGATTCCTTCCTGGCGGCTTCAGGGCGAGGTTGCCAGAGAAGGATGAACGTATCAACAGTTTCTCGGAGGGTCATCTTGCCTTTCCCCTCTCGCATTTCGAGGTGGGATTGCGACTTCCCTTATGGCCAGAGGTGTGTCAGATACTGCGATATAATGGTCTGGTTCCGACCCATATAAACTATAACGGGATAGCGACCAGTACTGGCTATCTGTGTTTCCTTCGGTCAAAAAAGATCTCGTTTGACATGACTGTCTTCCGTAAGGTCTTTCACGTGGGCGCGACCAAGAACGATGTAATCTTCCTGGGAAGTCATATGTGCACGCTCGCCGGTATGTCAAAAAAAGTCCATAGATGGAATGAACAGTTCGTATTTGTCATCGACGACTTCCATGGACTCCCATCCTGCCCTCAACAACTTCCCTCCGAGATCTTTCTTACCCCCCCCCCCGGAAGGGTTCCGCGAGGACCTTTTCAAGACGCTGAAGGGGTGCAAGCTCGACGTCGTCTTCTGGCGTCAACGAGTAGACAACCTTCCCTATCTCGCGCTTTATGAAGGTAACATTGTTTGATCAACTTGGTTTTTTATTGAAGGCCTATTTGTCGCACTACCTGATGCTCTTTGGCAGGAACCCGTGCGATCCCGACAGCTGCCCTTCCACTAGCCGGCGAGACAACCCCCCTATTTAAGCCGAGCCTCATCAGCCGTGAAGCGCTGAGGGCTCCACCAATAGCCCAGACGCATCTTCCCCCGTCAGAGAGATGGAGCAGATCATCGTCCTCGGGATCCCCGCCGAGATCATTTGAGATACTGGGCCTCCTTCAAAGAAGAGTAAGGTGGCGTGAGCCAAGACTGTTTCCCATAAGAACCCGTTGGTGCTGACAATGCGAGTTCATTCGGAGGTCCGACAGACCATCCAAACTATGGGTGAGGAGCGAGGAACATGGACCTCTACGACCATGCACTCCTGGCCTGGGATGCTGAGAAGAATGAGGTCCGCATAAGCTCGCACCTTCTGTCCTGGATCGAGGACGACGTGCCGAATGACGACGCCTTCAGCGTCTCGTCTGACTTGTATGGTCGCGATGATGCGAAGGTATTGGAGGAGGATTCTCCTTGTTATCTCGCTAACCAGGGCGCATAGGTTCAGCTGCGAGATTTAGAGCTCTCCCACCGAACATCTCGGAGTCTCCTGGAGGCTGAGGAGAAGGTCGAGGTCCTTGATAAACTGGTCTGCCAACTGGAGAAGTCCCTCGAGATTTCCAACAGTAGGGCCATAGATGCCGAGGATAAGGCCTCTAGTTGTCGAGATTACGAGCTTGTTTTGGTAGTTATTTCGCTGCCCTTCCTGATCCTGTGATTGCATTTTTGCTTAACATGTTCTGATGTTGTGAGCCACATTACTCGTAGGAAGCCGAGCTTGTCGCAACACAGACGATCTCTAAATTGGAGGAGTTGGAGGAAAGTCAAGCGGCCTTGCATGTGTCCCATGTCCACATTGTTGCGCTCGAGTCCCAGGCCCCGGCGAGGACGTCCCCATGAGTCGGGTTTTCCCGTGGCGAAAAACATATTTGCATGGCACCTCTGGAGCTGTCGCAGATGCGACACGACATTTCCCTTGCCGCCGACGATCTGGCATTCACCAAGTTAAAGACCGGGAACTATATCACTCCCGAGGGCAAGAATCTGACGATAGAGGAATTGGTCCCCGAAATCATTGGAGAAGCCGATGAATCCGACTCCTCAGAATACACGCCCTCCAATGGCTAGGCGTCATTAGTCTTTTCCTTTTGATTTTTTGATCACCGCGAGTTCTTTTTTGATATATCGTGCGACGTAATTTACACCGGATGATTATTCACTCTTTTGTGCTATAGTGACCCGTTATCGGTAGGGAGTATTGTTGAATCCGAAAACTATGGCTCAACGAGGAGTTCAGACCGATGAGACAACTTGCACCTATTTCTCTCAAGCGAGAACGTTTGTCCACTGACTTGGAAATAAGTGACAAACCCTAGAGCTACAACGAGGAGGTCCCGGCACACACCCGGAAGATCAAAGAGAGCTTCCCCTCTTTGGACAATGCTGAGCTTGGCGCCTTGGAGGGTATTGAGGAGCACCAGACTGTTCACTTGGAAACCACGACTAACAGTATGGAAGCTCTGGCCAACCAGGATCAAACCGAGGAAGGGAAGCCCCAAAGAGACCCCCTCCAAAGGTGCCCTTGGGGGTCTAGTTATAGTTTTCTAGATTTGGTCTGCACATAGCGTAATCCCGCTTTTTGGTTTTACTAAACGCAACCCAGGTTGGCCTGCCAGACTGTTCGCGTGAAAAAGACCTACCGCCGGGTGCTAGCATTACCGTCGGCGGTAGCCTATTTAAAAAGAGACTATAAAAGCGTGTGTTTCTTTTTCTGAGGAGACAAGGGGGAGAATTATAAATCTAGGGTTCGGCCACCGCCTCTGCTGTTGCGAACCACCGTCTCCGTGCAAGGAAAAATAAAATTTCTCCCTCCCGTTCGTGATTGAAGAACTCCGAAGAGCGAAGTCTCCGACGGCCATCAATAGTTTCTAACTTCTTTATCTTTATTTGTACTTTTCTATTTTCTAATTGTTGTGCGTGTGAGGAAAATTGACCGGGGAGGTCGTCGGAATCCGGAAATGATTCTGTAGGAAATCGTCCTGTGAGGACGTCTAAATCTTGGAGATCTTGTGGGCTCTAAGACCCTTCTTGGGAGGAAGGTGAGGAGCCCACTCGTCAATTTTCTTGGGAAGAAGAGAAATAATCAACCGGTCTTGCGTGAGAGTCGGTATAAAAATCAAAAGAGAATTGTTTGTTTGATCGCCTCCGATCTCCTGCGTCATGGAGATCTAGTTGTATTGTTATAAATCTCTTTTTAATTTTGAATAAAATTAAAGTTCTTTTATTTCATCTTGATTTCATGATTACTTGTTGCTAGGGTATTGAGGGTTGTGCAGAAAATCGAAAAACATTTTTATGGGGAAAGTGTTTCTGTGACCTACCGCTGCGTGATAGTAGTCTACCGCCCCGCGGTACTTCCAAAACAGGTTACCCTGCTAAATTTGTGTTTTTGTGACTTGCCGCCACGAAGTAGTAGTCTACCGCCCCGCGGTAGCTTCTAGAACAGGTTGTCCTGCTGAAATTCTTTTTAATTTTGAATTTAATTGAAAACCTTATTCGCCCCCCTCCACTTCTAAGATTGACCACAAAATCCCACGCACGCACGCACACGTGGTTGTGCCTTGGTGGGTTTTGCGAAGTGCAGTTTTGTGTCTACTTTGTGTTTCTTGTTTACCCGTGCTTATTGATGTGGCTAGATATTGTACCTGAATTTTTTCACACCTGACCTCATTTATGTAAAATTTTATGACGGGAGGTCGTAGGACCACTCTCAACCAACAAGGAACAAGTAAACCACTAGTAAAGAAGAGCAAAAGAAACACTTGTATTTTAATTCATTGCTTTACAATGCGAGACATATATTGTGAGACATGATTTCGCAATGCACCTGATGGAGATCAAAAAATGACTACTGGAGAACTGAAAACTGAGACTGCCGAGACCACACCTCTAGCCCGTGGTCGCACGAACAACCTTTTATGAACTTGTGTTGAAGACAAACCGTTCGATTTGCCCAGTTCGCGCGAACTACCAAAACAGACCGCGCAAACTGATCTTCAGACCGCCTGCTTGAGAACTTCCAAGGACAGACCACCCAGATCGCCAAACTGTGATATCGCCTGCGATATCGATATTCCCTCGCGATAGCTTCAGACCGCCAACTGCTGCCTCCTACTGTCTTGTTACTGGGACACTGACTTAACCTACAGATCAAGTCACCAGACCGCCTAGGCAGACCACACAGTTCGCAAACAACTGATCAAGTGACTTCTCTTGCTTGTCGTGCGGACTGGAAAATCCTAACCGCAACCTTACACCAAGCAATAGTTCTCGACGATCCAAGATACAAATGAGGGGTTCGGGACCCCTATTTATAGGCGGGGGAGGGGAATACAGTCACCGCCACAAGCGATGCAACTACCAAAGCAATATAAGCGGTCTGCCAACTCAGACTGCACAGTTACGCGGTCTGCAACTTCAAACCGCACGACTTGGGGGGGGGGGATATACAGAGAAGGGCAGACATAAAACACTATCGCCCGACGTTAGCGATATCGCCTGACGATAGCGACCTGACGACCTGTGACCTAGCAACCTGCTACCATGATGACCTCACTTCAAATTTTCAACACTTTATAAGAGGGGACTTGCTCCACCTCTTAAATAGGGTTCTTTTCCACACCTATTCAAACGTTGCCTACAATTTTAATAACTGCATTCACATCACCGACACTCTAAAACCGCTCTCCCAAACAGAGCCTTAGTAGATTGAATTATCACAAGAATATGAAATGCAATGTAGATAAACCACTGCATTGCAACGACACCTTATGATGTATGCATTATAAATGGTTTGTGAATGTACAAAACTGATTGAATGGAAATATAATTCTTCTCTCATTATGTAGATGTTATACTCCCTTATAATTAGTCGTGCTCAAAAAATCGGTCCTAACCGGTCTGGTTGGGACCGGACCGGTTAGGACCGGCTAGGGACTTGTCCCAGGGGTCCCCCTTTTTGTATCAAAAGGACCGGGACCGATAAAAGACCGATTTTCCTCATATTTTAATTAAATATAGTATAGATAATTTATTTTTTTAATTGAAAAAATAAAAATAAAAAAATGGTCCCGGAATGGTCCTCCGGTCCCAGCCAGTCCTTCTCAAGAGGAGAAAAATCGGGACAGGTTTGAGCGAGACTGGTCCGAAACTGGTAGGCCAAAAGCGCAGTCTTTTAAAAGACTGGTCCCGGACTTATCCTTCAGTCCTAATGTGCACGACTACTTATAATCCATATTTAAATGTCAATAAATTTCTTGATTTGTGTCTTGGTGATATGGATACATATGGAGATGTATTTTTACCCAAGTTAAAAGTGTGAACGAAATGTCAAAACTTCTTTGGGGCCTGGGGTATGTGTCTGCCTGTTTGAATAATAAGTTTCATGCTTTGGATGCACGGGCGAATCCCGGGCTGAACTTTGCCAGGGTTTTTTTCTTTCCGGGTTTTTTCACGGAAGAACTCTATTGTTGAATTTAATTTAATTGTGTGCTCATTCGATTGACCCTTGAGCTATGATGAACATAATTAACCGAGCCTAAGAAATGTTGATCGATCCGCAACAACTCTTAGAACACAAGTTTTAATTTTCTCCCTTCCATTAGATCTGAATGTAAAATCTCTCATTCTCTTCTCTATTTCACAAATTACATACACAAAAATAAGAAAATTCTAAGACAATCGAGATGACTACTCTAATTCTAGCAGCTGTATATTTCAGTCAAGCATCAATACTTTTGCAGTCTCTTATTATGAGTTTCATGACAATGAATGACGTTCTTATATAGATTTGTATATAACTGGAGGTGTTCGCAGGGCGGCGCAATGCCTTCACACTCGCGCGCTTAAAATGTGTTCCAGGAAGGAGAAAAGCGCAAGAAAATTTCTCCCCGATTCATGCCAGCACGAAGCATGGAGATCAGTTTCGAAGATTTACAGCGGCAAGCCAGCACCTTTGGGTAGAATATCAACAGTTATTGTAGAGGAGAAGTAGGGCTCAAGAGTCTGATGCTCCCACTGGAACTACTCAAGATATCGCTCGCCGACAGAGTCCCGCGCCAATCTGAGTAACCGCTCCTCGGTAGATCAATCTCCGAGCTGTGCGCCACAATAACCTGCAGCCTCTGCAGGAACTCTGGCATCGACGGTGCCGGAATCGAAAAGCATTGCCCGCTCAGCATCACCGCCAGCGAAGCCATGCTCGGCCTCTCCGCCGGATCCTCCTGCACGCACAGGAGCCCTATTTGGATGCATCTCAGCGCCTCCTCCGGCGGGTACTCGTCTCTGAGACTCCGATCCACCAGCTGTTGTGCCATTCCTTGGTTCCAGTATTCCCATACCTGTGTAAAAAACTCAATTTTAAGCTGAAGGGATCCCTTCTTGGTATGTGATTGAATACAATTTCACTTTTAATTCTGAAAATTATTTGTCTTTGAGCATAGTTTAATTCTGGAACATTGTTCAGTCACAATTCCTGAGCCAATTCCCCAAAATTATGAAATGGAGGCCGAATCAAACAAAACTTCGTAATGTTTATAAGGCTCCCTTTGGGGGACTTATTTTCACCTGTCCAGCGGTTACGACCGCATGAACCGGATCTTAATGGTCAAACAGTTACGACCGCATGAACCGGATCTTAATGGTCAAGCAGTTACGACCGCATAAACCGGATCCTAATTAAGGTCCGGTTCATGCGGTCGTAACCGCTTGACCGGTGAAAATAAGTCCCCCCAAACGGAGCCTAAGTCATTTTTTTTCGAATTTAGGGTTTTTGAGTGTTTATAAGCCATTTTTTTGTAATTTGATTCTCGCTCCTTATCTTTTTGCAAAATTCTAGCCGTTAAAGGCTTCTTCGTCCCTCAAGTATTATATTTGTGTTTAGATTTAATAGATTGATTAGTATAAGTAGCAATTGTCATCCCAGAGAGTTGGATTACTTAGGGTAATTAGGTTTGAGCGGATTGAGATTTGGGCTTCGTTTGGCACGATGGCAGCGGTCGTGAATGCGGTGGTTATGAATCATCGTTCATGAACGCAAGACCTCACCTAAAGACCTCCATTCACTTTTATGTTCAAAACTAGTCTTCTTTTCTCGGCGGTAGTCATAAGTGTTGTCTTGCCAAACATACATTCTATGGCGGCAGTGTTTTTGTCCAAACTCTTGATCAACCAGAATTTGAGTAGTGATTATTTGGACACATTTCATTAGAAATCAAGGGATTAATGGCTGATTATCGATAAACAGTAATCTCTGCTGAAAATGTTGAAGTGGGAAGTTTTGGGGAAGTCGGGCGGATTGATTGGGCAATCCGCACAAACCGCAGTGACCGCGCGGACTAGGTGGATAACATTGACGGATAGCCTAGCCGAGCAGCCAGTTTTGACTGTGGTTCTTCTCTGGCGGTCAAGACCAGCAAGCACTCTGATGATGTAACCGAGCGGATAGGATTGTTATCCGCGGGTTAATGGCGGACTTCTTTGGAAGTCGCCAAGTTCGGCAGATTCTCTGATTCGCAAGAAGGCAGCTGGATATTGCAGACTGGGGTGGCTTGTCGCCTGGTCCCAGGTGTTTTCTCGGGCGAGGTAGATCAGAGTTTGTTGGGTGTTGTTGCGGACTCATTTGAGCTCGCCGGTGTCCGACACGTACTTGCGGTCTGGATGATGGATCGTGGTATAAGCACAGTTGCGCTGACAGATTCCTGGAGGTCGCGTGGACTGATGGAGCAGTCCGCATGGTGGCAGACTGGAGTTGTTCAGTAGGGCGCGATCTTTTTATCAGGTGGCACGGCTAAGATTGGTAACCGCGGTTTTCGTTGAACTTGGTCTTTGGGGGACTAAGTCCAGTTAGTTGCCTAGTTCGCCGAGTTCGCCTTGTTGCGGACTGCTCGGTATTCGCCGAGGTCGCTGGTGCGGACTGCTCTAGTTCTCTCCAAGTTCAGCAGTATTGATTGGACGGACTGTCCAAAATCACGGGTGCGAATTCACGGACTTGTAGCGTGTCCGCGGGGTTGGCGAACTGGTTTGTTTCCGCTCAATGCGGATACTTGGTGTTGGTCGACAGGTCTGATGGCAGTTATCCTATCGGTGTAGGTGGTGACGGGACTCCTCGCATCTATAAATAGGACCTATGGGCTTGTCATTAATAGGCAGTGAACAGTAAGAACGAGTTCGCGCTTGATTTTACGGTTACGATTTTCTACAGCTGCGACTAAGGAAGTTGGTTCTGTGCAGGCTGCGCGGCTAACACCAGACGGCTAGAGGGAACGTTGGTGTGGAATAGTTCGCGGATACAGTCAACGGTTAGCAGCAGGTCGCAGTCTTGCGGCTTGGTCTCTTCCTCAGATAATTGCGGATAAACGGAGCAGTTCTCCCTGTCAATCAACGGGTTCTGTTCTTGGCTCAGCAGTTGCAATAATAACAGTCTGTGCGGTTAACCGCGGTTAGGCGGCTTTGGCGATCTTGGCAGACTCAGCTGGCGAGTAGGCGGCTTGTGCGGTTACTGGAATCAGTCTGCGCGGTAAACTTCTTGTTGCCATTTTTTTTGGTTTCCCAAGTACATTGTAAAAATCATGTCATGCAATGTATGCCTCGGCCTGTAATAGAAGTTAATTTCAATCGGAATCTCTTGTGCTACTGTTGCTGCTGTCTTTTACTTAGCTTTGGTTGTGGTTGAGTGTTCTAGCGACCTCATTAGCTCCCGCTTCAGAAATTTTTACATGGTATCAGAGGGGTGTTGAAGAGTAGCAGTTCGCCGATCTAAGATTTTCATACCTTCGTTGAAGCTCAAGTGATTCAGCCGATAGCAATGAGAGCCAGTTATGCAAGAGGGATTGAGATTGAGCTCTTGACGCAAACCAACTTTAAGCGTTGGAGGTCTTGCATGGAGAGCTACCTTCTTTGCGAGGATCTGTGGGAAGTTGTCGGTGGGGATAACCGGCAAGAAGTGGTCGCTACTGGAGGCAATGCTTAGACGGTGAAGGCGTGAAAGCGAACAGATGTTAAGGCTGCATTCGCTTTGAAGCGCGTCATTTCACCGAAGTTGTTCGACCACATCATGGATTGTCAGTCGGCAGCTGAGATCTGGATGACCTTGGATGGCCTACTCAACAAGAGGAATGTAGCTCGACTACAATTCTTGGAGAATGAGTTGGCTAAGGCCACTCAGGGGGACTTGTCGGTGTCATCTTTCTTTTTGAAGATGAAGAACATCTGCGCTGAGATATCGACACTGGACCCAGAAGAGCCTATCTCAGAGGCAAAGCTGAAAAAGTACATCATCCGCGGTTTGCGGAAGGAGTATGTGACCTTTGTAACTTCTGTTCAGGGCTGGGCTAATCAGCCGTCGTTGCTGGAGCTGGATAACCTGCTGGCTTTGCAGGAGAGCCTGACAAAGCAGATGGCTGGAGTGTCGGTCTCTAAGAGAGACATCGATATTCTCTTCTCGGGCAAGAAGAAGAGATGAGACAGGAAGAGGAAGACATTTGTTGGCGATGGTCCATCTTCTTCATCACAGCAGGAGAGGAGCAAGCCTTCTAATGCTGATGACGGGAAGAAGCGGGGCGGATCCCGATGCTACAAATGCAACCAGCTCGGTCACATCCGCAAGGATTGCAGGGTTAAACTTCAGTCGGGGCATGCTGCAGAGAAGGAGGCTGAGTCTAAATCTGAGGATGGAGGATGGGGAAGTGCTTTCATGACGGGCACTTGTGTCCGGGCACTTTCCTCCATTGATTATCAGGAGGACTGGATTGTGCACTCCGGGTGCGGTCATCACCTCACTGGGGATGTGTCCAAGTTCTCGTCTCTGCAGGAGTATAAAGATAATGCCTCTATTATTACTACTGATGATACTGTGCATGCAGTAGAGCAGGAGGGATCGGTTTCTTTGGGCAGTGATCGGGGGCCACTCACTTTGCGGAGTGTGCATCACGTGCCCGGGATGAAGAAAAATCTCTTCTCGGTGACCAATGTGGTAGATGTTGGGTATCACGTTCTATTTGGCCCGACAGAAGTGAGGTTTCTCCAGAACGTTTCGCTGTGAAAGCTGACGTTACTTATATTGGGAGGAGGGTGAAAGACTTGTTCGTTTTAGCGACAAGTTCGTATGTTGACAAGATGAGGGCGAATGATAGCGCGACTATCTGGCACGAGAGATAGAGGCATGTAGGGATGGACAAACTAAAGGTTATGGCGGTGAAAGGCCTGGTTCATGGTCTGCCTAGTCTTTCCTCCTATGGCGACGATCATGTCTGTGTCGGTTGTTAGTATGGAAAGGTACATCGCCTTCCATTTGACATATCGCAGACTAGGTGTAGAGCACCGTTGGAATGCATTTACGGTAATCTAACGGGGCCTACCGTCACGCCCAGTCTCGGCGGAAGCAGGTATATATGCTTATTCTTGTTGATGACTATTCCAGGTATACATGAGTATACTTTCTGAAGGAGAATACAGAAGCGTTCAGAAGGTTTGTGGAGTTCAAGCTTGTGGAAGGTCGGCTCGGTCTGCGGATTAAGAAGTTGAGAACGGATAAAGGCGGGGAGTTTACTTCGTTTGATTTCTCTAACTTCTGAAAAAAGTTTGGCATCCAATGGGAGCTTTAGTTGTGCTCACACTCCACAGCAGAACGAAGTTGCAGAGCAGAAAATTTGTCATTTGACGGAGACCTGTAAATATTGGCTTCATGCCAAAGGAATTCCTGGGGCCTTCTAGGTGGAGGGAATGGCCTGTGCGACATACTTCATCAACAGGATGCCCCTCGGTCCTAACAACATGGGATCCCCTCATGAGTTGGTCTTCAAGGAGAAGTCCAGCGTGGAACATCTTCGGGTGTTCGGCTCGACTTGCTATGTGCACGTTCCAGACTCGCTCAGGACGAAGCTAGATGCGAAAGCAAGAAAGCTTAACGTCATACCGGGATGTGGAAGAAGGGCGGAAGAAGGGTTGGAAGTGCATGGATCCAGAGACACAGAAGTTTGTTGTCTCCCAGGATGTGGTATTTGATGAGTTAACGTCATACCAGGGTAGCTCGTCTATAGAGCTACAAGAGAGCAAGTCTGACGGAGGAGAAGCTGCTATGGATCTTTTGGTGGAGTTGTCTGTGTTGCCAGGTGCTCTGGCGGCAACTAGCTCTGGGGCGGAGGCTTCAGGATCTGGAAGCAGGGGGAGTGATGCTCCTTGTGTGCCCGGGATCAGAGCTAGCACAGAAGAAGCAACGGGAGTGGTGGATCAGGGTCAAGCCCTGCGGAGGTGCAATAGGACTATTATTTCACCAGATCGGTGTAGGAACGGAAACATGGTGAGTTTTGTCTCATGTTTCTTCACAAGTCCCTTGGATGAACGTGAGCCTTTGTGCTTTAAGAACGACACTAGAGTCAAGGAGTGAGAGGATGCTATGAATGAGGAGATGGTCACCCTCAGGAAGAATGAGACTTGGGTTCTTGTGCCCAAAGTCGAAGGCATCAATCTTGTGATGTGCAAGTGTATGTATAAGCTTAAAAAGAAGGCTGACGGGAGTATCGAGCGGTACAAGGTTTGTCTTGTTGCTCGGGGGTTCTCTCAACAGTTCGGGGAGGATTATGAGGAGACATTTAGCCATGTAGCCAAGATGACTTCAGTATGGGTAGTGGTCTCCTTGGCTGCTTGTCAAGAGTGAAAATATGACAGCTCGACGTGAATAATGTTTTTCTTTATGACGATATTGATAAATATATCTTCATGGTGCAACCACCGGGTTACATATCTGAGGAGTATCTAGGGCATGTTTGCAAGCTGAAGAAGACTCTCTATGGTCTGAAGCAAGCGTCTAGGGTGTGGTATGGGAAGATCGTAGAATATCTCCAGTTCTGCGGGTACTTTGCTTCAGACTCAGATTCCAGTCTGTTCGTTAAAAAGTAGGGGGAGCTTCAGGTACTCATTTTGTTGTACGTAGACGATATGATCGTCATCGGGAACTCAGAAGAAGAGGTGGCTAGGCTCCGGGCCAAGCTAGTTATCCGGTTCGAGATGAAGGATCTGGGTGAGTTTCACCATTTCCTTGGGCTCGAGGTGGAGAGGCAGAAGAACGAGATTCTCGTTTCCCAAAATGGCTATGTAGAGCGGATTATCAAGAGATTCGGCATGGGGGAAGGGAAGAACAGTTCTACTCCTCTGGAGGTTGGCTTGAAGCTTAGGCGGGATGAGGGAAGGGTTCTTCCAGACCCTTTGGTGTTCCGGGCTCTTGTGGGGAGTCATATATACCTGGCTATTACTAGGCCGGATATTGCTTACGCAGTTGGTCGGGTGAGTCAGTATATGACGGAGCCGCGAAAACCTCATCTGGTGGCGGCTAAGGGTATCTTGAAGTACGTCAAGTCCACCTTGGAGTTGGGTCTCTTGTATAAGAGGGACACATGCTTTTGTCTGCATGGCTACACAGATGCTGATTATGGGGGAGATACAGATAATCGGAAGTCGACATCTGGTTATGTCTTCTTCACGGGATCGGCGGCAGTTTCGTGGTGCAGCAAGAAGCAGGATTCAGTGTCCGTCTCCACTACTGAAGCGGAATACAAGGCCTCGGCCTTGGCTGCTCAGGAAGCCATCTGGCTTAGGCGGCTAGTGGATGACATTCATGAGGAGGTGCGGCGTCCTACTCTGATCGCGGCGATAATGAGAGTGATCTCAAACTAGTGAATAATCCAGTTTGTCACGCGCGGATGAAGCACATCGAGATCGGGCATCACTTCATACGGGAGAAGGTGCTGGAGGGATCTTTGTTGGTTGACTACGTTCGGAGTCAGGACAACGTGACGGATATCTTTACCAAGTCGTTGTCGAAGGGGCCGTTTATTCGGTTACGGGAGTTGCTTGGGTTGGTTTTCACTTCTCACTTCAAGGGGAAGTGTTGAAAATGTTGAAGTAGGAAGTTTTGGGGAAGTCAGGCGGATTGGTTGGGCAATCCGCACAGACCGCAGTGACTGCGCGGACTAAGCAAATAGTATTGACGGATAGCCTAGTCGGGTAACCGGTTTTGGCTGTGATTCTTCTCTGGCGGTCTGGACCAGCAAGCACTCTGGTGATGTAACCGGGCGGATAGGCTTGTTATCTGCGGGTTAGTGGCGGACTTCTTTGGAAGTCGCCAAGTTCGACAGGTTCTCTGATTCCCAAGAAGACAGCCGGATATTGCGGACTGGGGTGGCTTGTCGCCTGGTCGCAGGTGCTTTCTCGGGCGAGGTAGATCAGAGTTCACTGGGTGTTGTTGCGGGCTCATTTGAGCTCGTCGGTGTCCGACACAGATCTATGCTTGCGGTCTGGATGATGGATCGTGGTATAAGCACAGTTGCGGGGACAGGTTCCTGGAGGTCGCGTGGATTGATGGAGCAGTTCGCATGATGGCAGTTGTTCAGTAGGGCGCGATCTTGGTATCAGGTGGCGCGGTTAAGATTGGTAACTGCGGTTTTCGTTGGACTTTGCATGGGGGGACTAAGTCCAGTTAGTTGTCTAGTTCGCCGAGTTCTCCTTGTTGCGGACTGCTCGGTATTCGCTGAGGTCGCTGGTTCGGACTGCTCTAGTTCTCACCAAGTTCGGCAGTATTGATTGGACGGACTGTCCAAAATCATGGGCTGCGAATTCGTGGACTTGTAGCGTGTCCGCGGGGTTGGCGAACTTGTTTGTGTCCGCTCTGTACGGATACTTGGTGTTGGTCGACAGGTCTGATAAGCGGTTATCCTATCGGTGTAGGTGGTGACGACACTACTCCTCACATCTATAAATAGGACCCCTGAGCTCGTCATTAATAGGCAGTGAACAGTGAGAACGAGATCGCGCTTGATTTTGCAGTTATGGTTTTCTAACCACTGCGACTAAGGAAGTTGGTTCTGTGCAGGCTGTGCGGCTAACACCACGCGGCTAGGCGACTAGCGGGAACGTTGGTGTGGAATAGTTCACAGATACAATCAGCGGTTAATAGCAGGTTGCAGTCTTGCGGCTTGGTCTCTTCCTCGGATAGTTGCGGATAAGCGGAGCAGTTCGTCCGATCAATCAGCGGGTTCTGTTCCCGGCTCAGCAGTTGCAATAAAAGCAGTCCGTGTGGTTAGCCACGGTTAGGCGGCTTCAGCAGTCTTGGCGGACTCAGCTGGCGAGTAGGCGGCTTGTGCGGTTACTGGAATCAGTCAGCGCGGTTAACTTCTTGTTGCCATTTTTTTGGTTTCCCAAGTACATTATAAAAATCATGTCTTGCAATGTATGCCTCCGTCTGTAATTGAAGTTAATTCCAATCGGAATCTCCTGTGCTACTGTTGCTGCTGACTTTTACTTGGCTTTGATTGTGGTTGAGTGTTCCTGTGATCTCGTTAGCTCCCGCTTCAAAAAAATTTACAATCTCTACATACTAATCAATCTCCACCTCGTCTATTCTCAGGCAGCATTTAGTAAATCCACTACTTCAGTAAACACTATTAGCATTCTAAACCAGAGATGGAAGGCTTACATAGCTCAGAAAATCTAAACCGTTCCTTGCGCTGAGAAAGCAACTGCTGCTCCGGCCGGTGACGACTTCCAGAAGAAGCACGCCGTAGCTGAATACATCGGATTTAGTGGAGAAGAGCCCGCAGAATGCATATTCTGGAGACATATATCCACTGCATCATAGTTTGGAAGGAAAATAGACAGTGTGTGTGAGCAGCAAAACTAATGGATTGCAGAATTTTTACAATAAGAATGAATGGCTGAGCCCTCACTATGTTCCGGCGATGCGGCTGGTGGTTCCCGGAAGTTCATCAACGGCAGAAAGTTTAGCGAGCCCAAAGTCTGAAATCTTGGGGTTCATGTCGGCGTCCAGCAAGATATTGCTGGCTTTCAGGTCGCGATGAATGATTCTGAATCTCGAGTCTTCGTGGAGATAAAGAAGGCCGCGGCAGATCCCTTCGATGATTTTGTACCTCGTCGCCCAGTTCAGTTGCATTCTCTTATCAGGATCTGCATTTAAAAGAAAATTATCAAAAGTTTGAATCTACCTTCTCTGATCAAAGCATTACATAAGCCTATACAATTCACAGTTCAGAAGAAATTTAATTTGTGAAAGCTGAAAGTAGTTCAAATAAAAAGGCATTCTAAAGCTTTTGTTTTTACAATCCTCCTTCCAAATATTAGGAGAAATCTTATCGGCTTCAGTACTATTTGAAATTAAAAATGTTGGTCAATTATTAGAGGTGCTTTGGTTTCGTCGCTTTTAGAGGAAAAGAATTGAAATTAATCTGAATTCCCAGAGCGGTGTTATAGGCACATTATTAATGTCTATGTGCACACCACCAGACAACCTAAAATAACTTAAAATATCCTATTTTCTAAATCTCGTCTGCTTTACCCGTACTTCGCCTCCTTTCTTCCCTCCCTCTTCACCAGCTCTGCCTCTCTACAACTGGGCTCTCAGGGTGTGGACTTTTCAACCTAATACCTTCATCTTTGAGTTCATTGGTCAGCCTCACCGCTCTGTCACTAGATAGAAACATGTTAAACGTGTCAGTTCCTATGAGTTTGGGCTCACTTCCAGAACTAGGTCAACTCAACATAAGCCAGAACCAGCTCGGCGGGGAGATCCTCTTCGCCGTCGAGTTTGTGAAGAGACTTGGAAAGAGATTAGATTTGAGGGGAAAACAAAGACCTGTGTGCAAGAGAAAACAAGTATCAAGAAGTTTCATATACACTTGTAAGCGTCCGCTTGCTTGGGTTCCATTGTTGGTAATGACAAACAATCCAGTTTAATAGACGCGCGCACTCCTTGGGACCCCATTGATGGATTTTGTGATAATCATGGCGACTGCCGGAATATTCTGATAGCACAGTGCTTACATCATTCAAAGGTTGGGGAGCCATCAGAGGAATTGAGAGGGTTGAAGGAGATGATGGAGAGAATGGCTGTTTTTAGCGTGTCATTAGTGTGTTGGTATGCAAATATACGAATTTGAGCTGCAAATATATTTTGGTTGCAGTCATTTTTGTGTCTATAATACCACTATATTGTAAACCCTAGAAAACAAATAATTTTTTTTTTTGATACCTTTGGGAGCTCGAAGCAATGGTTGAATGAAGATCCTTGGGAAGAAGTGAAGAACCATCAACAATGGCGGGAACATGAAGGGAACAGCGAGAATGAGGAAGGTGTAGGATAAAAGGGGAAGCTGCGAAAGATTGAGGAAGGCACAACGAGAATGGGGAATGAACGACGATAAAAAAACTAACCTCAACATGTATGTTTTGACTTTGAACGCAACTTCAAAAATTTCAAAACCTTCCATTTTATGCTAAATCCGATCCAAGTGAAAGCAAACAAAAATAACAATTAGTCTTTGAAGTCAATTTCAATTCCTTGCCATCAAAACCTAGAAAACTACCAAACTCTATATGAAATTAATATTTTTTTAAAAACAAACCTTTCAAATATTTGACTTTTCTCTGTAGTTGAGGCATATGTGGGGAAAACATACAAATTAATCTAAAATGACTACCGACAAAATACAGCAGATACTGCCATAAAATGTTGTGAGAAGGAAACTTAAATATACAAATCATGGCGTCTCCCTGCCAATTAATTTTTATCGTCTCTACCGTTGATCCAACGCCACGCCAATGACTTTTAGAGGTAGGCCCGAGTTCAACCGCCTGCCGTCGACGATTGGTAGAACCACTACTCTACTATTTAACAATGGAGGAAGAAGCTCAATTATCTTAGGGAATTGTTATAGACACCACAGTTTTGACTATTGGTACCGCATATAATTAAGGCTCCGTTTGGGGGTCCATTTTCACCGGTCGAGCGGTTACGACCGCATGAACCGGGCCTGAAATTATCATATTTACAGGCCTCACTATTAAAAACATAATATAACAAAAAATATCATAATATAAATCAAAAATTCCAACAAAAAAATATAAGCCATTCAATATCAGATTTACAACCGTTCAAAAAACCCTTTTAAAGCCCCCCTCATCCTCATAAACCCACGCAAACCCCAGCCCTAGCTTCCCTCTCCCTCTCCCCGAAACCCTTTTCTCCTCCCTCCCTGCTCGCGATTAGGTCGGCGCCTTCTCCCTGCTCGCGATTAGGTCGTAACCGCTTGACCGGTGAAAATAAGTTCCCCCAAACGGAGCCTAAATTTAAGGGATAAATTCACTCATGTAATGACTCCCGGACTCTTCTCACTTCTCAGGCTTTAATCACAACAGGACCAACATGCTTCTCCCCCGCAACTACAACATCTCTTAGCTGCAGAAGGAACTCAGAGAAGGAAATATAAGCCAGTTGTTACACAAATGGGAGCTTCCGATTGCTGTGTTTTAAAAATCTTTTGTCGCGCTTTCAACAAAAAAGTGTCCTTGGAATCTATAAAAATCTCTTTTTACAGTAATTTCATTTGCCGTGTCTTTAAGTTTTCTGCAATGCATTGTGTGGTGCCTTTAACAAAATGATGTCAATAATCAAAATTATAATGTCTATAACAACGATTCCCTTATCTTATTAATTGTATATAGAATTATGGATCATACCGAATAGTAATTTGTCCAGACTCGTGTTAGGCAGGTATTCATACACAAGGAGCTTCTCCTCTCCTTCCAAGCAGCAGCCCAGCAATCTCACCAAGTTTCTGTGCTGCAATTTCGCCATTAACACGACCTCATTTTTCATCTCCAGCACCCCTTGCCCTGAACTCTTTGAAAGCCTTTTAACGGCTATTTCCTGCCCGCCTCTCAGAACCCCCTGTGAAAATCAAGAGCCAAATTAGTTGCAAAATTTGAACTTTTACACTGACAATGAATTAAAATACTGTTTAATTACCTTGTAAACCGGCCCAAATCCGCCTTCTCCCAGCTTATTCGCTTCAGAAAAACTGTTTGTGGCGGATCTAATGGTGGCCAGATCAAACAGCAGAGCTGCGGCGTAGTTGCTGTCCTCCTCATCAACTCCATTCCCTGCGGAATTAGAAAAAAAAGGGATGAGTTTGATGAAGGTTGACATTAAATTAAGCCCACTTGCGTGTTAGAGAAATAACAGGGAAAGATTACTGGATGATTTGAGGTTTGACTTTTTTCTTCTGCTTCTTCTAATTAAGAGATAAAATAATGCAGAGAGAACCAGGAGCGCAACTGCTCCGGTGGCCCCAACTATAATATTTATCCTCATTGCATCGCTGCTTCTGCGACCTGCAAAACGACGAAGTGAATACGTACTGATTAATTATTGGATAATTGAAGCTGATATCAGCTAAAAATATCTGTAAAAAGAAGATTTTTAATAGAGTTTTATTATTTATTTTCTGCAATTAGGCACCCATGAACTCCATTAACTGCTTCGCGAGAATGTAATTAGTAATGCTATTAAGCATTCATACTGAAATTCGTATTTTGGCATCCATGAACTCGGGGAATTAGTAAAGATTTAAGTGGAGATGTGTAATGGTCTTCCTCAGCACATAGTTCGAAAGGCGGATCGTATGCACCCCTAGCATTCGGCTCGAAAGGATTCAATCTCTATCGGTCTGCAGACCATGCATCTCAACCCCTCACCTTTTATGGGGAGGGGGTCTTGGTGGCCACCGTCTCCCTTTGATGAGGAAAACTTAAGTGGACAGTACGAGAACTTTCCGGGAGGTCACTCATCTCAAAATTGCTCGTTAAACATTCTCGGGCTAGAGTAGTACTAGGATGGGTGACCTCTTGAGAACACTTAATTATCGAGTTTGTCTTATCAAAGAGAGACTGTGACCACCAACAACCCGTCTTAAATGATTTAAGAAAGGTTGGGGTGCTTGGGCTGTACTGCAGTCAGATAACATCGCCTAAAACGAAGCTGTGGCCTTGTACCGTTGAATTGGCCAGGATCATTACACATAAACCAGAAGAAACAGAGTATTTTAGGTGTGTAAAGGAAAAAAAACACGATTTTGATCAACTCACTTATCGCGGCGGCGCCGGCGGTTGTGGAACTATGATTCCCTTCACCGGAAAACTCTGACGGAATAGGCGGCGGCGTGACTAAAGGCTGTGAGTAGAACAAATAAGTCTCGAATCTCACGCTGCAGCTCACACAGTCGACATGCCCTCCGACCTTCGTCTTGACGATGGCCGACGACGCCCAATAGAGGCACTGCAAGCAGTCGCTGCTGGAGAGATCCCTCGTGCACCAGGCCATTCCGTACACTTCCCGCCGGTCGGTGCTCATTGCCGCGAATCTCGATTCCGTCGCCGCCGCCTCATTTGAGACCTGCTGCATCAGCCGCTCCACCAGGCCACCGAAGATTTCCGGCTGAGTTGCGTTCTCGATGCTGTATCCGCTCCTAAGCGGCGTCAGCTTCGGGGTGCTAAAGAAGGGGTTTTCCGAATAGCGGAGGAGGCAGTAGTCGTAGCGGATGGCGGCGGATTTGTTGCGGCCACAGCCGCCGGCGAGGAGAGTGGATGCTGCTAGAGTTAAGCAGGTGGAGCAGAGCTCTGAGAAGGAATCAGGGCGGCACTGCGCGAGGACGAAGATGTTGGAGGAAGAGTTTCCCTCGGCGATGGTGGTGAAGAGAGTTGGTGAATCGGCGGCGGAGAGGCTGGCGTCGGCGAGGAGGCGGCGGAGGTTTGAGGAATAGGGGCTGGAGGAGTTATAGCTGCCGCCGGAGCAGTAGATGAGGAGGGATGCGATGGTGCTCTGGGAATGGGTTTTGGTGGGGAGGAGAAGGGTGATCAGCAGTCTGGAGAGGAGGAGGGGAAAAAGTGGCGGCATTGCCGGGTATAGACGCCGGCGAGTGCCAGAGATGCCATTTTTAAGTGAACCTTCTTTTGGCTTGTAGTGTGCCTCGTTTTTGTCTTGCCTGCTGACCTCATAAAATTTTCAAATATAAAAGATATATAAAATACAGAACGATTTGATCCATTTATCCGAGGTATTTTTTTTTGTAAGAAAGAAAGAAACTTCATAAAATAGTTCTAGAACACAATGATTTAGACTTTATAGCAACACAAGTATGAATTAGCTTAAATTTTCAAGGTAAAAATTGGAGTTTTGAGGTTACTTATTTGCTCCGTTGAGTTTCCTAACAAAAAAAATGTCATTACAGTAAAATATATATTTTGTAAAAAAAATGTCATTATCATAAAGTGTATGTTTAGCAAGGCAAAGATTATGATCGATATCAAGAAATAAATTTGTTTTGAGCATAAAATTCATTAAGGTCCGTTCGGATCGTAGGAATTGGAATTCATCCGATTTCAATTACTCCAGGAATTGTAATTGGTCTGAATTTCAATGCCCTTGTTTAACAGCATGATGATTTTCTAGAATTAAAATTGGTTTTTTCCCAGTTTTCGCTTGATCAAGGTGTGATCTTGATAGCTCTGAGAATATTTATTTGGTGTCTGACTATTTCGCTGATCATCTTGAGAAAATTCAACATGGTATCAGAGGGAGGTTAAGTTGCTTGAGCAGTGATTAACTTGTGTTGTGCTCTGTGCTTCTGAAAGCTTAGACCAGGATTGTTGCAATGGAAGGAGTTTATGCAAGAGCTCTGGGTATTGAACTCTTAACGCCGACTAACTTTAAGAAGTGAAAATCGTGCATGAAGAGTTATCTTCTGGGTGAGGAGCTATGGGAGTTCGTCGGTGGTGACGACACGCAGGAAGTTACAGCTGTTTTTGGAACTGCTGAGCAGGTGAGAGTTTGGGTGAAAACAAACGCAAAAGCTGAGTTTACTCTCAAGCGGGCTGTCTCACCTGAGCTGTTTGATCACATCATTGGATGTGAGTCTGCTGCTGAAATTTGGACTTCCCTTGATGGATTGTTCAACAGGAAAAACGTAGCTAGGCTACAGTTCCTAGAGAATGAGTTGGCTAGGACAACTCAAAGAGATCTGACAATCTCTAAGTATTTTCTGAAGATGAAGAGTCTGTGTGCTGAGTTATCAGCGTTTGATCCTAATGAGCCCATCTCTGAGGCTAAGTTGAAAAGACACATAATCTGCGGCTTACGGAAGGAGTATGTTGTCTCTGTAACCTCTGTTCAAGGCTTGACAACTCAGCCATCTCTGCTGGAACTTGAGAACATGCTTGCTTCGCAAGAAAGTTTGGCCAGACAGATGGCTGAAGTCACTATCTCTGAAGGAGGTAGTGAAGCGCTCTTCACAGGCAAGAAGAATAAGAGATGGGAAGGAAAGAAGAAGAAGACCGTTGTTGAAGATGAGCCTTCAACCTCTTATCAGCAAGAGAGGAGCGTTGCTCCTAAGAAGGACTGGAAGAAGAGTTTGAAGTGCTACTAGTGTCATCAGCCAGGTCACTTCAAGCGTGACTGCAAGGTCAAGTTACAGCTTGTGCATGCTGCAGGCAAGGAGGAAGCTTGCTTTAGTACTGAGGAAGCTGGATGGGGTGGAGCCTTCATGACGGGCACTTGTGTCCGTGCCTTGCCCGCCATCGACTTCGAAGACGACTGGATCATGGACTCCGGGTGTGGTCATTACCTCACCGGAGACAAGCCGAATTTCTCCTCTCTACAAACTTACTCAGGTAACGAAGCTATTATTACTGCTGATAATACTGTTCATGCAGTAGAGAAGGAGGGAGTTGTGTCCTTGGGTAGTGATAAGGGGCCACTCACGCTAAGGAGTGTGTATCATGTACCGGGCATGAAGAAGAATCTCTTCTCTATGACCAATGCGGTAGACGCAGGGTATCACGTTCTGTTTGGGCCAACAGAAGTGAAGTTTTTTTGCAACGTATCAACAGTAAAGGCTGATGTTGCTCACGTTGGGAGGAGAGTAAAGGACTTATTTGTTCTTGCAACAAGCTCTTATGTTGATCGGATGAGGGCCAATGATAGCGCTGCAATTTGGCATGAAATGCTAGGGCATGTAGGGATGGACAAGCTGAATGCTATGGCATTGAGGAGCCTTGTGAAAGGCTTGCCAAAGTTGTCATCCTACGGAGATGGCCATGTTTGTCCAGGTTGTCAGTTCGGAAAGGCTCATCGCCTTCCATTTGACAAGTCTCAAACAAGGAGCAAGACACCATTGGAGTGCATCCATGGTGATTTGATGGGGCCAACTGCTACCTGTGAGAACCCACCAACCCATATCGCATCTCAAAACCCAGGTGTTGAGATGAAGGGTGGCGGGATACATAAACACTGAGGACCAAGCGCTGTGAGCAATGTGGGACTAATCCCAACCACAGGACCGTGGGGATATTCCGCCACAGGGGGCCCACCGGGGTCAACACCCAGACCGGGAACGCGATGGGGAAAGCAACGGGATCGGTCCCATACACACGTGTCCTGTTGGCAAATTACTCCAACACACCCCCGCAGTAGGAAAACCTCCTCTGATACCATGTGAGAACCCGCCAACCCATATCGCATCTCAAAACCCAGGTATTGAGATGATGGGTGGCGGGATACATAAACACTGAGGACCAAGCGCTGCGAGCAATGTGAGACTAATCCCAACCACAGGACCGCAGGGATATTCCACCACAGGGGGCCCACCGGGGTCAACACCCAGACCAGGAACGCGATGGGGAAAGCCACGGGGTCGGTCCCACACACACGTGTCCTGCTGGCAAATTACTCCAACACTACCGCTAGTCTCGGGGGCAACCGATACATGTTGGTTCTGATTGATGACTACTCAAGATACACTTGGGTGTATTTAATGAAGGAGAAGTCAGAAGCTTTCCAGTTGTTTGTGTAGTTCAAGGAGCTGGTGGAGGGCCAGCTTGGCCTACGGATCAAGAAGTTTAGATCAGACAATGGTGGTGAGTTCATCTCTTCCGAGTTCTCTAACTTCTGCAGGTAGTAAGGCATCCAGAGGTAGCTTACTTGTGCTCACACTCCACAATAAAACAGAGTGGCGGAGAGGAAGATACGTCATCAAACGGAGACTTGCAAGTGTTGGCTTCATGCTAAAGGCATTCCAAGGTGTTATTGGGCAGAGAGGATGTCTTGTGCTTCTTATGTCATCAATCAGAGGCCTCTGAGTCCGATCAACATGAAGTCTCCTTTTGAGATGGTGTTCAAGGAGAAGCCTAGCGTGGAATACCTTCGGGTGTTTGTATCAACTTGCTATGTGCATGTACCAGATGCTTTAAGGACGAAGCTTGATGTAAAGGCAAGGAAGCTTGTCTTTGTAGGCTATGATGAGCGGAAGAAGGGATGGAAGTGCATGGATCCTGCGACGAAGAAGTTTATTGTATCAAGAGACGTGATCTTTGATGAACTAACGTCGTATAGAGGAAGCTCAGTTGAGCTACCAGAGAGCAAGGTTGATGAAGAGCGGGAGGTGGCTGCTGAAGTTCTCCAGGAGGAGCTTGTTGTATCACCAGTAGCTCCTATTGCTTCAAGCTCTAGGGTAGAGGCTTCTGGTTCAGGAAGCAGGGGGAGCATTGCTCAAAGTTTGCCCGGAGATGGAGCTGAGCCTGAAGAAGCAACGGAGGTGGTGAGTAAGGAGCAGACCCTTCAGAGATCGAAGAGGATCATCAAGCCACCAACTCGTTATTGCAAAGGGAATATATTGAGTTTTGTCTCCTGTTTCTTTGCAGGCCCTCTTGATGAGCGAGAGCCTTTAAGCTTTAATGAGGACACTGGAGTCAAGGAGTGGGAAGATGCCATGGAAGAGGAGATGGCTGCTCTTAAGAAGAATGAAACTTGGGACCTTGTGCCCAGGGTTGATGGCATTACTTCAGTGACTTGCAAGTGGGTGTTCAAGTTAAAGAAAAAGGCTGATGGAAGCATTTAAAGATACAAGGCTCGTCTTGTTGCTCGAGGATTCTCACAACAGTATGGAGAGGACTATGAGGAGACGTTTAGTTCGGTCATGAAGATGACTTCGGTTTGGGTGGTGATCGCCTTGGCTGCTTGCCAAGGATGGAGGATGTGGCAGCTTGATGTAAAGAACATCTTTCTTTACGGGGAGATTGATAATGACATTTTCATGGATCAGCCGCTTGGATTTGTTTCTGAAGTTCATCCGGACTACGTCTGCAAACTCAGGAAGGCTCTCTACAGGTTGAAGCAAGCTCCAAGAGCTTGGTATGGGAAGATAGCAGAATACCTCCAATTCTGTGAATTTCTTGCTTCCAACTCAGATTCAAGCTTGTTAATCAAGAAGAAGGGGGAGCTTCAGGTCTTGGTCCTGCTGTATGTTGATGACATGATCATCACAGGGAATTCCGAGGAGGAGGTAGCTAGGCTAGGGACTGAGCTAGTGTAACATTTCCCCTGTAATGACCATATAATATGGGTCCGGCCGAGGCCCCACAACATACGGATGCCACAACTTTAGCATTAAAAGATGATATTAACTACCCAACTCATAACTCAGAATAAAGTAATAGCGGAAATAGAAAACAAGACCAGAAGTTATCCACATTCATAGAGTATCAACTCGTCCTTAAGGCCTTACAATAAAAGAGAGTCAAAAACTCATTTAATAACATCAAATATCAATGTGCATAAGCACTCCTAAACTACCTTGACATGCAAGCCAGAAGCATAGTGCACCAAACATACAATCCCAAAAAACAGAGCTATTACACTACTTGGAACACTTCATGAGGCTTATGCCTTTTTGGCCAGCGAGCTAGCTCCTGCTTGCGATCCCTGACCTATAAAAATTGGTGGTAACGTGGGTCAGCAAAGGCTGACCTCAACTGTGTAACCAACACATCTCCTCCCGGCCGTCCCTAGCGGACCCCAGGGAACTCTATCACCCTGCAGGTAAGCACTTCGTATGTAATATACATAAATATGTAAAGCAGTAAAATAGGTTTGGATGTCTTATACAACAAACATGTTTCTACGTTGAGCACAAGAAAAAGGGGCCTATAGTGCAGCACGAATGCAATCATGGGTTTCACCCAAGGCTCCCTAAGCGTATGAATCTAACACATCTTCACGCATCATCAATCGGGTACTTTTAATTTCCCCATCGGCGTCAAGATGCAACCAAAAAGGGGTAATGCAACTCCCCTAACGGCATACAAGCCGCCACACGGAACTCTTGCCAAGGCCTCGCTCGCTCGTGGATCTTAGACCCGGGCTTGCCTGTAAACTCTGACTTCTCGCCTCAGGATTCTGTCTCACACATAAACCAATTATAAAAACCCTTGATGGACCCCACCCACTCATGGCTTCATTGCTCGGGCTTGCCCTACGCTTGGCGTTCTCGTCAGTCTCACAGAAGGGGACTAGTCTTGCAGGGACACTCTCCCCACATGACTTGCACGTCACGGGATAGCCAGCCGACCACGAATACAAAGTCGCACCTTAGCACATCACAGTCCATAGCCTTTCCCACCCTAATCCATCATTCGTACGACAACGTTCCCACGCACCGAGGAAACCATCTACCGCCAACGCGGAGCTAACCTCGTCCGGTTCCGGTTACGCATACTCACTCGAAAAAGGGGGAAAACCCATACATCACAAACGACATCTTGCCGCATCAGATTTCTACAAAATCCTTAAGGTTCGCTATGCAACATCACCGAGTCGGACTAACGGTCGCGATTACGGCTTCACCCACAATGCCTAATCCACTAACGGAGCGGATCTCTAATGCAATAATATGCCAGTGATGGACACAATCGATCCGGTGGTTCCTCTTTGAGAGGACTTAGCGCTACCAACTGCACCAAAAGACCGGCCTGAAGGTCAAAGGCGCATACTAATCTTTATATCAAGATTTTGACCGGGGACGGGGCAACCAGTTAAGCCATTACCGCATAGCGCCGCAACGCGGGGGCGATTCTGGACCGCAGCCCCAACAATCCCCCCCGGAAACGACCCCGGGGTTTCGAACCCGTACCCCGCATCTCCACCAATTGAGAGGACTTAGCGCTACCAACTGCACCAAAAGACCGGCCTGAAGGTCAAAGGCGCATACTAATCTTTATATCAAGATTTTGACCGGGGACGGGGCAGCCAGTTAAGCCATTACCGCATAGCGCCGCAACGCGGGGGCGATTCCGGACCGCAGCCCCAACACTCTTGAACCATGGCGACCCGAACCCCTCTCATTTGAGAGATCTGGTGCCCAAAAGCTTGAAAGGAAGAGATGCCATGCACGCATCCTAGAAACCGAGATGAGAAATGTCATTACCTTACGACCCCTCTTCCTTGTTATGGAATCCTTGATATTTATGGATGAAAACGAGCGCCTCTCCTCCCTCTCCACGGATCTGGTCTCGGAACAACGATCAGAGTTCCGTAGCTCCGTCAATGGCGGAAAAAAGCTTCTTCTTCCTCCTCCACTCTCTCTTCTTCCCAAACCCTAATTCTCACTCTTGAAGATGAGGAATGATGGAAAGACAACTCTCAGCCCTAATAAGACCCTTTGGGCGGAAGATCCCGGGCCCTTGGATCAGTTTTAATGAGAAATCGGATGGTTACGAAACGATCCGACGGAACTGCTTCCGTCCACTACCGCCGCGCAATAAGTCTACTGTCGGAGCAACCAGAGCACTAGGCTGATAAAACCGTCGGTGCAACCGCCTGCGCTAACTCTAGCGCTGCGCACTAGCACTCAACGCTCTCGACGCCCGACCACTCAACGCTCTCGCCACTGAGCTACTGCCCGCGCGGTAAGTCTACCGTCGGGCAACCCGGGCGCTAGGCCAAATAAATTGTCGATGCTACCGTCTGCGCTAAATCTAGCGCTGCGTGCTAGCACTCAACGCTCTCAACGCCTGGACACTCAACGCTCTTGACACTAAACTACCGTCGGGCGATAACTGCTACCGCCGGGCGATAGCGTCCAGATACTCAAGCTCTAAACTGGGGTGTTACAACTCCTCCCCCCTTAGAAGAATTTCGTCCTCGAAATTAAACATGCACTTGAATAAAGCATACCTGAAGTAAAAAAGTTCTGGGAAGTCCTCCCGCATTGCTTGTTCACGTTCCCAAGAGAACTCGTCTTGCCCGCACTTGTTCCAACGCACCTTTACGAGGTTGACCTCTTTGTTCCGCAATTGCCGGACTTCTGAATCCTCTATGCTAACTGGATGGACTCTCATCCTAAGGTTCTCTTCTATTGGCACCGTTGTCGATTTGACCACAACATTAGCCTCCACCAAGGCTTTCCACAAGACGGAGACATGGAAAACGTCGTGTAATCCACTCAGCTCTGCAGACAACGCTAACAGGTACGATGCTTCACCAATCCGTTCTAATACCTCGAACGGTCCCAAAAACCTCGGACTCAACTTCTTGAGTCGGTGAATCCGCGAAACGCCTTTGAACGGCTTGATCTTCAAATAGACCTAGTCGCCAACCGCATATTCCACATTCCTATGACGAGCATTAAAATATTTTGTTTGCCGATCTTGAGCAACCTTCATGCGCTCTTGAATGGTTCGCACCAACTCGCATGCATCAGCTACCACTTCTTTTCCCAAAATTTTGGTGTCTCCCGCCTCTATCCAAGACATCGGTGTTCGACACCGCCTCCCATACAAAGCTTCGTATGGCGCCATCTTTATACTTGCTTGGTAACTGTTATTATAAGCGAACTCTACCATGAAGAAGTGATCTTACCACTTCTTGTCGAAGTCAAGAGTACACATCCTCAGCATATCCTCTGTAGTGCGGTTCGTTCTTTCGGTTTGCCCATCAGTTTGAGGATGGAAAGTCGTACTTAACTTGAGCTTCATGCCCAGACTCTTCTGAACCAACCTCGATCTAGTCCTTAGACGTGAAACGTCCAGCGCGATCACTAACTATACTCTTAGGAATTCCATGTAGTCGCACAATGTTGCGAACATACAATTCTACTAACTTCTCCATGCTATCCTCCTTCGGATTTGGGATGAAGTGAGACACTTTGGTCAAGCGATCCACGATCACCCAAACTGCGTCGTTACCGTGCTACGATCTAGGTAACCCATGCACAAAGTCCATGGAGATGTCATCAAATTTCCACTTGGGAATAGGAAGGGGCTTCAGGAACCCGCCCGGCTTCTGACACTCGGCCTTCACCAAGGCACAAGTTTGGCACCGACTCACATTCAAAGCTACGTCCCGCTTCAGACCAGGACACCAAAAGAATTTCTTCATGTCCAAGTACATCTTTGTACTGCCCGGATAAATGGAGTACTTCGTGAAATGAGCCTCAAACATCAACTCCTCGCGAACCTTGCCGAACTGCGGTACACAAATCCTTCCGTCCTTCCTCAGAATCCCATCAATCAACTCCCAAGCGCTACTCTCGCCCTTTTGAGCTTCCACCACGTATGGCTGGAACTCCTCATCCAAATGGGTCGCTTCCCGAATACGATCGGATAAGTCATTTTGCAACTCAATCCATTTCAAATGATCCATGCTAGACTCGCCTCTCGCTACACACTCGATGCCAAGGGACTCCTAATCCCGCACTAACCGCTCATCATGAGCTTCGATCCAATTCCCTTGCCCAGAGTATTTTTTACTTAAGGCATCTGCCACCACATTGGCTTTGCCTGGCGTATACTGAATCGCCACCTCGTAGTCTCCAAGGAACTCGACCCACCTGCGCTGCCGCATATTCAAGTCCTTCTGATTTAGTAGATACTTCGGGTTTTTGTGGTCCGTGAAGATCTCCAACCTCACACAATAAACATAGTTTTGCCACAATTTCAACGCAAAAATTACCGCCGCCAACTCCAAGTCATGGACAGAGTAATTCCTCTCGTGAGGCTTCAACTGCCTAAACCCAAAAGCGATCACACTGCAATGTTGCACCAACACGCAACCCAAACCGCATCCAGATGCGTCACTGAAAATTTGAAATCATTCAGTCCTTTTCGGTAGACTTAGGATTGGAGATGTCATCAGCCTCTCCTTCAGGGTGTCAAATGCGTGATTGCACTTCTGAGTCCACACAAACTTCTGGTCCTTACGAGTTAGTGAAGTGAAGGGTAGATCTATCCGCGAAAAGTTTTCCACAAACCTTTTATAGTACCCGGCTAGTCCAAGAAAACTTCGGACTTCCGCCACGGTTCTCAATATTGGCCAATCTCTGATGGCCTCCACTTTTGTTGGATCTACCGCCACCCCATCCCCACTAATCACGTGGCCCAAAAACGCCACCTTCTCTAACCAGAATTCGCACTTCGAGAACTTTACATAAAGCTAGTTCTCCCTCAACACTTGCAAAACTACTCTCAAGTGAGTCTCATGCTCCACCTCCGATTTGGAGTAAACCAGGATGTCTTCAATAAAGACAACTACAAAAGAGTCCAAATATTCTCGAAATACTAGGTTCATCAAATCCATGAATACGGATGGTGCGTTCGTCAACCCGAACGACATTACCGAGAACTCAAAGTGACCATACCTCGTACTAAATGTTGTCTTGGGTATGTCCTCGTTTCGAATTCACAACTGATAGTATCCTGACTTCAAGTCTAACTTTGAATACACCATTGACCCCACCAACTGGTCGAATAGGTCGTTTATCCGAGGAATCGGCTACTTATTTTTGATAGTCAGTTTATTCAACTCTCGGTAGTCTATGCACAATTGCATACTACCATCTTTCTTCTTCACGAACAACACCGGCGTGCTCCACGGTGAAGAACTGGGTTTGATATACCCTTGCTCCAACGGTTCCTACAACTGTACTTTGAGTTCGGCCAACTCTTTTGGTTCCATCCAAAAAGGAGGATGTGACACCGGCCTAGCCTCTGACACTAACTCAATCGAGAAATCAATCTCCCATCGAGGAGATGCTCCAGGAATCTCATCAGGAAACAAATCCTCGAACTCTGCCACTACGAGCACTTCCCCAAGTGATAACTTGGGAAGTCGAACCTCCAACAACGCTACAAGGGCTGCCCCTTCCTGGTTAACTGCCCGCACCAACTGCATGGCTGAAATTAGGGAACAGGCCACTCTGTTAATACCCTCAAAATTAACTTCTGCCTGCCCTTCGCTCCTCATAGTTACCACCTTGGATAAGCAGTCAATACTGACACGCTGCTCTGCTAGCTAGTCCATTCCCAATATTACATCGAACTCAACCAACGGTAGGACTGCCGCTATCAACATGAAGTCGACTCCGTCTAGATTCCAACAAATACGTCCCTTCGTCCTGGTAGTCATAGATGACCCATTGGGCATGCGCACCTTCAGCTCTGCATCCGCTGAGAATGACTCAACTCCAATCCTCCGGATAAAGCTTTCTGCAAGGAAGGAGTATGACACTCCCGTATCAAACAACACTCTAGCGGGGTATCCGGAAACTAACACAAAGCTTAAACACAGGCAATAAACATAAACGGGCTTGAAAGTATGAAGTACAATATTAACTTTAAACTTTCTCATACCTGTCACCACATCGTGTTGACGGATCACTCCTGCTGTCCAAGGTTGTAGGCCCTTGGTTGCACCGGTTGAAACCGAGAAGCGTTCGACTCCGCCATCTTCCCTTTCTCTGTGGCACTGGGCCGGAGTGCACAGTCTGCTCCTGCCTTGGTTCCTGCTCAGCACCTCCTTGAGTACAAAAACGAGCTATGTGCCCCACCTTGCCACAATTAAAGCACGTCAGAGATCCCTTAGAGCAAGACCCTCTGGACGTCCAGTTGCTTTTATCACCGGACTTGTACGGGTGAGGCTTTTTCTTCCATCTATTCCCTTCAGACTTTCCTTGGGATTGAGAAGGCTTCCCTTCCCCTTGCTTGGGTGCGAGACCCTTACGGCGTTGGGTTCACTCCATATCGCTCTCCAATATTCTGGCAGCCTCAACCAACTCATTGAAACCTGCGCGTTTCATAGATATGAGGGGTTTCCTCAGGTTCTCCCTTAGTCTGTGGTAGAAGAGGTTGTCCCTCTCCTCATCGTTCGCCATGGTTGTTCCAGCATATCGACCTAACCGAGTGAACTCTTGAACATACTCATCCACTGTCTTGTCCCGCTGCACCAAGTGCATAAATTACCTCTGAAGAGCTAACCTCGTTGACACAGGAATGTACTTCTTCAATGGACGGCGTGCGTCCAGGAAACTGTCGACCGCTATGGCTCACCCACCACAGCTTTGCGTCTCCTTCCAACATGAAGGCTGCAAACTCAGATTTCTTCTCCTCTGGCGTCTCTGCCGCCCTCAGTAGTTCTTGCATCCGTGTCCACTAATCCTCTGCATCAGTCGGCGTACCGACCCCTTAAACGTGGGAGGATGGAAGCTCAGAAAATATTTCATCTGTCGGTCCCCATGCCCGACAACCACCCTTTCGACCAACGGCTCTGCTCGCCTGGCTTCTATGCCCGCACGACCGGCGCCCATGTCCGGGGTAGCAGGAATTGCTACCTGAGCAACGGGGGCTGCTACTTATGCTGCCGCCGAAGCTTGGGCTGCCACCATTGCTTCTGCAAGCATGCGAAAAAAATCGATCGGGGTTACCCCCATGCCCAACGGACCTAGAGCAGTAGCATTGCTCTCCGAAGTCTCTTCTCGAGGCCTTGACATCCCTGCCTCGCTGCTTGCACCCTTAGAAAAAGTAAGGTAAACACAAATTAGTCTCAATCGCAAGACTCAAACACGAGGACATTCATGGTCCTGCAATACTCATATGCGGATAACTTCTCTTACGCGATTCGATTATAACATTCGACCACGAATCCTTTCCTTGGGCACTACACTCCCTCTGATATCAAATTGTAACACATCCCCTGTAATTACCATATAATATGGGTCTGACTGGGGTCCCACAACATACAGACGCCACAACTTTAGCATTAAAAGATGATATTAACTACCCAACTCATAACTCAGAATAAAGCAACAGCGAAAACAAAAAACAAGACCAGAAGTTATCCACATTCATAGAGTATCAACTCGAACTTAAGGCCTTACAATAAAAGAGAGTCCAAAAATCATTTAATAACCTCAAATATCAATATGCATAAGCACTCCTAGACTACCTCAGCATGCAAGCCGGAAGCATAGTGCACCAAACATAAAATCCCACAAAACAGAGCTATTACACTACTTGGAACACTTCATGAGGCTTAGGCCTTTTTGGCCGGCGAGCTAGCTCCTGCTTGCGATCCCTTCCCTGTAAAAATTAGTGGTAACGTGGGTCAGCAAAGGCTGACCCTAACTGTGTAACCAACACATAACTCCCGGCCGTCCCTAGACCCCGAGGCACTCCATCACCCTGCAGGTCACCACTTCGTATACAATATACATAAATATGTAAAGCAGTAAAACAGGTTTGGATGTCTCATACAACAAACATGTTTTTACGCTGAGCATAAGAAAAATGGGCCTACAGTGCAGCATGAATGCAATCCTGGGTTTCACCCAAGGCTCCCTAAGCGTATGAATCTAAAACATCATCACGCATCATCAATCTGGTGCTTTCAATTTCCCCATCGGCATCAAGCCGCAACCAAAAAGGGGTAATGCAATTCCCCTAACGACATACAAGCCTCCACACGGAACTCTTGTCAAGGCCCCACCCGCTCGTGGATCTTAGACCTGGGCTTGCCTGCAAACTCTGACTTCTCGCATCAGGATTACGTCTCACACACAAATCGATTCTAAGAACCCTTGCTGACCCCACCCGCTCATGGCTTCATTGCCCAGGCATGCCCTACGCTTGACGTTCTCGCCAGTCTCACAAAAGGGGACTAGTCTCGCCAGTACACTCTCCCCACATGACTTGCACGTCACGGGATAGCCAGCCGACCACAAAGACAAAGCCGCACCTTAGCACATCACAGTCAATAGCCTTTCCCACCCTAATCCATCATTCGTACGACAACGTTCCTGCGCACCGAGGAAACCATCTGCCTCCAACGCAAAGCTAACCTCGTCCAGTTCCGGTTACGCATACTCACTCGAAAAAGGGGGAAAACCCATACATCACAAATGACATCTTGCCGCATTGGATTTCTACAAAATCCTTAAGGTTTGCTATGCACAATCACCGAGTCGGACTAACGGTCGCGACTACGGCTTCACCCACAATGCCTAATCCACTAACGGAGCGGATCTCTAATGCAATAATATGTCGGGGACATACACAATCGACCTGGTGGTTCCTCTTGAACCATGGCGACCCGAACCCCTCTCATTTGAGAGATCTGGTGCCCAAAAGCTTGAAAGGAAGAGATGCTATGCACGCATCCTAGAAACCCAGAGGAGAAATGTCGTTACCTTACGACCCCTCTTCCTTGCCAAGGAATCCTTGATCTTTACAGATGAAAATGAGAACCTCTCTGCCCTCTCCATGAATCTGGTCTCGGAATGACGACCGGAGCTCCGTAGCTCCGTCAATGGCGTAAGAAAGCTTCTTCTTCCTCCTACACTCTCTCTTCTTCCCAAACCCTAATTATCACTCTTGAAGATGAGGAATGAGGGAAAGACAACTCTCAGCCCTAATAAGACCCTTTGGGCGGAAGATCTTGAACCCTTAGATCAGTTTTAATGAGAAATTGGGCGGTTACGAAACGAACCGACGGAACTGCTTCCGTCCACTACCGCCGTGCGGTAAGTCTACCGCCGGAGAAACCAGAGCGCTAGGCTTATAAAACTATCGGTTCTACCGCCTGTGCTAACTCTAGCGCTACGCGCTAGAACTCAACGCTCTCGACGTCCGGCCACTCAACGCTCTTGCCACTGAGCTATCGCCCGCGTGGTAAGTCTACCGTCAGGCAACCCGAGCACTAGGACAAATAAATCGTCGATACTACCGCCTGCGCGAACTCTAGTGCTGCGCGCTAGCACTCAATGCTCTCAACGCCTGGCCACTCATTGCTCTCCACACTAAACTACTGCCGGGCGATAACTGCTACCGTCGGGCGATAGCATCCAGATACTCAAGCTCTAAAATGGGGTGTTACAGCTGGCTATTCGCTTCGAGTTGAAAGACTTGGGAGAGCTTCATCACTTTCTCGATCTCGAAGTGGAGAGTAAGGAGAGTGAGAAACTCATTTCCCAGAAAGGATATGCGGATCGTATTGTGAATCGATTCGACATGAGGGAAGGGAAGAGTTGCTCTATAGGCCGAAGCTTCGACGAGATGAATGAAGGAATCTTCCTGATCCCTTGGTGTTCAGAGCTCTAGTGGAGAGCTTGATCTACTTAACGATTACAAGGCCTGACATTGCTTATGGTATTGGTCGAGTAAGTGGTTTATGGTAGAGCCAAGGAAGTCTCATCTGCTGGCGGCAAAGAATATCTTGAAGTATGTCAATTCTACTTTTGATATGGGACTCTTTTATAGGAGGAACTCGGGTTTTTCTTTGCTAAGATACACAACTGCTGATTATGGTGTTGACTGGGATGATCGAAGATCAACTTCAGGTTATGTGTTCACTTGTGATCAGCTAGCATCTCATGGTGTAGTAAGAATCAGGATTCAGTGTCTGTCTCTACTACCAAAGCAGAGTACAAGGCTTCGGCCTTAGCTGCTCGTGAAGTCATATAGCTAAGGAGGCTAGTAGAGGTCATCCATGAGGAAGTGTAAGGTCCTACTCTGCTTCGAGGTGACAATGAGAGTGCTCTCAAATTGGTGAACAATCCAGTTTGTCACGCAAGGACCAAGCATATAGAGATCAAACACCATTTCATAAGGGAGAAGGTGTTGGAGGGATCTCTATCTTATGGTCGGGCATGTTCGGAGTGAAGATAACTTTGCTGACTGATACGCCAAAAATGGTATACGCAATTAACCGCAAGTGTACATGTCGTGTCAAGTAATAAATAGTAAGTAATGATCGTTCCCTCGAGAAGATGGTGAATTCAGTGCTTGCAATTACTAGTTGTGCATTTTCTTTAAATTCAAGAAGAATGCTATGATGGTTTCATAATACTAGAATCTTAAAATAAACTTCTAATTACTAGAAAGAAACTAAAGATCCGGAGAGAAATACTTGGTTACAAGTTTTCAAAAGATAACCTTGTATCATGATTTCTTAAGTCTAATGTGACAACCCATGAAAATAGTTTTGTGATGATGAGTGGTGAAACGTTTGACAACGATTTTAGAGAAGAAATCCGTACCTCTCGATATCGGAAGTCCCTAGTTCTCTGCTACCCCGTAGGTAAACAAGAACCGCATAAAGACCGAAAACCAAAGTTGCTAGCACCAAGGGGAAATCTCTTTCTCCCTTCAGATGTTATGCGACTCTACGATATACTTACGCGACTCCTAAAACGATTTATGAAGCGCAGTAAAAAGATAAAGTACTGGCCAAAGATTTCGAATTAAAGATCATAGATTCATTACAAACAATCACCAAACATTCACAACAAAGGATAATTAAGAAATTGTCATCACAAAAGACATAGTACTCTCACAATACAAGGTTAAACAAGTTAGTTCATCACGATGGAGAGAACACACCACCAAATAAGAAAGATCTTACAGCACATGGTAGGAGAAATGCAAAATAAAGCAGGAATTCGCTCTCCAAAGTGTGCAAAACCAGTCTGCCTCCAAGATCCGGCGTGCCCTAGTTCTTTTTCTTCTCCAAGACAAGTCCCTTCTTTTCCCCCTTGAATCCACGAAAATTCTCCTTCTTCTGTTGTTTTCTCCCTTAAAAACGTCCAAAGCCCTTTCCAAAAGATGCCTCCTTTCGTTTTTGAAAAGGGCGTAATTTGAAATTTAAATGATGAAAAACGTCCACGAGACGTTGCAACCCTTTTTTTTTGAGTGTTGCAACCTTTTCCCAGATTTTGATATTTTGGCAGATTTCCATTCCCAAGTAAATTCTCTCGCGCATCTAGTAAGAATACAATGAAAAGAGACTCAATTAGCCCTGAATTGAATACCTAGACTTTTACTTTCACTTTTATATCCTTTAGACTTATTTATGTCGAAATAGTCGCGTAATACATCAGAAACAATGGCCTAGATAACTTCTTTTAGAAGTTATCATACCCCCACACTTGAAGTCTTGATAGACCCTAGCAAGGTGAAATGATTATTTTAATTAAGTGACTGATAATTATCACACTCCAAATTAAAATAATCTCTTACTTAACCATCATTAATCAAAGATACTCAAGAAGTCCACTTTACTCAACTGATAGGCTTGTTGATCATTAAGAGTTCAAACATCAAAAATCCGTTAGCTTGATAAAAGATAAAGCACAATTAAGCATTTTAGTGTTGTTTGTGTGCCTTCTTCAAAATTATTTACTCCCCCTCACTTATTCCATTGAGCCTCCGCAATAATTTGCAAGGGTAAGAATAGGCTAAGTCTTTGAGCTAGCCTTGACAAGAATTAACAGCTTAATGAACGTATGTTTTGCTTTGGCTTGGTTAGCAATACGAGGATAGACTTTGATAATGGAAAGGTAATTCCCTAGTTAATACTCTTAATCTTTCACCATGTTACGAGGTTCAATTCTTAAGCATGTAAATATTGTGTCTATAGTTGGGATCATTCCAAGTGTGTATATGCATACCTAGGCCACATATCACTATGACATTTCACTTTTACTATTGTTTTTTTATATAGTCACAGTTGGGATCATTCCAAAGGCATATACATAGGCCGCATATCACTACGACATTTCACTTTAATAATTTTTTTTATATATGCTGAATTGAAACACTCATAAATGGCTAGTGAATTAAAATAGAACTAGTGGAAATATAGAGAATTTGTTCATTCAGTAGTGTATAGCAAAATGATACAGAATCAGCACAAAGGTTCTCATGGATGATCAAAATGATTTAGCTATCAAAACATTATCTCAGCTCGCATCATTAACTCAGTTCTTGCTCACCCCCTTCTTATTTTTAGAAGTCAATATCTAAAGATTTCAGAGAAGTAAAAGAAAACTAAAGAAGATTGTGCATGAATTAAACGCTTAAGAGTGCTTTACTAAAAAAAAATCTTACTAACTTCAAATATCTAAATCTATACTCTTAGGATTTTCTAGCCGTACCAATTAATTATCATTTAACATCAAGAATAACTTATCAACTAATTATGGTCAGCATACAGATTATTAGAATCATGAGCGATCAAATTATCTATCACCACATTTGTAGGGACAATACTAGCCATCACCCCCACACTTAAAGTCTTGCTCTACCTAGCAAGGTGACTACTCAACATTTTCAAAAATTAAAGAAAATATAATTGAAACAGTAGTGCTTCCCTGGTATGGAAGCGGTTGCCCATGTGTTTTTTAATCTTCATTAATGTGCTCCCCACGGATCTCAGTCAAGATTTCCTTTTCAATAGAACAACATTTGACCTCATTCAATTCCTGTAACTTTTATCCGTTATATAGATTATAACAATAATATATAAATAAGACAATGCAGACAACATGATTAGCACATTATAGAATTTAACTAGCAGCAACCTCCCTATTCACCAGGATAACTAGCATGAAAGATCACAAATGTTCTAAACAATCCACACAAAATAATCCAAAAAAACAAAAGAATATTATCATGAAGCATTCCACTCAAGGGGTAAACTAGTACTGCTGCAAAAACAAAATGCTGGAGAAATCGTGCTACTCGTCTTCATCCTTGGGTTCCTCCATGTCCTTATCCTCATTTCCCTGATCTACATCGCCCTGATCTGCATCGCCCTGATCTGCATCGCCCTGATCTGTATCGCCCTGACCTGCATCGCCCTGATCTGCATCGTCCTCTTCAAACTCAGTAGGGTTTGTTGAAATTGGTGAAGTGAAAGTGGGTGGTTGGCAGTCCGGGCGACCTGGGCGAACTGACCGCACAGACTGGGCTTAGTCCGGCGGGTTGTTTTTTCGGCATCCTTTGTAGCTCGCTGTGGTCAGGTTGCGGACTGCGCGGACTGGTTGAGTCCGGCAGTGGGCCGAGCTCTGGAGGGGTATCCGCGGATTGTGCGGACTGAGGTTTGGAGTCCGCGTGATCTGTGGTTGATCTGAAGTTGCGGTAAGCAGCTTCTTTTGGCGGTCTGGCTTAGGAGCTGGCGGACTGGCAAGGTTTCCGCAGTGTCCGCTGTGACCGGGCCTTGTGCCTGTGGTCGTGGACAGTGCGAGATGGTGTGATATCCGCTGTATCCGCTGTATCCGCTGTGACCGGCGTGTTGCCTGTGGTCGTGGATATTGCGAGCTGGGTTGGTGTCCGCGGAGTCCGCTGTGACCGGGCAGTTTGCCTGTGGTCGTGGACTGGTGGTTGCGGATAAGTGCTGGTTCGTCTCTTCGGCGAACTGGCTTTGTTCTCGGCTTGTGGCTCTTGCGTCTCGGCTAGTCCTGCGTTGCCTCTACGGACTGGGCGGACTGCCATGAGCAGGTCGCTTCTCGCCTGGACTTGGCGGGTTGGTTGACCCTGAGTGGGCGGACTCGGCGAGGTGGCATTGCTTGTTGCGACCAAGGGGCGGTGACTCTATCTCATAGGGTGGTGACAACACTCCTCACCCGGCCTATAAATAGGACCCCCCGGCACCTCATTTGGTAACAGAGTGAACAGTAAGTTGAGCTTGAGCATAGGCTGCGGGCTGTGTTTGCTTATCCGCACGGGCTGTTTGCTTAACCGGCTTCTGTGTGCAGGTGGCGCAGCTAGCAGTGTTGAACCAGGAGTTTGGTTCTGACCTCTGTGGAGTTTGCGGGCTGCATTCGGCGGTTTCCAGCATCAGCTTTATCTCAAGTTCTTCTCTGTCCGCGCGACCTCGCGGTCTCTGCGGATAGGCGGCGTGTTCCTCTATTCAGCAGCAGTTCGGCGAATAACGGGTTGTCCGCGCGACCTCACGGTCTACGCGGACTCCTTGTTGTTGTTCGGCTTCAGCAGTTTGGCGGTTTATGCGGATTCGGCGAGCTCGACGATCTTGGCGGATTCGGCGGTCTCAGTGTTCTGTCCGCCCGGCTTGTTTTTCTGCTTTTGCTTATACTGGCGAAATCATGTCTCGCCACGTATGCCTCGCCTTGTAAAGAAGATTAATAAAATTTTGATCTACTTGCTTCTGTCTGTGTGTTTGGTTATTTGAGTTGCTTCCTTCTTTCCGCGGTTCAAGTTGTGATCTGGGTAGTGCCGAAGATATTGATTTGGTGTTTGGGCTACCTTGTTGATCAACTTGAGAAAATTCAACATGGTATCAGAGGAAGGTTCAGTTGCTTGAGCGTTGATCAACAAGCTTTGTTGTTGCTCTGTGTGATTCTGAAGGATAACCAAGTTAGCGCCATGGACGGTGGTTTTGCAAGAGGTCTTGGAATTGAGCTTCTGACGCCGACTAACTTCAAGAAGTGGAAGTCGTGCATGAAGAGCTATCTTCTGGGTGAGGAGTTATGGAGGTCGTCGGTGGGGATGATCAAGTAGAAATCACTGCTGAGTTTGGAACAGCCGAGCAGGTGAGAGTGTGGAGGAAGACGAATGCCAAAGCTGAGTTTGCTCTCAAGCGGGCGGTGTCACCTGAACTCTTTGATCACATCTTAGGATGTGAATCTGCTGCTGAGATTTGGAATTCTCTTGATGGGTTATTCAATAGGAAGAATGTATCAAGGCAACAGTTCTTGGAGAATGAGTTGGCTAAGGCAACTCAGGGAGACCTCTCCATCTCAAGATTCTTCTTGAAGATGAAAAGCTTGTGTGCTGAGCTTTCAGCACTTGATCCTAATGAGCCGATCTCCGAAGCCAAGCTGAAGAGGCACATAGTCCGCGGTCTGCGGAAGGAGTATGCGGCATTTGTTACTTCGGTTTCAAGGCTGTGCTACTCAGCCCTCTCTTCTGGAGGAAAATCTGCTACCTCACAGGAGAGCCTGGCAAGGCAGATGGCTGGGGTAACGGTTTCTGAAGGAGCTAGTGAAGCTCTTTTCACTGAGAAGAAGAAGAAGAAGAGATGGGAAGGGAAGAAGAAGCAGACTGCAGGTGGAGATGAACCTTCATCTTCTAAACAGCAGGAGGGGAGCTTTGCTCCTAAGAAGGACTGGAAGAAGAACCTAAAATGCTACAGGTGTCATCAATCAGGCCACTTCAAGCGAGACTGCAAGGTCAAGCTGCAGCCTGGGCATGCATGCAGGCAAGGAGGAAGCCTCCTCTAGTAAGGAGGAAGCTGGCTGGGGTGGAGCTTTCATGACAGGCACTTGTGTCCGTGCCTTGTCCACCGTTGACATGGAGGACGACTGGATCGTTGACTCCGGGTGTGATCATCACCTCACTGGAGATATGTCAAAGTTCTCTTCGCTGCAGGCATATTCAGGTAATGAAGCTATTATTACTGCTGATAATACTGTTCATGCAGTAGAGAAGGAGGGTATAGTAACGGTGGGTAGTGATAAGGGGCCACTCACGTTAAGGAGTGTTTATCACGTACCGGGTATGAAGAAAAACCTCTTCTCTGTGACCAATGCGGTTGATGCTGGCTATCACGTTCTGTTTGGGCCAACAGAAGTGAAGTTCCTTCGCAACATATCAGCGGTTAAGGCTGATGTTGCTCATGTTGGAAGGAGAGTGAAGGACTTGTTTGTTTTATCAACAAGCTTCTATGTTGATCGGATGAGGGCCAATGATAGCGCTGCTATGTGGCATGAGAGGTTGGGGCATGTAGGGATGGATAGCTGAAGGCTATGGCAAATAGGAGCCTGGTGAGAGGCTTGCCTAAGCTATCATCTTTCGGTGAGGGTCATGTTTGTGCTGGATGTCAATATGGGAAATCTCATCGTCTTCCATTTGATAAGTCTTAAACAAGAAGCAAAATTTCATTGGAGGTTATTCATGGTGATCTTATGGACCAACCGCTACTGCTAGCCTTGGTGGAAGCAGGTACATGCTTGTCTTGATGATGACTACTCAAGATACACTTGGGTGTATTTCTTGAAGGAGAAGTCTGAAGCCATCCGGTTGTTTGTGGAGTTCAAGGAGCTAGTGGAGGGCCGGCTTAACCTGAAGATCAAAAAGCTTAGAACTGATAACAGCGGAGAGTTTGTCTCTTCCGAGTTTTCTAACTTTTACAGAAGCATGGAATCCAGAGAGAGCTCACTTGTGCTCATACTCCACAATAAAATGTAGTAGCGGAGCGGAAGATCCGTCATCTGACGGAGACCTGCAAATGCTGGCTTCATGCCAAGAGTATCCCAAGGTCCTTTGGGCAGAGGGAATGTCTTGTGCAGCTTATGTCATCAATCGGATGACTCTCAGTCCGATCAACATGAAGTCTCCCTTCGAGATTTGCTGAAGGAAAAGCCGAGCGTTGAACACCTTCGGGTGTTTGGATCAACTTGCTATGTGCATATTCCTGATGCTCTGAGGACTAAGCTTGATGCAAAGGCAAGGAAGCTTGTCTTTGTTGGCTATGATGAGCGGAAGAAGGGATGGAGATGCATGGATCCTGTGACAAAGAAGTCTGTGGTCTCAAGAGATGTTGTCTTTGACGAACTGACGTCATATGGAGGAAGCTCAGTTAAGCTACCAGAGAGCAAGGTTGATGAAGATCAGGAGGTAGCTGAGGTTGTTGATCAGGTGGAGCTGGCTGTCTCACCAGCAGCTCCAGTTGCTTCAAGTTCTAGGGGAGAAGCTTCTGGGTCAGGAAGCAGGGGGAGCATTGCTCTAAGCTTGTCGGAGAACAGAGGTGAACCAGAAGAAGCAGCGGAGGTGATTAGCAAGGAGCAGCCTCTTCGGAGGTCAAAGAGGGTTATCAAGCCTCCAGCTCGCTACTGCGAAGGAAACACTGTGAGCTATGTCTCATGTTTCTTTGCAGGTCCTCTTGATGAGCGAGAGCCTGCTAACTTCAATGAGGCCACTGGAGTCAAGGAGTGGGAAGGTTCCATGAGAGAGGAGATGGATGCTCTCAAGAAGAATGAAACTTGGGATCTTGTTCCCAAAGTTGATGGCATTACTTCTGTGACTTGCAAGTGGGTGTTTAAGTTGAAGAAGAAGGCTGATGGGAGTATTCAGAGATACAAGGCTCGCCTGGTTGCTCGGGGATTCTCTCAGCAGTATGGAGAAGACTATGAGGAGACGTTCAGTCCTGTTGTAAAGATGACTTCAGTTCGGATGGTGATTGCTTTAGCTGCTTGCCAGGGTGGAGGATGTGACAGCTTGATGTAAAGAATGATGTTCTTTACGGAGAGATTGACAAAGACATCTTCATGGATCAGCCTCTTGGTTTCGTTTCTGAAGTTCATCCAGATTACGTCTGCAAGCTCAGGAAGGCTCTCTACGGGTTGAAGCAAGCTCCTAGAGCTTGGTATGCGAAGATAGCAGAATATCTGCAATTCTGTGGATACCTTGCTTCAAACTCGGACTCTAGCTTGTTTATCAAGAAGAAGGGGAGCTTCTGTCTTGGTCCTGCTATATGTTGATGGATATGATCATCACTGGGAATTCTGAAGAGGAGGTTGCTAGGCTCAGAGCTGGCTATTCGCTTCGAGTTGAAAGACTTGGGAGAGCTTCATCACTTTCTCGATCTCGAAGTGGAGAGTAAGGAGAGTGAGAAACTCATTTCCCAGAAAGGATATGCGGATCACATTGTGAATCGATTCGGCATGAGGGAAGGGAAGAGTTGCTCTACTCCTCTAGATTATGGGCTGAATCTTAGACGAGATGAATGAAGGATTCTTCCTGATCCCTTGGTGTTCAGAGCTCTAGTGGGGAGCTTGATCTACTTAACAATTACAAGACCTGACATTGCTTACGATGTTGGCCGAGTAAGTCGGTTTATTGCAGAGCTAAGGAAGTCTCATCTGCTGGTGGCAAAGAATATCTTGAAGTATGTCAATTCTACTTTTGATATGGGACTCTTTTATAGGAGGAACTTGGGTTTTTCTTTGCTAAGATACACAGATGTTGATTATGGTGTTGACTGGGATGATCAAAGATCAACTTCAGGTTATGTGTTCACTTGTGGATCAGCTAGCATCTCGTGGTGTAGCAAGAATCATGATTCAGTGTCTGTCTCTACTACCAAAGCAGAGTACAAGGCTTCGGCCTTAGCTGCTCGTGAAGCCATCTAGCTAAGGAGGCTAGTAGAGGTCGTCCATGAGGAAGTGCAAGGTCCTACTCTGCTTCGAGGTGACAATGAGAGTGCTCTCAAACTGGTGAACAATCTAGTTTGTTACGCAAGGACCAAGCATATAGAGATCGAGCACCATTTCATAAGGGAGAAGGTGTTGGAGGGATCTCTATCTTATGGTTGGGCATGTTCAGAGTGAAGACAACTTTGCTGACTGATACGCCAAAAATGGTATACGCAATTAACCGCAAGTGTACGTGTCGTGTCAAGTAATAAATAGTAAGTAATGATCGTTCCCTCGAGGAGATGGTGAATTCAGTGCTTGCAATTACTAGTTGTGTCTTTTCTTTAAATTCAAGAAGAATACTATGATGGTTTCAGAATACTAGAATCTTAAAATAAACTTCTAATTACTAGAAAGAAACTAAAGATCCGGGAGAGAAATACTTGGTTATAAGTTTTCAAAAGATAACCTTGTATCATGATTTCTTAAGTCTAATGTGACAACCCATGAAAATAGTTTTGAGATGATGAGTGGTGAAACGTTTGGCAATGATTTTAGAGAAGAAATCTGTACCTCTCGATATCGGAAGTCCCTAGTTCTCTGCTACCCCGTATGTGAAACAAGAACCGCATAAAGACCGAAAACCAAAGTTGCTAGCACCAAGGGAAAATCTCTTTCTCCCTTCAGATGTTATGCCAAAGATTTCGAATTAAAGATCATAGATTCATTACAAACAATCACCAAACATTCACAATAAAGGATAATTAAGAAATTATCATCACAAAACATAGTACTCTCACAATACAAGGTTAAAACAAGTTAGTTCATCACGATAGAGAGAACACACCACTAAACAAGAAAGATCTTACAGTACATGGTAGGAGAAATGCAAAATAAAGCAGGAATTCGCTCTCCAAAGTGTACAAAACTAGTCTGCCTCCAAGATCCGGCGTGCCCTAGTTCTTCTTCTTCTCCAAGACAAGTCCCTTCTTTTTCCCCCTTGGATCCACGAAAATTCTCCCTCTTCTGGTTGTTTTCTCCCCTTAAAAATGTCCAAAGCCATTTCCAAAAGATGCCTCCTTTCGTTTTTGAAAAGGGAGCAATTTGAAATTTAAATGATGAAAAACGTTCACGAGACGTTGCAACCTTTTTCTTTGAGTGTTGCAACCTTTTTCCCAGATTTTGATATTTTGGCAGATTTCCATTCCCAAGCAAATTTCTTTTGCGCATCTAGTAAGAATACAATGAAAAAAGACCCAATTAGCCCTGAATTGAATACCTAGACTTTTACTTTCACTTTTATATCCTTTAGACTTATTTGTGTCGAAATAGCCGCGTAATACATCGGAAACAATGACCTAGATAACTTCTTTTTAGAAGTTATCACACCCCCACACTTGAAGTCTTGGTAGACCCTAGCAAGGTGAAATGATTATTTTAATTAAGTGACTGATAATTATCACACCCCAAATTAAAATAATCTCTTACTTAACCAGCATTAATCAAAGATACTCAAGAAGTCCACTTTACTCAACTGATAGGCTTGTTGATCATTAAGAGTTCAAACATCAAAAATCTGTTAGCTTGATAAAAGATAAAGCACAATTAAGAATTTTAGTGTTGTGTGTGTGCCTTCTTCAAAATTATTTACTCCCCCTCACTTATTCCATTGAGCCTCCACAATAATTTGCAAGGGTAAGAATATGTTAAGTCTTTGAGCTAGCCTTGACAAGAATTAACAGCTTATATGAACGTGGGTTTAGCTTTGGCTTGGTTAGCAATACGAGGATACTTTGATAATGGAAAGGTAATTCCCTAGTTAATACTCTTAATCTTTCATCATGTTATGAGGTTCAATTCTTAAGCATGTAAATATTGTGTCTATAGTTGGGATCATTCCAAGTGTGTATATGCATACCTAGGCCACATATATTTATGACATTTCACTTTTACTATTGTTTTTTTATATAGTCACAGTTGGGATAATTCCAAATAGGCATATACGTACTTAGACCGCATATCACTACGACATTTCACTTTTAATATATATATTTTTATATATGCTGAATTGAAACACTCATAAATGGCTAGTAAATTAAAATAAAACTAGTGGAAATATAGGGAATTTGGTCATTCAGTAGTGTATAACAAAATGATACAGAATCAGCACAAAGGTTCTCATGGATGATCAAAATGATTTAGCTATAAAAATATTATCTCAGCTCGCATCATTAACTCAGTTCTTGCTCACCCCCTTCTTATTTTTAGAAGTCAACATCTAAAGATTTCAGAGAAGTAAAAGAAAACTAAATAAGATTGTGCATGAATTAAACGCTTAAGAGTTCTTTACCAAAAAAAAATCTTACTAACTTCAAATATCTAAATCTGTACTCTTAGGATTTTCTAGCCGTACCAATTAATTATCATTTAACATCAAGAATAACTTATCAACTAATTATGGTCAGCATATGGATCATTAGAATCATGAGCGATCAAATTATCTATCACCACATTTGTATGGACAATACTAGCCATCACCCCCACACTTAAAGTCTTGCTAGACCCTAGCAAGGTGACTACTCAACATTTTCAAAAATTAAAGAAAATATAATTGAAACAATAGTGCTTCCCTGGTATAGAAGCGGTTGCCCATGTGTCTTTTAATCTTCATTAATGTGCTCCCCACGGATCTTAGTCGAGATTTCCTTTTCAATAGAACAATATTTGACCTCATTCAATTCCTGCAACTTTTATCCGTGATATAGATCATAACAATAATATATAAATAAGGCAATGCAGACAACATGATTAGCACATTATAGAATTTAACTAGCAGCAACCTCCCTATTCACCAGGATAATTAGCATGAAAGATCACAAATGTTCTAAACAATCCACACAAAATAATCCAAAAAAAACAAAAGAATACTATCATAAAGCATTCCACTCAAGGGGTAAACTAGTACTGCTGCAAAAACAAAATGCTGGAGAAATCGTGTTACTCGTCTTCATCCTCGGGTTCCTCCATGTCCTGGTCCTCATTTCCCTGATCTGCATCGCCCTGATCTGCATCACCCTGATCTGCATCGCCCTGATCTGCATCGCCCTGACCTGCATCGCCCTGATCCGTATCATCCTCTTCAAACTCAATAGGGTTTAGGGAGCTTCTATCGGCGGCCACCAACTCCCCTCTCTCATGAAACTGCCATTGGTATAAAAAATGCTCTTCCTCCACCTGAAGCTTCGCTTTCTTCACCAGACTATCTATTTTCCTTTCCATGATATCGAGTCTAGAACGAAAGTAACAATGTTGACATCTCAGATACACTTTAATAAACTCAATGCTATCCATAACCTCGAATAATGTTGCCCCTTCCCCAAATGGGACTGCAACTTTCTCCGGTTTCCTACTGAAGAAGATGAAGCCACACCCTTTATTCTCTTATACAACATTTTGAACCTGCTATCAATCTCAGCCCCCACCTTGATGTTCACCTGCACTACCCATTCAGTAATCTCCCGCCGCACCTGTGTAATCAAGTCCTCTGTGGCACATGCCACACCTGCCCGTCTACAAAGCTCAGTAATCAGTATAAGGAACCACAACAACCGGCTCTTGTCCTCCTAGATCTTCATCTTCAAATGGCTGCTAATGATTTCTCCTACATTAACTCTATTGCCCTTTACTATGCTATAGATTAACACAGAACGATCTAAGGTGACATTGTTCAAGTGGCGGGTTGGCATAATGCCTGCGTTGATGAATAAGAGCCAGACCTCTGCTTCTCTAGACAACGATGTTGACTTGAGTGCTTTCATGGACCCTTTTGACCATTCGGGCACAGGAGAATTGCAGATTTCAGCTACCACCTCCTCCGGCTCGACTTGGTGATTGATACTCTCTAGCTCCTCCTCAGTACCTAGGTCATAAAGTTCGTTGATGGCCCAGGCGGAGATGTCAATCAGCCTTCCACGCACAGTCACCAATTCTCCCTCCATCTATTTCATATTCGTATAAAACTCGTAAACCCATGGGAGTAAGGCCTCAGATCGTGGGTGACAATGTGTTTCCCAATGGAGCTCGCGTATCTGGAGGGCATAGGTCAAACTCCAAGCCCGTTTCTCCATTTTGAACCCTCTCTCATAAATCAGAGGTGTGGACTTGAGGTTTTCAAAGCGGTGCTCAGCGGCTTCACTCACGAATTTGTGGGATTTCCTGGCTACAGATTTTCCTTTCTTTCTTGACGATATTTTCTACAGTAGAGGGATTGTGTGGCTAGGTTTAGAACCTAAAAAATCCTCACCTCTCAGCATTGTTGAATAGGAGTAAGTTTTAGAAGTAAATGCTCATTACCTAAGTCGTCGGGATGTTGTCGAAGGGGATCTCCCTAGAGGGTGGCGCCTTTCCCTCGGTGGTTGAATGCCGAAGCACCGGCTGTTGTCTTCTTTCTGAAGATCGCTAAACCTTCCACCGGGTTCAAGAGCGGTGGTTCGAGAGCCGCCTAGAGGAAGGCACACTTCCCGTCGGTGGTTGAACTCCGAATCTCCGGGCGTCGTCTTCCTTCCGGAGAATGCCGCACTTTCCGCCTGGTTCAAGAGCAGCGACTAGGGGATCGCGTGATTAGGGCAAGACCTTTGGATATGAATCGTCGCGCAGTTAAAAGAGGGCTTCCCGGTTTAACTGGACCGGAGCCAAGGAACGGCGCAAAAAATGTTGCCCGAAACATGGAGGTTGCAACGATTTATTTTTTTGGACGTTGCAACCTCCGCGCCTTTCCTTCTTTACTGCTCAACCCCAAAACTAAAGGTTGCAACTATTTATTTTTTATATGTTGTAACACCGGCGCCTATCCTGCTTTACTGCTCAAACAACAATCTAAAGGTTGCAACTATTTATTTTTATGGACGTTGCAACACCGGCGCCTATCCTGCTTTACTGCTCAAACAACAATCTAAAGGTTGCAACTATTTTTTTTTGGACGTTACAACACCTGACACTGCACCTACAGAACTTTCCAGCCAGCGATTTCTCTCGTCCAACGTGACTCAACTAGCAAAGAACTAACAAAACAGATCTAGCATGAGCTTAATATATATATATATATATATATATATATATATATATATATATATATACCGATGAGTTGCCTCCCATCTAGTGCCTAATTTCTAGTCCCCGCAGGACTTACCGTCTAGTAATTTATGTCAACGTAATGAACGACACAAGTCGTTCGTCGTCTTTGCCTCGAAATATCTTCAAACGTTCACCATTAACCTTAAATTCTGTCTCGTCTGTGTCATTACTAATTGTCACTGCTCCATAAGGATGCACCTCCTTAACTCTAAACAGGCCCGACCACCGCGATTTAAGCTTTCCGGGAAATAGGCGTAAACGGGAATTAAAAAACAAGACCAACTGCCCTGGCTCAAAGTGTTTTTCTTTTAACCGTCGATCATGCCACCTCTTTGTCCGCTCCTTATAGATTTTTGAATTCTCATATGCTTGCATTCTAATCTCTTCCAATTCATTTAGTTGCAGGAGCCTCTTCTTACTTGCGTCCCTAAAGTCGTAATTGATCTTTTTTATTGCCCAAAATTCCCGGTGCTCAAGCTCTAGGGGTAGATGACACAATTTTTCGTAAACTAGTCTATACGGAGTTAATCCGATTGGCGTTTTAAATGCAGTTTGATATGCCCACAAGGCATCACTCAGCTTTTGAGACCAGTCTCTACGGTTGATTTGAGTTCTGTCAGTTCCTGTGGCTTCATATAGCTGATACGAACGCATTAGAACAAGTTGCATCGCAATTCGAAGTCTAAACACTCACCGTCTTCTCTAAAATTTTCTTGATTTCTCTGTTCGAAACCTCTGCTAGCCCGTTCGTTTGGAGGTGATAAGCTAATGCTACCTTATGAGTCACCCCGTATTTTCTTAGTAGTGAAGCAAATTGATTATTACAAAAATGGCTCCCTCCATCGCTAATGATTTCTCTCGACACCCCAAATCGATTGAATATGTAATTCCATAAAAAGTTCAGGACGACCTTAGCATCGTTTTTAGATGTGGCGATGGCTTCTACCCACTTTGATATGTAATTAACAGCTAACAAAATATAAATGTTTCCATGTGAGTTCACAAATGGGCCCATAAAATCTATTCCCCACACATCAAATAACTCAACTTCTAACATTATGTTCAGGGGCATTGCGTCATTTCTTTGTATATTTCCAGTTCTTTGGCATCTATCACACTCTTTAACGAAAGAATTTGAGTCCCGGGATAAGTTAGGCCAATAGAATCCAGCATCTAACACCTTCATGGTTGTCCTAGTTCCCATAAAGTGACCTCCATATGATGAATTATGACATTTTTTTAGAATAGCTCTCATTTCACTCTCGGGTATACAACGTCTCAATACTCCATTGACTCCAATCTTAAACAGATAAGGGTTGTCCCATAAATATGACCGTACCTGGTGTAGGAATCCTTTTCTTTGATGATATGTAAGCTCAGAAGGCATGATGTTGCTCACTAGGTAGTTTACAAAGTCAGCGTACCAAGGTGCTACACTGTTAGAGATCGTTAATAGAAACTTGTCGGGAACCTCTCATCAACCTCCGAACATAACGACGGATTGGTAAACTCAATCCTAGATAAATGGTCTGCCACGGGGTTCTTTGATCCTTTCCTATCCTTTATCTCGACATCGAATTCCTGCAAAAGGAGCACCCAACGGATCAACCGTGGTTTTGCATCTCGTTTTACCATCAGATAGTGGATTGCAGCATGGTCGATATACACTATAACCTTTGTGCATAAGAGATCAGATCTAAATTTCTCGAATGCAAAAACGACTGCTAGTAGTTCCTTCTCGGTGGTAGTGTAATTGACTTGGGCGTCAACGAGGGTTTTACTTGTGTAAACTATCATGTGAAATATCTTTCCCCTCACTTGCCCCAGGGAAACTCCCACCACGTAATCACTAGCATCGCACATCAAAATAAAAGGCTCTTCCCAATCAGGCGTCACTACGATGGGTGCCGTGGTTAATCGCTTTTTAAGTTCATCGAAAGTTGTTATACACTCATCACTAAACTGAAACTTCACGTCTTTTTCCAACAAACTACTCAAAGGTTTTGTTATTTTCGCAAAGTCCTTGATAAATCTATGGTAGAAAACTGTGTGACCTAGGAAACTTCGTAGCATCTTAACATTCTTGGGTGGTGGTAGTTGCTCGATCACATCTAACTTTGCCTTGTCCACCCTTAGTCCCTCTCTAGAAACATGGTGACCAAGCACAATCCCTTCACGCACCATGAAGTGACATTTCTCCCAGTTTAGGATAAGATTTGTCTCCATACAACGAGTAAGTACCTTCTCCAAACACTCTAAGCAATCATCAAACGATTTCACAAAGATGGAAAAATCATCCATGAATATCTCAATACCCTGGTCCATGATATCAGAGAAAATGGCAATCATGCAATGCTGGAAAGTGGCCGGTGCGTTGCATAGACCAAAGGGCATTCTCCTAAATGCGAAGGTTCCGTAAGGACATGTGAATGTAGTCTTTTCTTAATCTTCAGGATCTACGATAATTTGGTTGTAGCCAGAGTACCCATCAAGAAAACAGAAAAATTCATTCCCTGCCAACCTATCTAAAACCTGGTCAAGGAAAGGCAAGGGATAATGATCCTTCCTGGTGGATTTATTCAACTTCCTGTAATCAATGCAGATTCGCCACCTTGTGACCGTTCTAGTGGAAATTGACTCACCTTTCTCATTTCTTACGACTGTCATTCCTCCCTTCTTGGGCACACATTGCACAGGTGAAACCCATGGACTATCCGAGATGGGGTATATGATTCCCGCGTCTAGCCATTTTATAATTTCCTTTTTGACAACCTCTTTCATAGGTGGACTTAGACGACATTGATGCTCGATCGATCCCGTAAATGATTCTTCCAAAAGAATCTTATGCATACATAATGAGGGGCTGATTCCTTGGATGTCGTTTATGGTCCACCCTATGACCCTTTTAAATTGCTTGAGTAAATCTATTAACTTTTGATGTTGATCAGATGATAAATGTGAGTTAATGATGACCGGCAAGGTGTCATTATCTCCTAAGTACGCATAAGTGAGATAGTCCGGGAGGGGTTTCAACGTCAATGATGGCGGGTCGATGATAGACGGTTTTACTAACAAAGATTTTTCGGGCATCTCTAATGGTTTCGGCTTACAGAACCAAACAGCCTGCTTCTCAAATGCTTGCAAGCACTCTTGAATGTCTTCTTCTTCCTCAGATAGCTCACCCTCAGTCAACACATGAGTCAATAGGGAATTCTGTTCATCCAGCGATACACTGGGCTCATAGTCACCTATAGATATATAGTTGACCACCTCCATATTGTCCTCTTCTCGATGGGGGAATTTTAATGCCTTAAGTACATTAAAGATGACTTGCTCGTCATTCACTCTCATAGTCAGTTCTCCTTTCTGAACATCTATCAGTGTCCTACCCGTGGCTAGGAACGGTCTTCCTACAATGATGGGGACTTCCTTGTCCTCCTCCATATCTTAAACCACAAAGTCAGCCGGAAAAATGAACTTATCTACTTTCACCAACACATCCTCAACTATCCCTTTTGGGAATGTCAGGGTCCTATCGACCAACTGCAAGGTTATGGAAGTCCTTGATATTTCTCCCAAACCTAGCTTTCTATAAATCGAAAACGGCATTAAGTTTATACTCGCTCCTAAGTCGCATAACGCTTTACCCTCAAATTTATATCCTATAGAGGACGGAATAGTAAAGCTCCCCGAATCTTTCAACTTAGGGGGGAGTCTTTTTTGAAGAATAGCGCTACACTCTTGAGTGAGTGCTACCATCTCATTTGTTCTAAATTTTCTCTTTTTGGATAGGATATCTTTCATGAATTTAACGTAACTCGACATTTTCTCTAAGGCTTCAGCGAAAGGGATGTTAATTTGTAATTTCTTAAATATCTCGACGAACTTTTGGAATTGTTGGTCGAGCTTACTCTTCTTTAACCATTGAGGAAATGGTGGCGGTGGGTAGACTTTCACATTATCTTCCTCTCAACATAATCGGTGATCGGTTCTCTCTTACTTTCTCCTCAAACTTCCTTCTCAGAAAATTCATCTAGTCTCACTTCTTCCTCGAGAATACAAGGGATTCACTTCACCAACTCTTTTTCTTCATCCCTCTTTCTACCCAGTTCATGTGTAGGCACACTCACTAATTCCTTACCACTTCGCAACTCAATTACTTTACAATGTTGGTTATCTCCCTTTGGGTTTGGAGTGGTATCCGTTGGAAGTGTGCCCGGTGGCCTAATACTCAAGGCGTTGGCAATTTGACCTAACAGGGATTCTATCATGCGTAGTGACCCCTCTAGATTAGAAATGTGTACATCTCTCTTTTGCATTGACTCCACAATCATCTCAGCAGTCAGTTTCCTAGAAATACTAGGTTGATTAAAGGCATTATTATGCTGTGGATGTGGGTTGTTCAGATTAAATCCCGGTGGATGGGTCGCTCCTGCATTATTCTTCCAAGAGAAATTTGGATGATTTCTTCACTCGGGATGGTAGTGGTTTGCAAAACCTGGTGGTACTTGCCTTGGTTGTCCTCCTGCATAGTTCGCCTCCTCTATCATTTGATTAAGTTGTTCAACCGTTAGGGGTGCATTAGGTGTAGAGGTAGACAACAAATCTATCCTCTTATTAATTAGATTAAACTGGGATGACATTTGTGCAGCTAACGATGTAATCTGGTCCACTTGATGGACTCTAGCTGCTTGAGTATTACCTTGTCTCTCATAAGCCTGATAATTATTAGTAGTAAGATCTTCTAATATTGCGTAGGCGTCTTCGGGATATTTCTTCATTAAGGAACCGCCTGCGGCTCCGTCAACTAAAATCATGGTTGTCGTTTGCAAACCATTATAAAATATAGAGACTTGTTGGTGTTGGTGCAACCCGTGGTGTGGAAATTTTCGTAATAACTCTTTAAAACGCTCCCACGCATCATAAAGAGTCTCCCCATGATTTTGCATGAAAGTCGTTATGTCTCTAATGAGTTTTGCAGTCTTTGAGGGTGGGAAATACTTGTTTAGAATTTTTTCTACCAGTTGATCCCATGTGGTAATATAGTCATTGGGTAATGAGTCTAACCAGTCCTTCGCTCATCCCTCCAACGAAAATGGAAATAGCCTCAACAAAATTGCATCTTCGGACGCTCCATTAAATTTGAACATGTCACAGATCGCTAAGAATGTACGTAAGTGAGAGTTCGCATCTTTGTGACTAGGACCCCCAAATTTATTATGTTGCACTTGTTACATAATTGGTGGGTCCATTTTAAAGTTGTTTTCCGCAATTGCGGGTCGTGCAATACTAAAGTGTAAACCTCCTCTTAAAAGTGTATTATAATCGTGACACGTCATTTGTGGCGCAGCGTATTGACCATTATGGTCCACTTGTCCTTCATGATTATTCATGTTCTCGTGATCGTTATTATCCATCTCTTGATGAATAATATTCAACGTTTTACAAAGTTTTCTGTTTTGTCTACACGTACGCTTTATTTCTGAATTGAAAGACAAAAGTTCAGAAGTTCGATGTCTGGACATGCACAAACAGAATTACAGATAGCAGTAATAACACAAATAATACAAGATAAAACAACAAAACAAGAACTTGAGCTCTAAATACTCGGGTTTAACTAATATTGTAAGAATTAAAACACTAAATACGTTGCACCTCCCCGGCAACGACGCCAAAAACTTGATACGCCAAAAATGGTATACGCAATTAACCGCAAGTGTACGTGCCGTATCAAGTAATAAATAGTAAGTAAAGATCGTTCCCTCGAGGAGATGGTGAATTCAGTGCTTGCAATTACTAGTTGTGCCTTTTCTGTAATTTCAAGAAGAATACTATGATGGTTTCAGAATACTAAAATCTTAAAATAAACTTCTAATTACTAGAAAGAAACTAAAGATCCGGAAGAGAAATACTTGGTTACACGTTTTCAAAAGATAACCTTGTATCATGATTTCTTAAGTCTAATGTGACAACTAATGAAAATAGTTTTGTGATGATGAGTGGTGAAACGTTTGACAACGATTTTAGAGAAGAAATCTGTACCTCTCGATATCGGAAGTCCCTAGTTCTCTGCTACCCCGTAGGTGAAACAAGAACCGCATAAAGACCGAAAACCAAAGTTGCTAACACCAAGGGGAAATCTCTTTCTCCCTTCAGATGCTATGCCGACTCTACGATATACTTACGCGACTCCTCTCTCGATTTATGAAGCGCAGTAAAAAGATGAAGTCCTGGCCAAAGATTTCGAATTAAAGATCATAGATTCATTATAAACAATCACCAAACATTCACAACAAAGGATAATTAAGAAATTGTCATCACAAAAGACATAGTACTCTCACAATACAAGGTTAAAACAAGTTACTTCATCACGATGGAGAGAACACACCACCAAACAAGAAAGATCTTACAGCACATGGTAGGAGAAATGCAAAATAAACAGGAATTCGCTCTCCAAAGTGTGCAAAACCAGTCTGCCTCCAAGATCCGGCGTGCCCTAGTTCTTCTTCTTCTCCAAGACAAGTCCCTTCTTTTTCCCCCTTGGATCCACAAAAATTCTCCCTCTTCTGGTTGTTTTCTCCCCTTAAAAACGTCCAAAGCCCTTTCCAAAAGATGTCTCCTTTCGTTTTTTTAAAAGGGTGCAATTTGAAATTTAAATGCTGAAAAACGTCCAGGAGACGTTACAACCTTTTTTTTGAGTGTTGCAACATTTTTCCCAGATTTTGATATTTTGGCAGATTTTCATTCCCAAGAAAATTCCTCTTGCGCATCTAGTAAGAATACAATGAAAAAAGACCCAATTAGCCCTGAATTTAATACCTAGACTTTTACTTTCACTTTTATATCCTTTAGACTTATTTGTGTCGAAATAGCCGCGTAATACATCGGAAACCATGGCATAAATAACTTCTTTTTAGAAGTTATCACTGACATCTTCACGAAACAACTGTCGATAGGGTCATTCCAATGGCTACGGGGACTACTGGGCTTGATCATCACTTCTCACTTCAAGGGGGAGTGTTGAAATTTGTGAAGTGAAAGTGGGTGATTAGGCAAACCGGGCGGCCTGGGCGGACTGTCCATGCAGACTGATGGAGCAGCCTGGCAGTCTGGTGTTGGAGGCATGTAGTGATGTTCTGGAGGTTGCCGTGCGGTTTGGGGTAAAGTTCGCCTTGCTGGGCGGACTTAAGCTGGAGTCCGCCTGCTTCTGCGACCTGGCTTGTCACCAGTGTTTTGCCGGTTTGGAGCTTATCCGCGGACTGGTTGCAAGTCTGGCAGTTGGCTGTTGGCTTGACTGCTGAGTGAGTTGGAGCCTTAGCGGCGGACTGTTGTTGAAGCTGGCGGTCTGACTTCGTGTCCGCCGAGCTCGCGCCATATGTTTGGCGGGTTGCTGGACTTGGTCACACATTGTGACAAGTCCAGGGTTTTCGCGGTATCCGCAGAGTCCGCTTGTTGACCGAGCGATCTGTGCCTATTGGTCGTGGACTTGTGTGTGCGGGCTGATGACGTGTCTGTGTGTTGCATGCGAACTTATGCAGTGAGTGGAATGTTGGTGTCCGCATGCTGTACATCTTGCAGACTAGTGCGGTGTCCGCAAGCTAGTGTAGACTGACTTCTTGCCTTGGTGCCTAGCATTTTGGCTAGTATCCGACCTTGTCCTTGCGGACTGGGCGGACTGCCTTGTGCGGACTCGCAATCTGACTAGCAGGTCTGTTGTGGCGGCGATCTTGCGTTGTCTTGCGCTTGATGGTTGGCGGACTGGTCGCGAGTCCGGCATTGTTGGTGCGGACAATGCGGACTCGGCGGACTGTCTTGTTAGCTGCGATCAGGGGGCGGTTAGCATATCTCATAGGGCGGTGATCACATTCCACCTCACTCCTATAAATAGGACCCCCGGGCACCTCATTTGTAACTGATTGAACAGTAAGTTGGACTCGGATTAATTGCTGCGGACTCGGTTTTCCTATCCGCGCGGTTTGAGCAGGCTTAATTGCTTGCTGTTTGCAAGTGGCGCGGCTAGCACTGTGGAGCCAGGAGTTTTGTTCTGACTTCGGTCAGGTTCAGTGAAGCTTGCAGTTTGCAATCGGAGGTTTGCCAGTTTTTCTCTGCTTCAACTTTTCTAAGTTCAATAACCTGTCTGCCGGACTCGGCGGTTAGGCTGTTTGTTCTTCAGTTCGGCTGCAGCTTGCAGTAGTCAGCGAATAACGGTGTGTCCGCGCGACCTCGCGGTCTCGGCAGACTCCGTGTTCTATTTGTCATCTTGCAGGAGTTCGGGCGGTCTCGACGACTTCAGCGGACTGGGCGGTCTCGGCGGTCTCCGACTCTGTCCGCTCGGATTGATTCTTGTAATCTTTTCTGTTTTCCATTGTGTACTGGCGAAATCATGTCTCGCCATGTATACCTCACCCTGTAAAGAAGATAATAAAATTTTGATCTGCTTGTTTCTTCTGTTTGCATCTGGTGTTTGAAGCTTGTTTTCCCAGTTTTCGCTTTATCAATGTGCGATCTTGATAGCTCTGAGAATATAAATTTGGCGTCAGACTATCTCGCTGATCATCTTGAGAAAATTCAACAAGGAATTGCTCATTTTTCTCAAGGCTGTAGGATCATGTGTTTGCACGTAGAGCGCCGTCAAGTTGTTGTCGCCGCCGGACGACAAGTAGTTCCCCTGTCAAAAGGTCGCGAAGTTGGCATGGATGTTTTTATCGTTGTGCGAATGTACGTAGATGTGGCGGAAGAATTGACACTGTGACTGGCAGATTATGTGCGCGTCGGAGAACGTCGTCTTATCCCGAGAGCTAAGTCCCTTCTCCAAGAAACGTCTGGAGAAAGAGGAAGAATAGCGAGTTACCAACGGCAAGATCGGGCGATGACAACGAGATCGGGCAACAACGGCGAGATCGGGCGACGACGACGACGATATCGGACGACGATGAGATTGGGATCTTGCGAGATGCGAGGAAATATCGGGGTAGGGGTTTTGACTGAAAATGAGCAATATATGTCTTTCCCCCTATGAATTGACGGTAGTATAAAATAAAATTTCATGGAATTGGATCAATTCCAATTCCACAGTAATTCCTTCCATCCAAACACTAGAATTAAAATTTTGCTGTCCCAATTCCAATTCCAATTCAAAGGAATGGACCCTTAGTTTCTTAAGTCAGACTTTCATGAAGGACGGTTAATAACCATCGCGTTCAAGGCCGCCAAAGGCTTCGGCTCATTCGGCCGTGTGATCGTAACCGTTTCACCGATGAAAATAAGTCCGCCCAAACAAAACCTTAGTTTAGCACAGTATTTTTTGCTCTTAGTGAATTGAGACTAATAAAAGGCTGCCGTCATACAATATAGTTATCAAATAATGAATGGACAGAAAATTATATTTAACTATTTCAACACTAAGAAAGATTAGAGCCTCGGCAGATGTATCATTTTCTATCACCAGTCGTCAACATTCACACTTTCCAAGAAAATCATACAAAGCTCCCCTCCCAGTTGAGATTATTCAAACCAAATATTAGAGATCCAATCAATTTTTTAAAAATTAATACAATCTTATAAAAGTTTACTCTCCCCTGTATATAACCGGATCCCCTCGAGTTTCCCTGGAGTTCCCGCAGAAATTTTAGGGGGTGGAGTTCTAATTTTGTGAATCATTCGAGTGGAATAAAAAAAATGGTTAACATGAAAAATGTAGATATCCCCGAGACGAATAACTTTCATGTTAAACATTTTTTTGATTTGAACTCGTTTAGACCTCCGATTTGAGCCCCAAAAAAACTCCCTCTGAAAAACATTAATTTAATATTTTTTTGGAGTGATTTTTTTCAGGGCCCAAATCGAGAGTCTAAACGACTTCAAATCAAAAAATGTTCAACACGAAAATTATTTGTCTCGGGGAGATGAACAACTTTCATGTTAATCATTTTTTTTGATTCCACCCCACTGATTTGCAAAACTGAAACTCCACCCCCTGAAATTTCCACAGAAACTCCACGGAATCCGGATCCGTATATAACCTCAAATCCTACATGATTTATATATATAGTACAAGCGCATGCACATGCACAAACTTTTGCCATACTAAACTTTTAAAATTAAAATTATTTGAGAATGAGGAGATCTAAAATCTAGAAAATTTCAAGGCAAGTATGTTAAGAGCGTGAATACTGCAGAATCAAGAAAGAAGCATTTTCCACCTCCATAAATAAATTTAAATTTTAATATTAGATTCTATTTCTACACTTGAAAGTAATCAATTGATGACACCCTGTTAAATCTGTAGAGAATTTGGGGCAGCAAATAGTTTTCTTCTCATATTCCCTACTAATTTAGTGAGGTCATGGATTTGACCGCAACACACACGATCTTCGTACGCCGCCCGATCCTCCACCATGATCGGCCACCGGCGCCACCATCGCCGGCCCTGGACGGCCCGCAACCGACCGATCGCACCAAGGCCGCGCCGCGGGGCGCCGCCCGCGAGGGGACGGTCATGCCCGATCACCCCTCCCCGCAGCCGCAGAGCGCCCCCCCTCCCTACTTCTTCTCCCGCCACGGCCGGCCGCCATTTGTCGTGAGAGTGACATTTATCGTTGGCGCGACATTTGTCGTAGTGTCGAAATTTGTGTTGGGACATTTGTTGTGGAGGAGAGAACTTCATTAATTAATGTTTTCATGGATTCAAAAAGTTCCAAAAAAGAAGTAAAACATATAAAAAATAAGTTAATAAATCTTATAATTTGAAACATGATAATTTTTTATTGTTTATAATTTCAAATTATCCGATGTTAACAACTCACCGTGAACAAAAATAATTGGTAAAAAAAATAATTATAAGACATCGACTCATGTTCATTTCAACTCTCAATTCGCCATCACTTTCTTCAACATTCATTTCTTTATTTTCACATGCTCTTGTCCTTCTTTATCTTCACATTAGAAGTAACATTTCTTCTCTATTTTGGCTTAGGTTATGGCTTCGTTTGGCGCGGCATTTTTGCCGGCCGTTTGGGCAAACGCCGCCGAACGACGGGTAAAAAACGCCTTTCGGCGGTGGTGGGTGCTTCCGGTGGGTCGAAACGCCACTTTGAAACCGGAGAGAGAGAGGTGGGGGTCAAAACGGAGCGGATTGCGCCGCTTTTGAGGGTGCGATGGGGGAACGGAGCAAACGCTGCCGGAGGGCGTTTGTTTACCCGCCGTCCGCCGGCATTTGCCCCAAATGGCCGGCGAAAACGCCGCGCCAAATGAAGCCTTATTTAGACATGTTTTTAAGCACGCGTGACTGCTGGTAGAGCGTACTCCAGAAATGTCATCAAGAGCATCTGGTGCAGATGCTCTCGGAGATGACATCCCAGCGATGAATAATTGAACTTGAAAATATGCACCTTAGATGTTAAGAGCATGCAGCAAAACAATAAACATATATTTTTGTATGAATAATTGATGAAATTTATAGTTCATGAGTGTAGTAAACAAACAACACTATACAACCTGTCAATGTTTATTTAATTAAAAGTTCTTGAGGGTATAGGTGCACAATTGAACTCTCAGAAGCTTTATTTAATTTAAAGTAAAACAAACACCAAACACCAATTAGCTAATGAAGTACATCTGGTGCAGAGCCTATCACTGGTATAAAAAAAGTAATGAAAATAATGAGCAAAGTGTAAAACGTATTGAGAACATAATGAGCAGAAAATACTAATCGCAAGATGCAAACGTAATGATTGTTGAAATTATTGAAGTGGAAGTGAGCGGTCTGATTGGGCAGACCACACAGATCATTGCCGGTCTGACGGCTAGGTGTTGACAGATAGCCTGGCTTTGGCTATTGTTCCTTTTTCTACGGTCTAGTTCAACAAGTATTATGGGAGATAATCGGGCGGTTAGCATTGACTAACCGCGGTTGTAGCGGTCTAGTTGGTGAGACTGTGAAGTCCGCTTGGAGCTGACAGGCTCTCTAGTTCGCGTTGAGGTAGGCTGTTAGTGCGGATAGCGAAGGCTAACCTCCGAGTTCATTGTGGACTGCTCGCGCGGTTTAACACCGGAGTTCACTGGTTGTGTGGACTGGTCACGGTGTTGTGACAAGTCCAATTTGGTTACTTAGTCGCGGAGACCGCGGTATTGCGCGGTCTGGGTGCAGAGTCCGACAGGTCACCTTAGGCGCGGTCTTGACTCAGGACGCGTGACTGGATTGCTTAAGTCCACGCAAATTGAGGATATTGTTCGCATGTCTTTGCGGTCTGACTCTTGTATCCACATTCGTGTGTGGAATGGTGGTGCTAGTTGCAGGATGACGAGCGGTTAATCTATCACTATAGGAGGTGACCACATTCTCATTGTAGCCTATAAATAGGGGTCCCCGTCTCGTCATATATAACCGAAACAGTGAGAACTCAACTCGCGCTTTGAACTTACTGTTAGACTTTCTTAACCGCGCGACTAAGTGAAATTGACTTGTACTATGCAGGTTATGCAGCTAGCATCAGACGACTAGACAATTAGTTGGGAAGCTCAGTGTGGATCAGATCTCGGATAACAGTCTGTGGTATACAGCAGATCGCAGTCTAAGCGACTTGATGTCTCTTACTCGGGGTTGTGGATAGTTCAAGTAGTTCTCCCGGTTCATCAGTGGGTAGACTGTTTTCCAATTCATCACCATTTAAATAACAGACAATTCGCACGGCTTGTGTTGTGGGTTGGCGACTTGGTGGTTTCGGTGGACTGTCTTGGCAGTTTGCGGCTGGGGCGGTTTCTGTCAACAGACCGCCGATTTCACTTTTGCCTATAGTTTTTTGTTTCCATCAGGTACATTGCGAAATCATGTCTCGCAATGTATGACTCGCTTTGTAAAGAAGATTATTGATTCAATATTGTGACTTTTGTATTTCTGTTGTTGTTGATTTCTACTTGACTTTGATTTTTGGTTGAGTGTTTCTGCGACCTTGCTCAGCTTCCGTTTGGAATTTTCACATGGTATCAAAGCAATCTACCTTATATCTTGGAAATTTTACATGGTATCAGAGGGTTGTTGAGTAGTTAACAGTTGATCAACCTCAGAGGTGTGTTATCCTTTCAAAGTTCAAGTAATCAGGGTTAAGCAATGGAAGCTCATTATGCAAGAGCACTTGGGATTGAGCTATTAACACATACCAACGTTAAGAAATGGAAGTCTTGTATGGAGAGCTATCTTTTTGGTGATGACCTTTGGGAAGTTGTCGGTGGAGATGACAGACAAGAGATGGTCACTGTAATGGGAAATGTTAAGGCGGTGAGAACTTGTAGGGGAACGAATGTAAAGGAGGAGTTCACTCTAAAGCGTGCTATCTCACCAGAGTTATTTGACCACATCATTAGATGTTGACTAGCTGCTGAGATCTGGATGGACTTGGATGACCTATTTAACAAGAAGAACGTGTTGAATTTTTTGAAGTGGAAGTGGGTAACCTAGGCATCCTGGGCGGTTTGTCCGCGCGGCCTGTGCGGACAGAGGGCGATGACTTGTCGGGTCGGCTTGCCTTTTGTTGGCGGTCTATTCCCTGGAGTAGCCGGGAGGATAGGATGGTTATATGTTGTGTTGTCGGGTTGGCATGTGATGCGGACTTGGTCTAGATCTACATCAAGTACGGGTGGCTTAGTCCGGTAGATCGCGCTGGTTTGCGACCTGATTCTTTGTCTGCCGAGCTCGGCAGTGTTGAAACCAAAAATTTGGTCTCGATTGAGTTCACCCTTGGGAAAGGGGTGATCGCGCACCTACTTCTCTCCTGCAAGAAAAACAACAAGGAAAAAGAACAAGGGACTGGACCAAGGGCCCGACGCGGAGGACCCACCACACACCTGGAAGATCACTGAGCGCTTCTCCTCCTTAGCCAAATGTCGGGCTAAGGTACCTCAGAAAGTGCTAGAAGACTGTGAGACAAGTAAGCATGCCTTCTGAGGTACCCCTTGGGTCATATTTATAGATTTCTGAAAATTGCCTGCAAATAGCCAACCTCCGCTGTTTCGAACAGCTATGTGTAGCCCAACGGGGTCTGCCAACAGCGCAAATCCGCTGTTCTAACTGGCTATGGGCAGGCCATCGGGGGCAAAATGGTAGAAACACCTCGCAGATCGCTGGGCGAGTAGCCCTCAACAAACCCTACTCGGTAAGGGCGACGAGTACTCGATGGAGCAGGCACTCGCCGTCTATCTTTGACCTTGGGCGAGTACGGGCCCGACCTGCCCTACTCGAACGCCGTGGGCTTGTTGAGCGGTTCGAACTCGGCTAGCGGCTCATAGCTCGACGAACAACCCAGAGCTTGACGAACAGGGCTTGGCGAGTACGAGCTCGCCTCCTAATGGAATCTCACCCCACCTGGGCGAGCCGGAGACTGCCGAGCTCCCCCTTCTGCCAAGCTCGCCCAGGGACTCAGACTGCCCGATTTGGCCGGTCTGACTCCTGCTGACCCACTCGTCGGATACGGGATTGTACACAATCCCCGCTCTTTGCGAAGTTGGCACAAGCTCGGAAAGAAACATCCAACCCCACAGGATTCAGCGAGTGTGGTAGGAGCCAGAGAATCTTTTGGCGGGGTCCACCAACAGCTATAAATATGCGTCTGCGTACCTGGGTGACCTTTGTCACTCCCCTTCACTCTGAATTTGCCGAGATGCCTTTCCCCAAGGAGCTCCAAGAGAGGCTTACGAAGGCTCGCGAGATCTCCTCTGCTCGCGTCGCCAGCCTAACCTTCGTTCCCCTTAACATCCCGCGGAGTGTCCTGACCGAGTCTAATTCTTCCAAGAGGGCGAGGCCAGATGCAGAAGCGTCTGAGTGCGTCTTCCAAGACTTGAAAATGACCATGGAGCCTGAGACCGGCTCCTCTACCCTTCCTACCCCTGGGAAGGAGGAGAATTTCATTGACCTCTGCGCCGACCTGGACTACCGGGGTGGGGACGGCGAGGTCACCTCTCCGTGTGCCGATATTCTTCCCGTTGACCCGCGGTTTAAGGCTCCGGAGGCTCGTTAACACGACCCTTCCCCGCCCTTTGGGACTCTGGGATTGAGCTCGTAAAGACCGGGCTCACCAGCCCGCATTCCCTTTTCCCAGCTCGCTGAGACCTCGAGGGAGGGTGCTGGAACTATCCCTGTGCCAGGCTTCAGCCTTCTTCCACCCAGAATACATCCTCCAGGCCGTGGGAAAAAAATCTGAAGATGCCCCCACCTCGCCTCTCCTTCGAGGCATCGTGTAATGACTCCACCTGTTAAACAACATATAATAGAAGGTCCGGCCGGAGCCCCACACTATATGCCACAAACAGACAGCGAGGTCACAGGTTAATACCACTACACCATCGCATCCTAACTCAGAGCATGCTAGCAAAATATTTTAACAACAACGATGAACTCATACCAGGAATGTTCACTATAAATATATAAACAAAATTTATATATCAGCTCATGAAAGAGTGTACAACAAATACACACAAGCTGGCTTTAAGGCCTTACAGTTCCTCTTTTCAAAGTGTGGATTACATACATCGGTGCACAGACCGGCCACACATGAACAAAATACAAGAGAAAGCAGCCTTCAAAGGCTAGCAGCAGCAGCAGCATCCGTAGGGACTTCAACCCTTTCACTTCCCACTCGGCTCACCAGCACCTACACAGGGACAGCCCGCCCAGAAGGTGGTAAACAAGGCAACAGTCATCATTCAGCTGACCAATTTATAGCAATCCTACCCCTTTCCCGGGGCAGTGACATTCGTTCCCTGCAGGCATAGCAATGCATAGACAGATATCATATATATTGTTCTCTCACGCACAAACAATCCATCACAACCGTCAGCCACCCGGCCCGACGATCTGTGCTCTTAAGCACACTTTTGGGTACACCGGCGAACCGGGATCAACACCATTGAGCATTTAGTCTTGATGGAGCGCAGACCTAAGACTCTCATTATGCTGCTGACGAAAGCCCAATGCCTTGACACTCTCTTGTACAACCACATAATGCAGGTACAGATCCACCACCCCCCATTGCTCAAATCGCCTTGCCATCACCAAGCACATCGTACTTGCGGATACAATTAAAGGCGCGGGTCGGCTTCACCTTTCCTGTTCGGCAAGAAACCTTTTAAGAGCTCGCAGCTCACAATAGCCATAATGTCCGCCAAGGACTGGCTTCACAATCTAAAAGGTGAGTCAATGTCAGCGTCCTTCGCGGTCGCTTGGCGGGTTCAACAGAACTCTCTATCTGCACCAAACTCAACCCAAACCCTGCAATTCATGCAGTGCCAGAAAGTTGGTGTTTTCAACACAAGCATTATAAGGGTGTTTTCCTAGAATTCCTCATTCCAGTACTTCTTGCTGCTTCCCTTCATAGGCACAACCCATTGAATCCATAAACTACACGTTTATACGTGAAGTCTTCTCCGGTGCGCAATATGCAACATCACCGATCTAGACTAACCTGTCCAGATGGGCTTCACACAACATGCATATCCCGTACTATACATTTCCGGGTCTAAATGCAGACTCGATTGGGGATAACAACTATCAACCCACGGGGATCACTTACTCTTCCACCTTTTGGTGGAGGATCCCATGCTCATGCATAAAGGAGGACTTCACTTGTCCAAGAAGAAAGATCGTTACCCTTGACGATCTCTTGGGAGCCATAGAAATCTTAGCCGGTGGAAAGAACCGCAGCGATCTTGCATCCACAGATCTGACCTCAGACCTCTAAACAGAACTCTAACGCTCCCACGGTGGCCAGATCTTCTCCCCTTCCTCCTCCTAGCTCTCCTCTTTCACTAAGCTCTTGAGAGAGATAATGGCTAAGTGAAGAATGATATCTTCACTCAATCCCGGAGATAAACCCAGCTGGGAATACCTGGGGCTATTGGATTAAGGATGAGGGAAACGAACGACCACAAATTGGCTGAAAAGTCTAATTTTACGGCTGACACGGCCTGTGACACGCCCGTTTTATAGGCCGTGTACTGTAAGCGGTACACGAACCGACTCACCCAGAAAAGGACACGGCCTTGTCACAGGTCGTGTGTCCTAACACGGCTTCAGACACGCCCGTGTCTAGCCAGTGTTTGACATGCCACATAACCTTGGCCACAACCCGAGAGGGACACGCCCTCTGACACGCCCGTATGGCTGGGCGTGTGCTTCACTCAACGATTGCCAAGCTCATGGCGTTGAGTGCACACCGAGAAGGACACGGCTTGGGACACGCCCATGTCCCAGGCCGTGTGCCTCACTCAACGCCTTCTCGAGACCAAACAACATTCAACGCCTTCTCGAGAAGCCCGAGCAGGACACGCCCGTGTCCCAGGCCGTGTCTAAGCCTGAATTCCAAACTTTGGAAATTTGGGACGTCCCTTTCACCGCTGCTGGAGGAACTAGACGAGAACCTTCTGGCCGCCCTGGGATGCTTGAGGCGGATCCGCGAGCTCTGCGATATGCGCCGACCTGCGGGGAAGGAGACGCGAGACCAGGGGAGGTAAAGAACGACCCCCCTGCTGTTCCTAACGGAACTCGCCTCCTGCCCCCTCAGCTCGCGCATGTACCAAACTTACTGCTTTGTTTATTCACATTTGATTTATTTGAACAATGTCCTTCCTGGATCTGTAATAACTTAAAATATTTTTAGATTTTATTGCTTGTTGTTCGAATATAATATCCTTGCTTGGCACGTGATGGGACAGGTTTTGGAAGTCGGCGAGCTGGGTTAGGCGAGCTGGACCGATCGGTCGGCTTGACCCTTGATCCCTTTTCCAATAAATAGGCCCCCTCACCTACCCCGACTTACTGCTTTTATTGATTCTGTACCTTCCTCCCCTGCTTGCCTTCTTCCTACCCGTACTCGCTCCCTACACCTTCTGCGAGTATGGGCAAGACTAATCCTGATTTCTACGGTCTCTCCAAGTGCGCTCAACACTTCACTGACTACTGTTTCTTTGAGGCGAACGCGACGGATGAGGAGTTCGCCGCGTTCAATGCCGACTTCAAGACCCCTGGCTTCGAGGCGCACCGGTCCAGGGAGGGCGAGGCCATCAACACTTTCAACTCTGAGGAGCTCGCCTTCCCTATCTCGCATTTCAAGGTGGGGTTGCGCTTTCCGCTCTTGCCGGAAATTCGCTAGATCCTCAAGTACTTAGGTGCGGTGCCCGCGCAGCTGAACCCAAACTCTATCGCCATGATGGTGGCGTTCACGATCTTCCTCCGCCTAGAGCGAATCGAGTTCAACCTGACCGTGTTCAGGAAACTCTTCACCTACAAGGCGACTCTCGACGGCGTCTCCTTCTTCAGGGGCTCCTTTATCAAGGTTCGCGAGATCGCGAACAAACATCAAAACTGGATGAACAAGATCGTCTTCATCAAGGGCGATCTCGGCAATGTCCCCTACTCGCCCCAGTAGAAGGGCGAGGAGGTATACCGACCCCCCACCGTGTCCGACAACGATGCCAAGCTCCACAAGTTCTTTCTCCACAAGGACTTCGAGGTCGCCTTCCTCCGAAGGGGCCTCGACTCGCTCGTCCCCGTCCTTCCCGACGAAGGTATATCTTTCAACTTTCCTCCTTGCCAGATCTCGCCAAATCCATCAGAGTTTTAACTAAGTTATTTATGCAGGGGAGCGACTGATTCCCGAGAACTCGCCTTTTGCGGATCCGGGACTACTCCTCGACCATCTCGCCCGCGAGAAGGCGACTGCAGCCGCCTGCCAAGACGAGTCGTCATCGTCCAATCCCTCTAGAAAGAAGCGGGCTGATCCCGCGGGGTCCAGATCACCTTGCCGCCATCCACCGCAGAAGAAGCTGAAAGCGGTGGTAGTTTCTCAGGCGAAGCAACAACAACAACAGCCCAAGTACATGAGCTCGCTGAGGCCACCCCGGACGGATCTCCGGGGAGCTCGCTGAAGGAGACAACAGACAAAGAGCAGGAGGGAGGCAAGCCCTCTGCTCCTATAGTCAAGAAGACCCCAACCCGCGAGCTGGGTCCGCCAATGAGTCACCCCCTCTTTGGCCTTGGGGGGAGGTGGAAGGACTCGGTCAGCGAGCCCGTGGTCCAATGGGACGAGTCGGCCCACAGGATCTCTGTCTCCACCCTCCAACCCTCCTGGGCCGACCGTGAGCCCTCCTCCGGTAAAGCCTACGCTCTCGGATTCGGCCTCTACGGACGCGAGGATGTCGCGGCCTATAAGCGCATGACCCTGCGCCAACTCGGCCATGAGGGCCTGCAGGCCCACATGCGGGCACTAGAGCTCCACCACATGGTGGTTCGTCGCGGCTTCAACCTGCTACCTTCTGTAGAAGGCTGAGCAGAAGCGCAACCTGGCCCAGGACAAGGTCGTTGACCTGGAGAGGAGGCTCGACATTGCCGAGGACTTGCTCGCCAAGGGTGTCGGCGGACTGGTAAGCACTGGTTATCCCTTTCTCTTTTTACTTAGGATTTTTAGCTTCAGATTTACTTACCTGTTCTTGCCTCAGGATGCCGAGGCTGCTAGGGAGCTATGGACTCGCACCGTCGGGCTGAGGAAGAGAATAACCAGCTCCATACTCGCTCCGCCGATCTAGAGTCCCGCGCTGCCGAGCTGGAGGCTCGCACTGCCGAGCTAGAAGGGAAGAATGCGAAGCTGAGTGAGGAAAACAAGGGGCTTCATGGTGAAATCGCCCGCCAGACGGAAGCCTTCCTCCCTCCAGGTGGCAGCGAGCCCTTCTTCCCATACAAGAGCTTGAGGATCTTTGGCGAGGTTGAGGTCGTTGAAAGGATGCGGGTCAACTCAATCGAATCTGCCGAATGCACCCTGCAAATCATGAAGGATATGCAGGTGCTGGGGGAGGGCTGCGTGGAGGTCACGGTCCGAGACCTCATGCCGAGTCTATTCCCACCCACGTCGGCAAGCGAGAAGGAAGATAGCCTCGACATGTTTTTCGGGAAGGATTTCAAGGACAATCCCTCTGGCAGGGCGGGCGGAGATCGCCAATCCGGGGGAGGAGGCGAGAGCTGACCTCCCCCCTTTTTCATTCTTGTAATTCTCTCCTCTCTTTTGTAACCTCGCCTAGGCAAGCTCTCCTTTTGTAATCATTTTTATACTAAATGAAAAGTAAACTTTTCTATCTTCTTTGCTTGAACTTTCCTTCTGTGATGCACTTGCCCGCGAGCCTTCCTCATTGCTGGACATCGCTAGGACAGAATTTGCCGCTAGAGCGCATGCTAAGGATTCGTACCCTCGAGTGGATTCCGAGAGCTCGCCCCCAGGTTAACTAGGAATGGACCACCTGTCGAGCTGGGTTCACCACCACCCAGCTCGCGCGCGAGCCGTCTCTTCTCTTGCCAATGTCGAGCCAAATTTTTTTAAAATATTTCACAAGTGAAACTGAAGGGGGTGGAATGCCTTGTTGAAGCTCACCTTCCTCAATAGGAGGCTTAGGATGGCTCGCCTTATTTTGCCGAGCTGGGCCCGCGAGCCCCGACTCGCCTATAAGGACCTCCTCCTCGACACGCTTAGGAAAGCGATATTCATAGATAAATCTCAGAGAGGGTGGGGCTCCCACGAGTGACATCCAGCCCTGTCAGCGAGGTGAGAGCCTGACTGCGGGATCTGCTTGGGGTCTGGGGCAGACTCCCTCGAGTGACATCTAGCCCTGCCAGCTAGGTGAGAGCCTGACAGCGGGATCTGCTTGGGGTCTGGGGCAGACTCCCTCAAGTGATATCCAACCCTACCAGCTAGGTGAGAGCCTGACAGCAGGATCTGCTCGGGGTCTGGGGCAGACTCCCTCGAGTGACATCCAACCATGCAAGCTAGGTGAGAGCCTGACAGCGGGATCTGATCGGGGTCTGGGGCAGACTCCCTCGAGTGACATCCAGCTCTGCCAGCTAGGTGAGATCCTGACAGCGGGATCTGCTTTGGGTCTGGGGCAGACTCCCTCGAGTGATATCCTACCTTGCCAGCTAGGTGAGAGCCTGACAGCGGGATCTGCTCGGAATCTGGGGCAGACTCTCTCAAGTGACATCCAGCCCTGCCAGCTAGGTGAGAGCCTGACATAGGGATCTGCTTGGGATCTGGGGCAGACTCCCTCGAGTGACATCCAGCCCTGCCAGCTAGGTGAGAGCCTAACATTGGGATCTGCTCTAGGTCTGGGGCAGACTCCCTCGAGTGACATCCAGCCCTACCAGCTAGGTGAGAGTCTGACAGCAGGATCTGCTCGGGGTCTGGGGTAGACTCCCTCGAGCGACATCCAGCCCTGCCAGCTAGGTGAGAGCCTGGCAGCGGGATCTGCTCGGGGTATGGGGCAGACTCCCTCAAGTGACATCCAGCCCTACTAGCTAGGTGAGAGCCTGATAGCGGGATCTGCTCGGGGTCTGGGGCAGACTCCCTCGAGTGACATCCAGCCCTGCAAGCTAGGTGAGAGCCTGACAGTGAGATCTGCTCGGGGTTCTATTAAACGAACACTTCAACCATTCACATAGATCGCAACGAGAGTATTTGACACTTTAAATTTCATTAGAAAAAGGAACGCTACTTACATGGTTTTAAGGGAAAAACGTTTCAAGTCATCACCGCTCCAGGTGAGATTTAGGGTCTCACCCTCCACATTCTGGAGGCGAAATCCTCCTGACCATAATGCTTCTTTTACAATGTATGGACCCTCCTAGTTGGGGTTGAGCTTTCCCACGACGGCTGACCTTCCCGCGTCATCCACCTTCTTCAGGACCATGTCCCCTTCTGCGAACTGTTTGATCCTGATGTGCTTCTCGAAATACTTAGCTATTCTTCTTTTCACTTCCTCCTGGCGGATGGTAGAGAGGTCGCGTACCTCCTCTACCATGTCGAGGGAGAGTCGCGGCTCCCTTTCATTTTCCACTTGCCATCCTTCCCTGCCTGCTCCTGCCTCGACTACCCGAGGCGTTCGGACCTCGAACTCGATTGAAAGTACGGCCTCGCACCCATGGGAAAGCTTGAAGGGGGTCTCTCCTGTGGCGGTGTTAGGGGTGGTTCTAAGGGCTCAGAGAATCGAGGGGAGCTGCTCCACCCAGTTGCCCTTCAAGTTATCAACTTTTTTGTTCAGGAGGTTCACTATGTTTTTGTTTGCCGCCTCCACCTGCCCGTTGCTCCTTATGTGATGGACTAAGGCAAATCTGAGATCAATCCTAAGCTGTTCGCAGAAGCCGATGAACTCGGCGCTGGAAAACTGAGGTCGGTTGTCCGTGACAATGGCCTGCGGTAACCCGTGCCGGCAGATGATCTCTCCCCAAACAAATTTCCTAATGACCTGAGAGGTCAACTTGGCCAACGCCTTGAATTCTAACAACTTGGAAAAATATTCAATCATAACCAACAAGAATCTCCTTTGCCCGCTGGCCTGGGGGAAAGGCCCTACCTGATCCATTCCCTAGATTGTAAAGGGCCAGGGCGCTGTGATGCTCCTGAGGCGCTGAGCTGGCTGCCGTTGGAGGGGGGCGAACAAATGGCACTTGCTACACTTCCTTGTGAACTCTGCGGCTTCATGGCTCAAGGTCGGCCAGAAAGAACCTTGTCTGACAATTCTTCCTTCTAGGGTCCGACTCCCAGAATGTCTCCCACACTCTCTGGAGTGGGCTTCCTCCAAGATCCTCGGGACCTCCCTCTCAGCCACGCAATGCGCTAATATCCCTGAGAGGGTCTTCCATCTCGCACGAGATAATATGTCGACTTGTAATTGAATTTCTTCTTGTCCATCCCCTCCGGATACTCCCCTGGGGAAAGGAAGGTCGTGAATAGGTCCATCCACGAGGGGTGTTGTTCCACTTCCATCAGCTCTCCCTCCTCGATGGAAGGGTGAAATAGGTCGGTGATGGTACCCCCCACCTGGGGACCATGCTTTGCCAGTTGATCTAACTGCTCGTTCTCCTCCCTAGGCACATGCCGAATGGAGAAAGTCTGGAACATACCGATGACCCCCTTCACCTTCTCCAAGTACAGCTGTAGAGTAGGCTCCCTTACCTCAAATTCTCCATTGATCTGGGAGGCCACCACCATGGAGTCAGTGAGGACCTCCACATCATGCACTCCCAGCTCCCTGGCCAGGCGGAGCCCTGCAATCACCACCTCGTACTCAGCCTTGTTATTGGTGATGGGGAAATGCATCACCACCGTTTGTTCAATTCTTGTTCCTTGGGGACTTTCCAAGATCACCCCCACTCCTAGGGAATTCCTTGTCGAAGCGCCATATACCATCACCCTCCAAGGAACTGGGTGAGTGAGCTCTTCCTTCACTACCTCGACCGCATAGTCAGCCAGGAAGTCGGTCATTGCTTGGGCCTTGATCGAGATATGGGGGACGAAGGTGATGTCGAACTCGCTCAGCTCCACCGACCACTTAGCCAATCTGCCTGAATGCTCCACCCCCTCGAAGATATTGTAGAGGGGGTGGTCAGTTACAACCCGGATCGAGTGTGCCTGGAAGTAAGGTCGGAGCCTCCGGGCCGAGATGACTAGGGCGAAGGCCAGCTTTTCCAAGATGGGATAACGGAGCTCAGACTTCCTCAATACCCGACTTACATAGTATATGGGGAGTTTCTTCTTCCCTTCTTCTCGAACCAGGATGGAGCTCAAGGCCTCTGCTTTGAACCCAAGATATAAGTATAGATCCTCCCCCTCCTTCGGCCCTTGGAGCAGCGGAGCCTGAGTCAACTGCTTCTTCAGGGCTTGGAATTCCTCCTCGCACTCCATGGTCCACTAGAACTTCTGGCCTCCCCTCAAAGTTTTGAAGAAGGGGGATCACTTCTCCCCAGCTTGGGAGAGGAACCTGCTTAATCCTGCCAGCTTCCCTGTCATCCACTGCACTTCTTTAGCATTCCGAGGTGATCCCAATTCCATGATTTCTCGGACCTTATCAGGATTTGGCTCTACCCCCGCGAGAGTGAGAAGGTGGCCCAGGAACTTGCCCCTGCCGGCCCCGAAGACACACTTCAGGGGGTTCAGCCTCATCTTGTACTCGCGCAGGGTGACGAAGGTCTCCTCTAGGTCCCAAAGGTGGGAGTCCACGTCTCGGCTCTTGATCATTAGGTCATCTACATACACCTCCAGGTTCCTCTCCCTCTGCTCTCGGAAGACCCTGTTCATCATCTTCTGGTAGGTTTCCCCTGCATTCTTCAGCCCAAAGGGCATCATTTTGTAGCAGTAGCACCCATCCCCCGTGATAAAGGAGACATCTTTGACGTCGGGGGGGGGGTGCATCCTGATCTGGTGATAACCTGAAAATGCATCTAGAAAACTCATTACAGGGAAACCAACGGTAGAGTCAACCAGTACGTCGATCCGAGACAAGGGGTAACAATCCTTGGGACATGATTTATTAAGTAGAGAAAAATCAACACACATACGCCACCGACCGTCTCCTTTTTTAACCATTACTATATTGGATACCCAGCCGGGGTATTGAATTTCAGATACAAAGCCAGCCTTAAGGAGCTTGACTACCTCCTCCCTGATTGTCTCGGCCAGCTTGTCCGCGGTGGACCTCTTCTTCTGCTGGATGGGGCGTGCTCCTGGGTCCAGGTTGAGGCGATGGAAGGCCATGTCAGCATTGATCCCTGACATCTCCGTGGCGCTCCAGTAGAAGATGTCTACGTTCTTTTGGATGCACTCCAACATCCTCTCTTAGTCGGCTGGGGTCAACCCCCCTCTGACGCGGACCTTCTCCACCCTGTCTCTTAGGGTGATAACCTCCATATCCACCACCTCTTCTGCGACCTCCAGACGAGGCTGCTCTCCCCATTCTCCGGCATCTTCCCCACTCGGGGTAGTAACTTCCTTCTCAGCCTCCTCCACGGCCACAACTTCAGCTGGCTCCTGAACTTTCTCCGCCACCTCCACCTGGGTGCGACTCTCCACCTCCATATCTACTACCTCCTGCTCCGCCTCCTCCATACTCCGCTCCATCTCCTCAGCCCCCTCCTGCCAAGAGATAGAGTTCACCGCCGTGACGTAGCACTCCCTTGCTACCTTGGGATCTCCCCGGACCCGGATCTGGACCCTCTCGACGTTGAACTTTAGCACTAGTGAAAGGACGAAGGGACGCAGCGGAAGGCGCTGATGAGGGGCCTCACAAAGATGGCGTTGTAGCTACTGGGGGCGTCCACGATGACAAACCTGCAGGTGCGGGAAATCCCCCCAGATAGACATGGAGTCCCACTCCTCCTTCGACCTCCTTCCTCTCCCCCGAGAAGCCAAACAGAGATCCGTCCGAGGCCAGCACCCTCTTGGACTCCACCTTCATCACGTCAAACGCCTTCTTGAAGATGATGTTAACTGAGCTCCCGTTGTTAATGAGAATCCGGGCGACGGTGAAGTTCTCGATTGTTGTCTGAATGACCAACGCATCGCAAAAGGGATACTCATGACCCGACATATCCTTGATTGAGAAGGTAATCTTCTCCTCTAGGGGAGGGGTCTGGGATGTGGAGCCAACGCTCTTGCGGTACATGGTGTGGAGACTTGCCTTACGGGAAGCCTCGACCCCCCCCCTCGTGGATCACTTCGTTCCCTCCCCGGGTCCCAACATCTGCTCGGTCTTCACACCTGTCCTACTCTGCCCGAGGTATGACCTCCTCGATCCGCACTCCTTGGTGGTCTCATTGTTGTTGCTGCTCCCTATTTCCTCTCATCTCGAGGAACTCCGGGCACGTGGTCGTGGCGTGCCCTTCCTCTTGATGGAATTCACAGTAGGGTAGATCCACCCTAACCTCCCTTCTTCTCCTCCGCATTGCCCTCCTCCTCTCTCCCATGGTGATAGCCATAGCCTGCTCCTAGTTGGAGAGAGGTGGTCTTTGGCCTTGTCTTCCACCTGGAGGATAGAACTGGCCCTGGACTCCCTGGCGGTTATCCACCTCCTGGTGGCCTCTCCTTGGCCCTTGATATTGCCACTCCGGCCTCCAACCTAGCCGATGGTTTGGCTCCTAATGCCCCCACCTGGGCTGCTGCTGCTGCTCTCTCTGTCGGGGTTCAGCTCTCCTCTCCTCCTGACCTCTACCCTCTCTGGACCTTTCCTCCTCCGTAGCCCACCTAGCTAACTTCCGGGCAAACTCTGGGTTAGACACCTCCCCGTTGACTTCTCTTGCCTCCCTCTCCATCGACTCCTCGTAGGAGAGGGGCGGCACCCTCTTCAGCTCCATTCAGAAGAAACCCTGTTGTAGCCTCAAAGTGAAGGCCATCATCAGGGTATGCCCTGGAATCTCCTGGACCTGGGTCACCTCCTCCTGGAACCTATCCATGTTGCTCCCCAGGGTCTCGTTCACCCCCTGCTTGATGTGGAACGAGGACTCTGACTCCTTTTTCCTCCTCTTGGAGGTGGTGAACCTCAGCATGAACCCCCAGTGTAGGTCCTCGAAGCAGTAAATGGAATTGGTCGGCAACTGGTGGAACCACTCTCTCGCCTTCTCCTTGAGGGTGATGGCGAAGAGCCTGCACTTGAATCCATCCGACATCTGTCGGATTGAGACCACATCCTCGAACCATTGGACGTGCTGGACCGGGTCTCCCTTCCTAGTGTAGTAGGACATCTCGGGCTCCCTGAACCCCTCTAGAACCGTAGAATAAGAAACAAGCTCGTTGAAGGGGCTGTCTCCCCCTATCGGGCGAGCTGGGGGGTCTCGCACCCCCCATCTCGCCAAACCTGCCGCCGCTTGTCGAGCCGGGGAAGAGCACCCGCCCGGGGAGCTCGCCGCTTCTCCCTTCCTCGGCAACCTCCTTCCCAGCTTGCCTACCGGGAGCGTCCTCGCCAAGGGCTGGAGCCGTGAGAACAGGGACCGCTGGAGTGGAGCACTCGGCACGCGCAGAGTGCGAATTTGACCAAGCCAAGTACTTCCTACCTGAAGTCCTCGAACATCCCCATCGTGGCGAGAGGGGGAGAGGGTGGCGAGTCGCCCCTGTCGAATCCTTGGCCTTCTCCTGTCATTGAGCTCGTTGAAGATTTTCTGTGCTGACCACGCTCCACGCTCACTGCACCAAAATGTTGAAACTGAAAATTCGGTCTTGATGGAGTTCACCCTTGGGGAAGGGGTGATTGCTCACCAACTTCTCTCATGCAAGAAAAATAACAAGAAAAAAGAACAAGGGACTGGACAAGGGGCCCAACGCGGAGGACCCACCACACACCCGGAAGATCACTGAGCGCTTCCCCTCCTTAGCCAAATGTCGGGCTAAGGTACCTCAGAAAGCTCTAGAAGACTGGGAGAGAAGTAAGCATGCCTTCTGAGGTACCCCTTGGGTCCTATTTATAGATTTTTGAAAATGGCCTGCAAATAGCCAACCTCTACTATTCCGAACAGCTATGCGCAGCCCAATGAGGTCTGCCAACAGCGTAACTCTGCAGTTCTAACTAGCTATGGGCAGGCCAGCAGGGGCAAAATGGTAAAAAAACCTCGCAGATCGCTGGGCGAGTAGCCCTCAACAAACCCAACTCGGCAAGGGCGACGAGTACTCGATGGAGCAAACACACGTCACCTATCTTCGACCTTGGGCGAGTACGGGCCTGACCTGCCCTACTCGCACGTCGCGGGCTTGTTGAGCGGTTCGAACTCGGCGAGCGGCTCAGAGCTCGACGAAGGGCCCAGAGCTCGACGAACAGCCCAGAGCTCGACGAACAGGGCTTGGCGAGTACGAGATCGCCTCCTAAAGGAATCTTACCCTGCCTGGGCGAGCCAGAGACTACCGAGCTCCCCCTCCTGCCGAGCTCACCTAGGGACTCAGACTGCCCGATTTGGCCGGTCTAGCTCCTGCTGACCCACTCGCCGGATACGGGGTTGTACATGCAGCTGTCAGTTATATTCTGGTTGCGAACTTGGGGAATGCGGACTTATGCAGTGTCCGCCCTATTGGCTGGGTTCTTGCTATGGTGGTGCGACCTCAGCGGGTAGTCGCGGCGACTTGTTATGTGTCCGCAGGTTGGCGGATACACTATGTTCTCGCCGCCAAATAGGGTGGTGTTTCTATCTGCTAGGACGGTGATCACACTCCTCTCCGCGCCTATAAATAAAATCCCATGTCACATCAAGAATACCGAGTGAACAGTAAGTGAACTCAAGGGAAGTTGCTGCGGTTAGGTTTTTATATCGGCACAGTTTGAAGAGGTTGACTAGGTTGTGTTGTGCAGGTTGTGCGGATTGCGCTGAGGAGCCAGGAACTTGGTTCTGACTTCGGTCTGGGTTAGTGCGAATTATGCGGGTTGCAACCAGCGGTTTGCAGCAGGTCGCGGCTTGCGACCAGTCGGTCTTCTCTTCTGTAACTTATTTCCTAGTTCAATAAGCTGTCCGCCTCTGGCGGCTTGTTCTGTTCGGTGACAACAGTAGTCCGCGTTATCTGGCGGCTAGGAAACCTCGCGGTCAGGCGGCTTGAAGTTCAGCAGACAGAGTTCTTTTTTAGCTTTGGAATAACCGGTAGTCCGCGCGACTAGGTTGCGGTTTGGCGGCTTGGCAGGTTCAGCGGACTCCGTAGCGGTTGTCGTAGCTATGAGACAAGCAATGCCTAATAAGAAATAGGTGAAAATGTTGATAAGTTCACAGGCGTTGAGTGAATTGTACTCACTCAACGTCATACAGCTAAAATATGTGAGTACAGACAAAGCCTAAGAAGAATCGGGCAGAAATGTGGTTAAGTCCACAGGCGTTGAGTGAAGTCCACTCACTCAATGCCATAACATCAAATTCGTTGAGTGTTGCTAAGTTAGTCAAAGCCGTAGAAATTCTGTGTAAATATTTGACTAAGTCCACAGGCATTGAGTGAAGCTTACTCACTCAATGCCATGTGATAAAAAGCATTGAATGATTCTGATCCAATCAGAGCCAGTGTTTTCAGACACAGAAAATTGGCTAAGTCCAAATGCGTTGAGTGTAGCATATTCACTCAACGCCAGATAACAGAAGAATATCTGTTAAGTAGTTTGGCATTGAGTGAAGCTTACTCACTCAACACCAAGTGATTGAAAGATTGGCCAAGGCAAAAAGCATTGAGTGATGAAGACACACTCAACGCTCTCAACGCCTAATGGCGGAAAAATTATTCTAAGTGTTTCGGCGGTGAGTGATGGTTGCTCACTCAACACCTAGTGACGGAAATTTTGTCTAAGTGTTTTGGCATTAAGTGAAGCTTACTCACTCAATGCCTATACTACTGATGCTTGATTTTAGCTAATCCACAGATGGTGACGTCAGCATTAATCAGCAAAAGGCAACAAAGTCAACGCATTTAAAATTCTTTGCAGGAAAGATGGAGTAAGCCATTGATGGCGCCGACGGCCAGCTTTTGTCGCCTTCTGCAAATGGAAGGTGGTAAATCGGTGATTAAGGTCGGGCCCACAACGTAATAGAGTTGTTGATCGACGAGAAATAAAAGGGAAAGATTGGCTGAGTCGACAACACGCAATTTAGGGTTTTCTGATTTCGCAATTGCGGCTGAACTTCGTCTTCTTCCTATCCATTAACGTCGAGCCTGTAGCACAAGTTCTGATCAGAGAATCTGAAAGCGAAAAGTGATAGCTGCTGCGATATTCATCTACGACAGCAAGGCCAGGATTGATTCCTAAAAGAGAAAAGGCAGAGACTTCTGCTAGCTACTTCCAACACAAGTTGTGAATTAACTAAAGACCTTGTCAACTTGCTGCTGTAAAGAAGATATGACTGAAATCTGCTTAGCCCAGGAAGATAGACACAGAGATTTTTTTCTTTAATGTCTAATTGTTTCAATTCTGTATTATTTTTGTAGGATCCTATCTAGGATCTGAGTGTTTGATTCTTGAGTGAATCTGAGTGTAGGCATGTGTTATAAAGGCTGGGGTGAGATCTGTTGTAGATCTGAGTGAAGGATTCTTGGGTGAATCTGAGTATAGACCTGTGTTATAAAGGCTAGGGTGAGATCTGTTGTAGATCTGAGTGTAGGATTCTTGAGTGAATCTGAGTATAGGCCTGTGATATAAAGGCTGAGGTAGGATCCAGTTGGGATCTGAGTGGTAGGGCATATTGCATGTGGTGTAAGTCTTGAAGAAGACTGAGTGATCCCGTAGGATCGTGTTGTAAGCCCCTTGGAGCCGAGTTTTGGTGGAAGAGCTTGATCTAACACACTATTAGAAAGGCACAGAGGGACAGTGGATGCACCCAAGATCGGGGAACCACTATAAACAACTGTGTTGTCTGTGATTTATCTTTAAAGCAAAAAAATAACTTAATCACTAAGTACAGCTATCGGGTAAAATCAAAAAGACTTGAAGTAAGACAAAAAACTTATTCACCCCCCTTTAGGTGTTTAGCTGACCTTAAAAACAAGACTTTCATGTGGTATCAGAGGGAGGTTGCTCTTTAAGGACTCAATAGTCTAAGTAGATCTCCAAGGTCAGCAAGAAAATCTGTCTGTATGGGTTCAGGAGTGAACTATAAGGAGCTGGGTGCCATGAAGCTTCCCATCTGCAGGAAGGAAGATTTTGGCATCTGGAAGGAGAGGGTTAGATTGTTCATGGAGGCAGCCGACCCTAGGATCTTCATCACAGTCAAGGAAGGGCCTTTCATCCCTATGAAAGTGTCAGTTCTAGATGCAAATGTCCAGACTCCCAAGACATACTCTGAAATGAAAAAGGATGAAGTCATCCTTGCCACCATGGATAAGAGGACACAAAATATCATTGTTAGTGTCATAGATGACTCCACTTTCCAAAATCTTGTTCACTACAAGACTGCAAAGGAGATGTGGGACACCCTAGTGGTCTACATGGAGGGAACAAAGGAAGTGAGAGATGATGGGAAGTCCATGCTCAATCAAGAGTATGAGGCATTCAGGCAGAGCAAGAATGATAGCATAACTGAATGCTACGAAAGATTCTTCAGAATTGTTAGTGAGCTGAGGACATATGGAAGAGTCTTCAACACTTATGAATTGAATGACAAGTTTCTCAAATCTCTAACCAGAGACTGGAATATTAAGATATGTGTCCTCAAAGAGGTGGCAAAGCTTGCTGATGCTCCACCAACAACTCTGTTTGAGAGGCTGTTGTCCTATAAAATGCAGCTGACATCCAGGAAAGAGGAGGAGAAAGTCAGCAAGTCCCAAGCCAAAGAAAAATCTATGACATTCAAAGCTGAAACCACAAGGAGGAGCAGAAGGAAGACACCATCTCCACCAAGGAGGGATGCTGATTCTAACTCAGAAAAATTAGAGACCAGCACATCAGACTGTCATTTGTCTGATGAAGACTTTGCTGCCTTCTCCAGGCAGTTCCAGAAGTTTATGAAGAAGAAATACTGGAAAAGCAGGCCCTCCTCCTCCTCTCATTCCAAAAAAGACTACTATAAGGGCAGGAAGAAATCCTCTAAGGAGGACATGTATGCTTCTAAACCTAACAAACATGTTTCATCTAAAGTGGTTTGCTATTGTTGTAGCAAGCCAGGGCATGTAATATCCGACTGCCCTGTCAAGAGAAAGAAATCTGGTGAGAAGAAGGACCACAAGCAAAAAGGTAAGAAGGAGAAATCCTTCATTGCTAAGAAGAAAAAAGAGCTGGACTGACTCTTCCTCTTCACAGTCAGAAAGAGAAGAGGATGATGAAGCCTGCATTGGGCTGTACTCTGCTGAAGTAGAATCTGAAGAAGCAGACTTCATAGAGATGTTGATTGCTATTGCTGAAGAAGCTGATGTAATTCATCCTACTGCTTGGGTTGAAGTTAGGCCCCCTCTATTACAGTCAGATGGTGATACAGAAGTGGATGATGAAGAAGAAGAAGACAGCTAATGTTATGGCCTAATGGCTATGTTATATGAAGAATCCATCCAGGAACAGCTTGGTCAACCAAAGGTACATTCTCAGTCTAGCCACTCTACTGAAACTGGCTATGAAACCAATCCTGATTAAGATGCATCTAAATCCTGTGATGAAGATGGGTCTGAATCAGAGGAAGATGTCAATTCTGTAATTGACAAATATGGTATTCTTCTGAGTGCTTTCAAGGAAAGCAATCTGCTGGCTAAGAAGAAAGCTAACGAAATTGCCTCCCTTCAGCTTGCTGCTTCCCAGCATGCTGCTTCCCAGCATGCTGCTTCCCAGCATGCTGCTTCCTAGTATGCTGCTTCCCAGCATGCTGATTCAGCTTCACTGCTTGATCAGAAATTAAAAGAGATCAGTGAGCTGGAAACTATTTCTTTCATTCAGATAGGTACCATAGAGTACCAATAAAATAGAATAAGGGACCTGGAAGTGCTACTGGAGAGAGAGAAGAGAATATTGGCTAGCTATTCAAATCCCAGTTTAGTGCTTCCCTTGATAGACCTCTTCCCAAAAGGGTAAGAAGGGGTTCGGTTTCAAAGGAAGCACTAGTGTTGCCAATTCCAAAAGGAAGGCAAGGCTCCAGTGCAGCCTCTAGCATTCAGGCCTCCTATTTCTTTCAGGACAATTCTGCTACCTTCCAACAGGTATGACCTAAATAATACCTATGGTCACTGGAAAAATGGTAGCTCCACTAGTGTGAGCAAAGATGCTCCACACTATAGTGGTAGATATAACAAGGGTGAAAGTGCCTTCAAGGCAGCCCATGAGGAAATTCAAATGGCCTACCCTAGACCATTTGTTTTTGGTGCACCAACCCATTCACTCAAGGGTAAAGTTGTAGGTTGTTCTCAGAATAATCCAACCCACTCCGAGACTAAGGGCAAGTCTGTAAGTAGACCTAATTTGGGCATCTCAGAGGACATCAAGAGTGTGCTTTTTGAAAAGAAGGCAGCTACCGGTAGGGCTCAAGATATCCCAAGCACTTATACTATCAAAACCACCACTAGTCAGGCTAGGGCTGGGAAACAAAAGAACAGAACCGCTGCTATACCTTCTGGACTGAGAGTTGTTGTCAATATAGCCACTAGACCAGCTCTTAACAGAAGGTACAATATTTATGAGTGCTGGTGCTGTGGAAAAGTGGGCCACTATGCTATAGATTGCTGGCACAATACAAGTGTATCAAGAGAAATAGAGAGCTTACCTGTCAGAAGAGTTGCATGTATGCATGGTTATTATCAGACTAACATGCACCTATGACCCAATATGAATTGGGGTCCTAAGGTTAACTGATTTATGCCTTGCAGGTTAGTCCAAGTTGCCATTCCCCTAAATGGTACTTGGATAGTGGGTGTTTCAGGCACATAAATGGAACAAAGAGCATGCTGATGGATTACACTCCAGTAAAAAATGGACCCAAAGTCATCTTTGGTGGGTCAGAAAAAGGAGGAACTAAAGGGTATGTTAAGATATCTAATGGCATAATCACTATCACACAAGTAGCTTATGTGAAAGGGTTGTAACACAACCTCATAAGCATAAGCCAACTATGCGATCTTGGCTATGACATTTTTTTCCTCAAGGATGAGTGCCAAATTAGGAGGTCAAGTGACCAAGGGGTCATCTTGACATGCACTAGGAGAGGAAATATCTATTGTCTAAATTTTGAAAGTAAGGACTCTCCCATATGCCTAGTTGCAGAATAGAAAGCCTCATATTGTGTCCAATGGCACAAAAGGCTGACTCATCTAAACTACAAGACCATAGACAAACTCTTTTGTGAAGAGTTAGTCAGAAATGTCCCCAAGTTGAAATGCACTAAGGAGGGTATCTGCTCTTCATGCCAAAAGGGCAGACAGACCAAGACCTCCTTCAAGAGCATTGGGGTCAAAGACTCAGTGAGGTATCTATACCTCCTGCAAATGCACTTGTTTGGTCCTATGTGAGTTCAAATTCTAGGCAGGAAAGTCTACACCCATGTGGTTGTTGATGACTTTTCTAGGTTTACTTGGGTGTTCTTCCTTAAGGGAAAGGATGAAACCCTTAAAGTCTTCAATACTTTTGTCAAGCAGATATAGAATGAACTAGACAGTACTGTGGTTAAAATAAGAAGTAACCATGGGAATGAATTTCAGTCTGCAAGCATGACAAGGTTCTGTGAAGAGTAAGGGATTCATCAGGAATTCTCTTCTCCTAGAACACCCTAATAAAATGGAATTGATGAGAGGAAAAACAGAACCCTCATAGAGGCTGGTAGGACCTTGTTAAGTGATACATCTCTCCTAGAATATTTTTGGGCTGAGGAGTAAATATTGCATGTCATGTCCTTAACAGGGCTTCTATCATCAAAAGCCACAAGAAAATTCCCGATGAGATCTTGAAAGGAAAAAAACCAAACTTATCGTACTTCAGGATTTTTGGTAGCAAGTGCCATGTACTGAACAATGGAAAGTCCTATGTGATAAAGTTTTCTACCAAATCTCATGAAGGGATATTTGTCGGGTATAGTAACAATAGTAGGGCATATAGGATCTACAACTTGATAAGTCAAGTTGTATAAGAGTCAGTTCATGTTATCTTTGATGAATCAAACATGATTAACTGTGAGCTGCCTAGCTCCACTTCTAGTTTTGCAGGCATGGGGCAGGTGATGGACAAGCTTAACATCAAGGAAGATGCTCTAGTAGTCCAAGATAAGAGAAAAGATGTGTACTGTCCAGAAGGAGCTCAAGACTCACAAGTTGAGGATGAAGAATAGCTAGTTGAAGACAATGAAGTACATCAAGCTGAAGTTAGATTGCCTCCAGCTGTAAGGAATCTGAGGGACCATCTAACCCACCAAATCATTGGTGATGTAAGTCATAGAATCCAGACCAGAAGCAAGAGTATCAACACAGCTCTCTACTCAAGCTTTCTGTCTCAAGAAGAGCCCAAGAAGTTTGAAGAGGTAATCAAAGACCAATTCTAGATTGGAGAAATGCAGGAAGAACTGAACCAGTTCAAGAGATGTAGAATCTGGAAGCTGGTTCCCAGACTTGAGGGACATAGTGTCATATGAACTAAGTGGATCTATATAAACAAGTTGGATGAGAATGACATTATCGTCAAGAACAAGGCTAGACTGGTGGCTAAAGAATACATGCAAGAAGAAGGGATAGATTTTGACCAAACATTTGCCCCAGTAGCCAGACTAGAAGCAATAAGACTCTTCCTTGCATTTGTTGCCTTTAAAGGATTCAAAGTCTACCAGATGGATGTGAAGTCTGCCTTCTTGAATGTGGATTTAAAGGAGGAAGTGTATGTAGAATAACCATTAGGTTTTGTTGACTCTAGCTCTCCTGAATATGTTTATAGGCTCAAGAAAGCTCTATATGGGTTGAAGTAAGCCCCTAGAGCATGATATGAGACTTTGTACAGTTTTCTCATTGAGAACAAATTCTCAAGGGGGAAAATAGACAAGACCTTATTCCTAAGGGAATTTAAGGGCAAGATCATCCTAGTCCAGATATATGTTGATGACATTATCTTTGGATCTACTTATGACAACCTTTACAGAAAGTTTGCTAAACTTATGCAAGGGAAGTTTGAGATGAGTAGTATGGGTGAGCTCAAGTTCTTCTTAGGTATCCAATTTAGACCGATTGATGATGGCTTGTCCATATCTCAGTCCAAGTTCACCAGAGAGTTGATTAAAAAATATGTAATGGAGAATGCCTCCACCATGAAAACTCTTATGGGGTCAAGTATGCCTTTAAACAAAGTTGAAGCAGGGAAACATGTTGATGAAACTTTGTATAGAGGGATAATTTGCTCCCTTCTATACCTCACAGCTAGTAGGCCTGACATCATGTATGATATATGTGTCTGTGCTAGGTATCAGGCTTGCCCTAAAGAATCTCACTACTTTGCGGTAAAGAGGATCTTAAGATATCTTAAGGGCACACCTGATCTTGAACTATAGTACCCTAGAAATAGGGATTTTGAACTAACAGAGTATTCAGATGCAGATTTTGTAGGATGCAAAGAGGACAGGAAAAATACTACAGGGACTTATCATTTCTTAGGAGGAAGACTAGTGTCTTGGAGAAGCAAGAAGAAAATAAGTGTTGTTATATCAACTACAGAGTCAGAGTATATTTCAGCGGGTAGCTGTTGTGCTCAGTTGATGTGGATTCAGCATCAGCTCCAGGATTATGACCTCAAGGTAAGTAGAACCCCTCTCTATTGTGATTCTACTAGTGTTATTGCTATTGCTAGGAATCCCGTCTCACACTGCAGGAGTAAGCATATAGAAATTAGATATCATTTTATTAGAAAACATGTGGAAAAGGAAGATATCAACCTTGAGTTTGTCCCCACAGACAAGTAAGTGGCTGACATCTTTACTAAGCCACTAGATGAAGAAAAGTTCAACACCTTCAAGTTTGAGTTGGGTATGTTGAACCTAGTCTACCTTCAGTCACTCCCTATGAGATTTAGTTTTGGTGCAGGATATGTTCTTCTTGTAGGAAATGAAGACCTTAAGTGGTAAGAAGATCAAAGTGACCATCAATACAATGATTGTAATAGTGGCTCCTATTAAGGGGGAGCAAGTTCAGCAGCTGGAGGAGCAAAATCAGCCTTATATAAAGAGGTACCTAGCAGTTGTACCAAGGGGATCAACTGCAATCAGATAGGGGGAGAAGTACAAGCCATCTCTTCCCTAACTATTCTTCAGAAGTCATAAAGGGGGAGAGAAAGAAGCGGTACATCAAGTGTGGCATCAGATCTTGATCAAGTGGTATCAAATTCCGGGGGAGAAAGAAATGTTGCTCTGATCTAGTGGTATCCGATTCATGGGGAGAAAGAAATGCTCTCATAAAGCATTCAAGTCGTATCACACAACTTGCAGCAAAATAGGGGGAGGAGGTAATGCTCACCAAATAAGCAGGAAATATGGTAATAGTCCAAGATCTGCTCTGTTATAATAATACAGTTTATTGCTGCTTATGTTGTGTGTGTCATTGACTAAGAAATATGAACATTTGAATAAGGGTTTTGACTTATTCAAATAGAGGGAGATTGTTGGGTCCATTGATCCACATGGCCTAGATTTGTAAGAAGTCAAACAGGTCAATGACACACATATAAGTTGTATTTTATGTGTGTTTAAATTTATGCATACAGGTGGACACCAAGCAAGCTAGTGGACAGGCAGGAATTTTGCCTAAGTCCACAGGCGTTGAGTGAAACAAACTCATTCAACGCTAGGTGCAAGGTGAAAACATAAGGAAATGACTAAGGACAAAAGTCTCGATACAAAGACGTCGAGACAAAAGTGTTGAGACAAGTCAGACAACAGTGTCAAGACAAAAGTGTCAAGAAAAGTCAGAAGTGTCGAGACAAGTCAGTCAGTAGTGTCGAGACAAGTCAGTTAACTCTACACCATGAAGATCAAGTCAGCTGGAAGATACTAGATATGCTAGAAATCGGCTAAGTCCACAGACATTGAGTGAAGTCTATAAACTCAATGCCAGGTAAGCAAAATCATTGAGTATAGCTAGGTTAGTCTTAGCATAACGATTGACAAGCTGAAATTGTGGCTAAGGCCATAGGCATTGAGTGTAGTCTACTCACTCAACGCCACACAGCTAAAAGCTGTGAGACAGGTAATGCCTAATAAAAAACAGCTGAAAATGTGGCTAAGTCCACCTGCATTGAGTGTAGTATACTCATTCAACGCCATACAACTAAAAGTTACGAGTACAGGAAAATCCTAAGAAGAATCAGGCAAAAATGTGTCTAAGTCCACATGCGTTAAGCGAAGTACACTCACTCAACACCATAACATCAAATTCGTTGAGTATTGCTAAGTTAGTTAAATCCTCAGAAATTCTGTGTAAATATTTGACTAAGTCCACAGTCATTGAGTGAAGCTTACTCACTCAATGTCATGTGATAAAAAGCATTGACTGATTCTCATCCAATCAGAGCCAGTGTTTTCAGACAGAAAATTGGCCAAGTCCAAATGCGTTGAGTGTAGCTTATTCACTCAATGCCAGATAATAGAAGAATATCTGTTAAGTAGTTTGGTGTTGAGTGAAAGTTACTCACTCAATGCCAAGTGACTGAAATATTGGCCAAGGTAAAAAGCATTGAGCGATGAAGACATACTCAATGCTCTCAACGCATAATGGCGGAAAAATTATTCTAAGTGTTTTGGCGGTGAGTGATGGTTGCTCACTCAACACCTAGTGACAGAAATTTTGTCTAAGTGTTTTGGCATTGAGTGAAGCTTACTCACTCAATGCCTATACTATTGATGTTTGATTTTGGCTAAGTCCACAGATGGTGCATCAGCATGAGTCAGCAAAAGTCAACAAAGTCCAACGCATTTCAAATTCTTTGCGGGAAAGATGGAGTAAGACATTGATGGCGCCGGCGGCCAGCTTTTGTCATCTTCTACAAATGGAAGGTGGTAAATCGACAATTAAGGCGGGGCCCGCAGTGTAATAGAGCCGTTGATCGACAAGCAATAAAAGGGAAAGATTGGTTGAGCCGATAACAAGCAATTTAGGGTTTTCTGATTTCATAATTGCGGCTGAACTTTGTCTTCTTTCTCACTATTAACGTCGGGCATGAAGCACAAGTTCTGATCAGAGAATCTGAAAGAGAAAAGTGATAGCTGTTGCGATATTCATCTGCGATAGCAAGGTCAGGATTGATTCCTAAAATAGAAAAGGCAGAGACTTTTGCAAGCTACTTCCAACACAAGCCGTGAATCAACTGAAGACCTTGTCAACTTGCTGCTGTGAAGAAGAAAAGGCTGAAATCTGCTCAGCCCAGGAAGATAGACACATAGATTTTTTCTTTAGTGTCTAATTGTTTCAATTTTGTATTATTTTTGTGGGATCCTAACTAGGATCTTAGTGTAGGATTCTTGAGTGAATCTGAGTGTAGGCATGTGTTATAAAGGCTGAGGTAAGATCTGTTGTAGATCTGAGTGTAGGATTCTTGAGTGAATCTGAGTGTAGGCCTGTGATATAAAGGCTGAGGTAGGATCCAGTTGGGATCTGAGTGGCAGGGTATATTGCCTGTGGTGTAAGTTTTGAAGAAGACTGAGTGGTCCTGCGGGATCGTAAGCTCCTTGGAGCTGAGTTTTGGTGGAAGAGCCTGATCTAACACACTGTTATAAAGGTGCAGAGGGACATTGGACGTACTCAAGATCAGGGAACCACTATAAATAGCTGTGTCGTCTGTGATTTATCTTGAAAGCAAAAAAATAACCTAATCACTAAGTACAGCTATCGGGAAAAAAATCAAAAAAACTTGAAGTAAGACGAAAAACCTATTCAACCCCCTAAGTGTTTAGCTAACCTTGAAAACAAGACTTTCACTTGCGTTATTATATACATCCATTTCAGGCATATCACTTGGGCTCAGATAGGTTGTGTGTTCCTACGCCTGGTGTCTCGTTTTCCTCTTATCACCAATTTTTACAGAACGTAGCTCGGCTACAATTCTTGGAGTGTGAACTGGCGAAATCCACTCAGGGTGATCTGTCCATATCATCCTTCTTTTTGAAGATGTGACCTCAAGGCCCAAGAAATAACTCAATTATCCAAGATCAGTAATTTAAAACTACTGTTGAATATGATGTTTGATGAATGCCACATGAGAAGGATCATTACCAGTAATAATCATATCATCCATATAGAGTAACAGAAGAGTCCGACCACAAGAAGAGGATCGCACAAACAGGGTTGGATCATGTGGACTCGATTGGAAAATGGCAGCTATAATGACCGAGCTTAAACATGTAGACCACGTGCGGGAAGCCTGCTTGAGCCCGTATAGAGCTCGATATAAGCATGTACACCTCTTACTGAAGGTCGTCATAAAGAAAGACATTCTTTAATTTGAGCTGGAATAGAGCCCAGTTGTGTACAACTACAATTGCAATAAGAGTACAAACCATAGTCATGTGGGAGACTGGAGCAAAGTTCTTATCATAGTCTCATCCCTACTCCTGTTGAAAACCATAAGCCACAAGTCAAAACTTGTACCCCTCCATAGAATCATCTATATGAGCCTTGACCTTAAAAACCAACTTGCAAGTAATTGGCACAATACTAGGTGGAAGAGGGACAAAATCCCAGGTATTAGTGTGCTCGAGTGCCTCAAACTCTATAAATATGACAGCCTATCACTTAGGTATCTCAACAACATCACTATTATAAGTCGACTCTAGATTACCATAGGCAGTAGCGACAAGGGCAGGCAGGTACAGCGGTAGTGTGGTAAGGCTAAGACGGCCAGGAGGATGTCTCTCATGAAGTGGGTAGCGACGCACAGAAGGATCATCCATAGAACACTCTCTGGAGAAGGCAGACACTGAGTCTAAGGGAACTGGAGGCGAGGGAACAAAAAGGGGACGACGAGCGTTGTGATATGGAAAGGGGATGATGAGCAAGTCAGAGGGAGAAGTGGATGGTGAATGGGAGGTGTGAGAAGTTTATACTAGAAAGGTCGGAGGAGAGACTAGAGAGGTCAGAGGTGAGATTCCTGTATAGGAGGAGGCAACTGTCTGAGAGACAGAGGTAGAAATAACATCTGATGGAAGGACGGAGGTAGAGGAGAATGATAGTTAAAACTGGGAGAACTTTTGGGAGAACTGTTGGGCAATCAGCTGAGCAAGCTCAAATACGTAGAGAAAGACTATGCCAAAAACAAACATTGAGCATAAGGTATACCAGGAGCTTGTTGTGACCAAGCTGTTAAGCCCTTTGAAGCTTGTGACACTCAGATTTGACATAACCAATACACTGATAGTAGTGACAGCAGACAGGAGGGCGACGAGAAGCAACAGATTGAGCTGCAAAAGGTTTCAAAGGAGGACGACCACCGGATGTATCGAGAAATCAGCCGAGAAAGTCGGGGATATGAGATTAGAAGAAGTACAACCAAGAATGATGGGGCTGCGGGATCAGCCGGAGGAGGAGGAGAATATGGATGGCGGTTAGGATTTAGGTAGAAGGTGTCAATGTCAATGTCGAATTGGGGCAAGAACATGTAGTCGCTGGAAGCAGCGATCGGTTGTAGGTTGGCAACCCATAAGCAACGACCGGGATACCAGCGAAGGGAATAAGATCGCAAGAAACATGTTGGATCTTGAGGCGCCCTTAGGGGGGTGAATAAGGGCGAATAACAAATTTTCTTGAAATTTTTAACTTGGTAAAATATGAATAGAACTTAAGTTGATTTTCACACAACCAAAAAATATGAAACTAGTACTTAGAAATTTTATGGATGAATGAAATGAATTTTTATTTCGTAAATGAAAAGTACAAGAACTATGATTTCAATATAGCTTGAAATCGAGGCTACAAGTGAAAATCTTCTTTTGTGTTTCCACCGGTCATTCTCCTAAAGACCGGCCGGCTATAGCCTATCTCTCCCTAGATACAACCTCTAGCCTCTCCCTAGATCTTTTCACGACCTAGTCGCTGCACACAAGGCGGTGAATTCCCCCTAAACCGCGCAAGGGCCTAGTCGCTACTCAAAAGATGACTAATTCTCTACCATTACAAAAGTAATGAAAAGAAAACACGAAAGAATTTTGAAATTAAAATCGCCCTCTGCTCTTCAGCGCTGAAGAAGACGGCGAATCCTTGTAAAGGTCACCGAGTTGACGTATACGAATGGTCTCTTCTCCGCTCTTGAACTTGCTTGGGCACTTAGGAGTTTTTTTTCGTTTCTGGAGGTAGTTGGCTGGAATTGCACGGGAATAAAAGCTCCAGGAGGCGTGTAAACGAAATTCCTCGAAATCTAACCCATTTTATAATTTTTGCACTATCGGTAGACGATAGATAGGTATCGCCTGCGATATCTCCTCCTGCTGGCACATGTCCCACTCTGCAATAACCGTGTCGGGAAGATGGAAGTCATGTATGGACATGGGGCTATTGCGCTGCAATATCAATAACGTCTGGCGATATCTCAATGTAATGCGCGTCGTGGCCGAGTGGTGCAAATCATGGCTTATGTCATGCTGACGTCATCAACGCTATCGCCTGGCAATAGAGAGCTATCGTCAGTGATATTGTTTGCTTTGAATTTTGCTGCTCGTCGCCATTCCACAATCATCAATGTATTGTACATATGTTATCTGTTCCATAAACACACTATGATCAAATACAATTGGAATTTGTTATTTTCAAACTAAGGAGTGCGGAACGCATGCTCCAACAATCTCCCTCATTTGATAATAATAAATCCTCTTACAAAGAAATCAGCTTCGACCTATAGCAATATGATTAGCAAAATAAAACAAAAATGTGCAGATTCTCTATAATGGATGCTCCCCTATATCTTAAATAATAGTAAATATTAATTTTAGTAGTGAATTGTTTTGAACTTCCCTATAAAATAGATTTCTTTTGTTATTCTTCCCCTTTTGGTATTAGCAAAAGAAGACATATTTAGTGAATTGTAAAAAAATAGAGAGCATAAATAGGATGAGAGATTAGATCACGTTATAGTTGCGGAAGCATAATAGATAAATCAAAATGAAAAGTAATGTTGCGAAAGCGATATTTGAGAAGAGAATTTGAAAAAAGAAACAAGTTTGCCAAACTGGAAATATGCAAGATATTGAAGAATTATCAAGTAGAGATAGTATAAACAATGTGAGAAATTCAATTCATGTAATTAAAAACATTATAAAATTCATACTTAGATATCTTATCCAATTACTTTAGGTGAGAAAGAAATGTGAAAATCACTTTTGGTCCAATTCTCATGAGAAAAAAAATGTTAGAAGAGATAATGATGTGCAAAAGTTGTGTTATTGTGTAAAATATAAGTGTATAAATTAAACATCATCAAAATGTGGAATGTATTAGCATAACATTGAATTGATACAAAGTACTTGGCGATCATAAAAGGATTCATTGCACACAAAGTTTAATTAAAATGGCCATACACGATTGCACAAAGGTACTTTACGATTCTATCCAAGGTACTCAACCTCACAATGTTTATTAAGACTTATTAGAAGGGTGAGTACTACTTGGTGGAGTTTCCTTATCAATTTATTTTACCGAGCATTTTTTTATCATCATTTGTTTGTTTGTTTTTTGTTTTCATATTTGAACAAGAACTCCGTATCCACTTGTTTTGCAACCATATTTTCATTTTAAAAAAAAGCCATGAGAATGGAATTTAAGTGTGTGTGTGAGAATCGTATATGAAACAAAGAACTTGTGTAATTCAATTGGTTAAGTAGTAACAAATCATGTTCATGAAAAATTACCCAAAAGTGTTTGTGCATTTTCATTATCAAATATAACATATTATTCATACTTAGAGATATGTAAAAATAATTATAAACATTTGCTATTCACAATTTCATTGCATATTAAAGATATGCAAGACATGAGTAAGCAAAAAACAATGTATTTTGAAACTTGAAAAGAAAAACACACATTGTAAATTATCTGTAAAAGATAAATCAACGAAATCTTGACTGTAGTATGTGTAGCATATGCAAAGAAAAGTGGAAACAACAAATTAGATTTTTGAGTGATTTTTTCACTATCACGAGTGATAGCGATATCGTTTTATATAAAAATGGTGAATCTGAATCCAGATCTATAATCTCCTCACTTTTCATGAAGCTTTAACGCAAGAGTCGAACCTTGTCGCCGGCGGAACCCCAAATCCAAGGTAATTTCATGTTTTTCTCTTGAATTTTTTTATGGATCTTGAATTTGAAGTTGATTGGGAAGATCCTTTGTGATTTTTAGTAGATTTCATGAGAAAAGTGTGAAAAAAATTGGAAATAAATTTGAAAAATTTGAGTGGGAAGGTTAGCTCTTCATGTATTTTTTAGATCTAGAAAATGTATGTAGTGTTAGAAAATTTTGGAGGGTTTCTAATGTTAGAGAAAAACTAGATCTAAAATTTTTAACATGATTTTTCAATGCATAGCCTTTATAAGTTTGAGAAGATGATGAATAGTATGTTTATATGAATTTGTGGTTTGATTTCCAAACTCATCTTCCTATAATTATAAAGTGAAGTTAAATTCTTTGTGAAAATAGTGACATAATAGATTTTTGGAAGGGTTTTCGGGTGTTTGAAATGTTCTGGCTATCGTCATGCGACAACCACTGTCGCTGGCGATAATGAAAATGTAATAATATTTTTTGTATTTTCATTTTCCGGAAGAATGGCATCAGGATCAAGAGCACAAAAAAGCACCTCCAATAACCCACATTCATCGTATCAATCATTTTCAGGTATTGAGAAAGAGGTGATAGGTGTAGCTAGGATTGTGGAATTTAACACAACTCGTGATGCTAACGTGTATGACAAGCTTGCACAGGAAGGCATAATCTCTCTGATTATTCCTGATATGTTCAGTTTGATATTGGTCGGGGAATTTTATAATCATTTAGAAGACCCAAACTATACTGAAAGAAATGGAGGTGTAAGATCACGTATTCAAGAAGGAGTTGTGGAGATAACCCATGCCGATTTAAGAAATGAGTTTGGGCTTATCTCCAATACAAATGTATTGGACGTTGTTGAGAATTATAGAAAAGATAGAAATTGTACATGGTTGAATGAAACTTTTCATGGAGTTTCTGAAAATGAAAACCTAATTTAAACCACCGCTTCTCTCGCCACTGAAGCTTTTTTAATTCAAGACATTATGAGAAAAATAATTATGCTAAAGGCGGGAGACACCAAAAAGATTACTGCACAGTTGACATTGGTTACGTATATGATTCTGGAAGGAGTGCAATTTGATATGGTTGACTTGGTCTTATCGATTATCCGATATACTTTCAAGATGAAAAATCTCACAAGAAAGAAGATCAACACTCTTCCACTAGGAAGTATTATCCATCGCATTATTTATTAGAAATATAGTTGGGTTCATCAAAATTTTTATGTGGATGATTGTATTCCTTCTATATATAACACAAATTTGACCCGATTTCCTACGTCCACTACTATGAAACCTACTCAGGGAGATGCATCAACTTCCGCACGACCACGAATAATACGAGGAGGGTCTTTTCGTGAAATGGTTGAGGATATTAGAGACTCATTGAAGGAACACAAAGCCTATACAAAGGCACGACTGAGTGGAATGCAGAAGTTCATGAAATTTGTAGCTAGAGTACTGAAATTGAAGGAACCCCAATAGAAGAGAAAGAGTGGGAGAGTCCAGTGGAGGATCCTCCATGACATTCAATTCGTTATATGTGCCGACCGAGGGTGAGAGGACAGAGCTCCAACGAAGATCAACCTCAGACTAATATTGAGGATAGCAGGAACTTCTGAGGTGATGAGATGGCCAGATTCTGAGTTCTGAAGATATCGCCTGACGGCAGTCACTATAGCCGACGACAGTGAGTTTTTTTAATATTTTTGTTTTGTGTATGCTAAGACTTTTGTGATATTTAATTATATTGGATCATCATGTTTTAAAACTTATTTGGATGTTTAATAAAAGCTTAGCTTGGTATTCATGGATTAGCATTTTTTAATTAATTAATTTTTTATGTTTTTTTAATATTATAAATTAATTACTTCAGTTTGCAATATATAAAATTCCTAATTCTAATCTTAGCATAGAAAAATATGAATAAGGAAGTGACTTAGTGAAAATATCGACTATTTGTGAATCTGTTTCTATAAAGTTTATTTTCACATTATCCTTCTTAATATATTCTCTAATAAAATGATATCGAACGCCTATATGTTTTGACCGTGAATGATGTACTGGATTGTATGTTAGATCTATTGCACTTTTATTGTCACATCTTAATTCTACGGTTTGTTGAATTACCCCAAAATCTTCTAATGTTTGTTTCATCCATTTGGCTTGTGCACAACAACTACCTAGTGCAATATACTCGACCTCGGTGATGGGGAGAGTAATAGAATTTTATTTTTTACTCGACCAAGAAATAAGTGAAGGGCCTAAAAAATGACATGTGTCACTTGTGCTCTTATGATCTAAAGCACAACCAGCATAATCTGAATAAGAATAACCATGCAAGAATAAAAGAATAATTATGTGGATACAATAAACCTAGTTTAGAAGTACTGATAAGATATCTAAAAATTCATCTAACCGCATTTAAATTTGATTATTTGGGATTAGCCTGAAATCTAGTACATAAACAAACTGCAAACATAATATCAGGTTTAGATGCGGTTAAATATAATAAAAATCATATCATCCCTCTATATAAGATTTGATCAATAGATATTCCACTTTCATCTTTTCCTAACTTCAATGAAACACTCATATGAGTACTAGCATGCTTAAGGTTTTCAAATCTAAATCTTTTAAGAACATCATGAATATATTTAGATTGACAAATACAAATATTATCATATTTTTGGGTAATTTGAAATCCTAGAAAATATATAAGTTCTCCTACCATGCTCATTTCAAAAAAAAAAAATCATAACTATAACAACTTCATTACCTAACTCTTCATTAGTGACTCCAAAGATAATGTGATCAACATAAATTATTAAAACTACTAAATAATTATTAACATGCTTAATGAAGAGTATACTATCTGCACTACCCATTTTATTATCTTTTTCAATAAATATAAAGTCAATCTTTCATTACCATGCATGAGGCGCTTATTTCAAACAATAAAGCATTTTTTCTAATTTATAAACATGATTAGGAAATTTTTCATTCATAAAGTTAGGGGGTTGTTCTATATAAACTTCTTCATTGATGTACCCATTTAAAAATGCAGCTTTAACATTCATTTGAAATAATTTAAATCTTTTGAAACTAGCAAATGCAAGAAATTTTTTAACTTCTTCAAGATGTGCTACAGGTGCAAAGATTTCATCAAAATCTACCCCTGCAATTTGAGCATGTTCCTAGTAATTTTAGATTCATTATCTAGTTTATTTTTGAAAATCCACTCAACTCCTACAACATGATGATCGGAATGTCTCTCTACAAGTTTCCAATCCTTATTACGTTCAAATTAACTAAGTTCATCATTCATAGCTAAAAACCAAGATTCATCATTTAAAGCGGTGTAAAGATCTTTTGATTATACATCAGAAATAAATCCTAGGTTTGAAAATAAATCATGTAAAGAAGAACGAGTACTAACCCCTCTTGATGGTTCTCCAATTACTAATTCTTTTGAATGATCTTTTGAAAATTTGAGTTCACTTGGAGATACATATTCTTGAACTTCTTCTATTTCCTCTTTTTTCTTTATCTTGATCTCCAAGTAACTTTTTATCATCATGCTCCAAAGAAGGAAGGGGTCCTTTTTCTTCATTTTCTATAGGATTAGTATCCACTACACAAGGAACAAGTTCATCAAACTTAATATGAATTGATTCTTCAACTATTTAGTCTTTTTATTATAAACTTTATACGTTTTACCAGTTGAAAAAAGCCAATAAAAATTCATTCATCACATTTTTCATCAAATTTTCTAATGTATCTTTTGTATTCAAAATAAAACATTTACATCCAAAAATTCTAAAATATGATACATTATACTTCTTTTGAAATAAAGTTCATAAGGAGTTAATTTTTAAAATAGACGAAGCATAACACGATTAATAACATAACATGTAGTACTAACAGCTTTAGCCCAAAAAGATATTGGTAATTTATATTCAGATAACATAGTGCGAGCTAGTTTTTGAAGTGTTCTATTTTTCTCTCCATCACACCATTTTGCTGTGGTGTGCGAAGAGCGGAAAATTCATGTTTTATTCCTAACTCAGCATAAAAAGAAATAAACATATCATTTTCAAATTCACCTCCAAGATCTGAGCGTATGTATTTAATTTTTAAATCAAATTCATTTTGAATACGAATGCATAACTTTATAAATTTGAAAAATGCATCAGATTTGGAATTTAGAAAAATAGTCCAACAAAATCTTGAATAATCATCTATTAAAATAAAGGTATATTTTCTACATCCTATACTTTGTGTAGTGACTTGACCAAATAAATCCATATAAATTAATTGAAGATGTCTAGTAGTAGAAATAACATTTTTACTTTTAAATAAAGATTTTGAAAATTTTCTTTTTTGACGTGACGTGCATAAAGAAGATAACTTTCCATCTAACAAAGGTAAATTTTTTATCAACTTATTTTAGAAAGTTTTATAACTAGTTTAGCACTAGAATGACCAAGACGCCTATGTCATAATTCTAGTTCTTCTTTGTTAGATAAAAATAATTTAACATAGAATATGAAAGATCATGAAATTCTATCATATAAACATTGTGATATCTTTGTGCAATAAGTACAATTTCATGTGATTTTGAATCGATAATTTTGCACAAGTTTGTAGATGATTCAAATAAAGTATTTAAGCCTTTATCACATAATTGACTTATTGAAATTAAGTTATGTTTCAAACCATCTACATATAAAACATTCAAAATAGTAAAAGAATCGTTACCCACTACACTGATGCCCATGATCCTTTCTTTTCGATTATCGCCAGAGGTCACTACTCCTCCTTTCTTCATCTCTAAGCTAAGGAATTTTGATTTGTTGATCGTCGTGTGCTTTGAACATTCTGAGTCCAAGTACCACACGTCTTCTTTATCCTTAGCCTACCAACACACCTTGAAAGAAGATGAGGGTAAACATCTGGCTACCTAAGTGATTCCTGTAACACCCCAAATTCCAATTTGGAGTTCAGGCTGGGTGACACGGCCTGGGACACGGGCGTGTCCCAGGGCGTGACAAGCTCTAGTTACTCGAGTGGGTCTCGAGTAGGACTCGAGTGGGCGTTGAGTGTGTCTCGAGTGAGGCACACAGCCTGGGATACGAGTGTGTCCTTCACTGTGCGTGTCGAATTGTCGACACAATTCTGTCGACGATCGTTGAGTGAGGCGACACGGCCTGGGACACTGACATGTCCCAGGGCATGTCCTGCTCGGGTTGGAAACCGGGTGGTGTTGAGTGGCGTTGAGTGTAGAACACGGCTTGTGACACGGGCATGTCACAGGGGCGTGTTTGGCACACGACTAAGGATACGGGCGTGTGCCTTAACCGTGTCCTTCTCGGGGGAGTTGGTCCTGTGTTAATTGAGGAACACGCCCCTCGACACGGGCACCTTGTGACACGGGCGTGTCAGGACTTGACAAGGGCATGTCTTAGCCCGTGTTCTGATTTGGATTGAGTCGGTTCAGTTGCTGCCTAAAGGACACGGCATGTGGCACAGGCGTGTCACAAGCCATGTCAGACCTGTTTAGATGTTTTTCAAGCAGATCATGGCCGTTCATTTCCTTCTATTTGAATCCTGTGGTCCAAGCTTCTCCCTGCAGTGATAAGACCATGGATTGAGAAGTATTTCTCATTCTATTGCCTTGGCCATTCTCTTTCTAAGAAGAGAGAATGGAGAGCTTGGAAGAGGAAGAAGGAGAAGGGTTCCGGCTGCCAGAGGAGCATCAACGGCCCGACTCGAGATCCAAGGCCAGCATTGTGGAGGCAAGGCCGTCGCGGTGATATCCATCCGGCTAATTTCTCCATGGCTCTGAAGCAATCGTCAAGGGTAACGATCTCCTTCTTGTACAAGTGAAGTCCTACTTTGTGCATGTGCATGGGATCCTCCACTAAGAGGTGGAAAGTGTAAGCGATTCCAGTGGTCGAGACTGCATTTAGATCCGGAATTGTGTAGTACGGAATAGGCATGTTGTGTGAAGCCCATCTGGATGGATAGTCTAGATTGGTGATGCTGCGAACCGTAGAAGACTTCGTGTATAAACCGAATAGCTTGCGTAGAGTGTGAGGACACTTGTGAATTGTGGTAAGGAAGCTTTACATAGCTCCTTTGGTTGTATGCTCGACACGAGCTGGATGATGGATGGTAAAGCGACACTATGTATCTGTGTTAAGAGATGGATTGAGGATACCTCTGAGTGGATGGGCGCGAGAGGTCTTCAACAGGGGTTTGGAGGATGATGCCCATGGCCAATAAGTTAAGAACCTCTGAGTGGGATGGGCGAGATGAACCACCCAACAAGTTCAGTGTAGGAGCGTGTGAGCAGTCGATTCGTAGCACTGCAAATGGGGGGATGTAGGCCTTCCCGACGGCTTGTTACACTACGAGAGTAGGTTGACCGATAGTGCTCACAGTTGCTGTGAGGTGAATGCCTCTGAGTGGGGTGGGTGTGTGAGGTCTCCAACGTGGGTTTTGAGGCTTATACCCGACCAACAAGCTAAGTACCTCGAATCGGTAGTGTACTAAGGATGATTCGGTACACCGTAAGCGTGCCCTGAGTGCACGAAGCGCCTGGCACAAAGGCTGGCGTTTGTGATGTTGTTGTGTTATATATATAGATATATTGTGATTGCACTGCATGCAGGGAAGGAACCACTGCCCCGGGTAAGGGGTAGGATCGTTATAATTGGTCAGCTGAATGCTGACCATTGCTTTGTTGATCACCCTTGGGGTAGACGATCATATGCAGGTGTTGCGGGCTGATTGGATTGAGCGGGCTGAATCCATTGCTACTACTGCTGGTAGGCCCTTGAAGGCCGTGCGAAGCTTTGGATTTCATGTGTAGCTGGCATGTGTGTCGATGTATGAAATAATTGTTTTTAAAGAGAAACTTATAAGGCCTTAAGGCCGTGAGCGGTGTGTGTTTGTATACATTCCTGGTTATTTATATAAATGTGATATTTATATAGTAGTGGACATTCAATGGTTGAGTTCTTGCACGTAATAAGCTTCCGCTAGAATGCTCTGGGTTAGGTGCGATGGTATTTTGGTATTAACCTGTGACCTCGTCGTCTGTTTGTGGCATATAGTTTGGGGCCCCGGCCGGACCTTCTATTATATGTTATTTAATGGGTGGAGTCGTTATATTTTGGTATCAGCTTGTTTCGGTCTTCCGCTTTCGAATTCATGATCGAATTCTTTTGTGGGGGTGGCGAACACGAATACATGCGAACCGTTTTAACATAATTGAACTCAAAAATGTCCACTAAGAATGTGAGTGATTGGGCATGTTTGCCGTTTTGGATTGGAGGTTAATGATGTCTTGTTCACGTATAGGTGACAAGGAGTGGAGCTGGGCAGTCTGAAACCCAGCGTTCAGATGAGAGTGCAGCACCAGCTGCAGTGCCCACACCTCCTCCTTCGGTCGAGACGATCCAATTGATCGCAGAGGTGGTTTTTGCGATGATCAAGGCCAACCATGAGCAAGTGGTAAGGGATGGAGCATCGATCCCGTCGTTGAATATGTGTCTGACCCAAGGACCATATACGGTCGAGGAGTATTTTCGTGCATTTGTTGAGTTGAGACAACATGCAGAGTTTGTGTTTGAAACCGAGGAGACGAAGACCAACGTATTTTACGATGGTCTGCGCGATGAACTACGACGTATATTTGGGGGTCCAAAGTTGCTTGGATTTGATGCCTTGGTAATGGCAGCTCGGTCTTTAGAAATGGGCTTAAAGAAGTTTAGAGCGAGGCACGGTATCAATGTGCCAATCTTTGTCAATGTGTCAAAAGCCGATGATCATATGTGGAATAAGCATGCAGTTACATCTGTTGGAACCAACCACTTCCACCATCATGGGAACAAAGAAAAGGTGTGGTACACATATTTGTTTTTCTTGTGGTAAGGTGGGGCATTGTGCCAGAAGCTGCTATTATGGTACCATACCAAGGGCAAAGAAGGTTGAGATTGGAGCAGTTGTAGGAAAAACTTCAACCGCTTGCTATTTATGTGGCAGAGAAGGACATAAAGCTCGAAACTGCAACAGTGGCCCTTAGACGACACGAAGCAAGAAGGGCAAGACTATTTGTAATTATGTGTTCATATCTATAATAATGTATACGATCTTTGTTTTGAGCGTATAAACATGATGTGATCGTGAATAAAGAGGTTGTTGGGGGTTGGCTTAAGATTTTTATTGTCCTATGAACTTATCTTGGTATCACCGCTACGAGTGGATTGACATAGCCGTGGTGAAAAGAGCGATTATGGATAGAGCGTGTCCGTAAAGAGGATTATGCAAGACACGGATGAGCGGAAATACTGTGAAGTAAAGAGTGTATTGTACTCTTGGAATGATGGATTCCCGTACCTGTTGTAATATTGTATGTATGTTGATAAAATCATGTTATTTGTGCGATGTCATGGCACGAGACAAGCTGTGGCCTCTGAGCTCTAAACCATGATCGTTTTGTTTATATTGCAACGAAGTAGTTGTGTTGATATAATTGTTGCGCTAAATTTCGGGACAAAATTTCTGTAAGGAGAGGAGGGTTGTAACACCCCAAATTCCAATTTGGAGTTCAGGCTGGGTGACACGGCCTGGGACACGGGCGTGTCTTAGGGGGTTTCAAGCTCTCGGTACTCGAGTGGGTCTCGAGTAGGACTCGAGTGGGCGTCGAGTGTGTCTCAAGTGAGGCACACGGCCTGGGACACGGGCGTGTCCCAGAGCGTGTCCTTCACTGTGCCTGTTGAATTGTCGACACAGTTCAGTCGATGATCATTGAGTGAGGCGACACGGCCTGGGACACGGGCGTGTCCTGCTCGGGTTGGAAACCAGGTGGCATTGAGTGGAGTTGAGTGTAGAATACGACCTGTGACACTGGCGTGTTTGGCACACGGCTAAGTACACGGGCGTGTTCCTTAGCCTTGTCCTTCTCGAAAGAGTTGGTCCTGTGTTGATTGAGGAACATGCCCCTCGACACGGTCGTGTACCTTGTGACACGGGAGTGTTAGGGCTTGACACAGGCGTGTCTTAGCCCGTGTTCTGATCCGGATTGAGTCGGTTCAGTTGCCTCCTAAGGGACACAGACATATCACAAGCCGTGTCAGACCTATTTAGATGTTTTTCAAGCAGATCAAGGCCGTTCATTTACTTCTATTTAGATACTGTGGTCCAAGCTTCTCCCTACAGTGATAAGACCATGGATTGAGAAGTATTTCTCATTCTATTGCCTTGGCCATTCTCTTTCTAAGAAGAGAGAAGGGACAGCTTGGAGGAGGAAGAAGGAGAAGGGTTCCGGCTGCCGGAGGAGCGTCAACGGTCCGACTCGAGATCCGAGGCCAGCATTGTGGAGGCAAGGCCGTCACGGTGATTTCCATTTGGCTAATTTCTCCATGGCTCCGAAACGATCGTCAAGGGTAACGATCTCCTTCTTGGACAATTGAAGTCCTACTTTGTGCATTTGCATGAGATCCTCCACCAAGAGGTGGAAAGCGTAAGCGATTCTAGTGGTCGAGTCTGCATTTAGATTCGGAAGTGTGTAGTACGGAATAGGTATGATGTGTGAAGCCCATCTGGATGAATAGTTTAGATTGGTGATGCTGCGAACCGGAGAAGACTCCGTGTATAAACCGAATAGCTTGCGGAGAGTGTGAGGACGCTTATGAATTGTGGTAAGGAAGCTTTGCATAGCTCCTTTTGTTGTATGCTCGACACGAGCTGGATGATGGATGGGAAAGCGACACTATGTGCCTGTGTTATGAGATGGATTGCGGATACCTCTGAGTGGATGGGTGTGAGAGGTCTTCAATAGGGGTTTGTAGGCTGATGCTCAGGGCCAACAAGTTAAGAACCTCTGAGTGGGATGGGCAAGATGAACCACCCAACAAGTTCAGTGTAGGAGCGTGTGAGTAGTCGATTCGTAGCACTACAAATGGGGGGCTACGGGCCTTCCCGGCGACTTGTTACACTACGAGAGTAGGTCGACCGATAGTGCTCACAGTTGCCGTGAGGTGAACGCCTCTGAGTGGGGTGGGTGCGTGAGGTCTCCAACATGGGTTTGGAGGCTTATACCCGACCAATAAGCTAAGCACCTCGAATCGGTGGTGTACTAAGGATGATTCGGTACACCGTAAGTGTGCCCTGAGTGCACGGAGCGCCTGACACGAAGGCCGGCGTTTGTGATGTTATTGTGTTATATATATAGATATATTGTGATTGCACTGCATGCAGGGAAGGAACCAATGCCCCGGGTAAGAGGCAGGGTCGTTATAATTGGTCAGCTGAATGCTGACCGTTGCTTTGTTGATCACCCTTGGGGTGGACGATCATATGCAGGTGTTGTGGGCTGATTGGATTGAGCGGGCTGAAGCCCTTGCTGCTACTGCTGGTAGGCCCTTGAAGGTCGTGCGAAGCTTTGGATTTCATGTGTGGTCGGCCTGCGTGCCAATGTATAAAATCATAGTTTTTAAAGAGAAACTTGTAAGGCCTTAAGGCCGTGAGCGGTGTGTGTTTGTATACATTCCTGGTTATTTATATAAATGTGATATTTATATAATAGTGGACATTCAATGATTGAGTTCTTGTAAGTAATAAGCTTCCGCTAGAATGCTCTGGGTTAGGTGCGATGGTATTTTGGTATTAACTTGTGACCTCGCTGTCTGTTTGTGGCATATAGTGTGGGGTCCCGACCAGACCTTCTATTATATGTTATTTAACGGGTGGAGTCGTTACAGTTCCTCCCATAGTATAGGTAGAAGCCTTAGGAACCTAAACTTATTTATATAAACTATAACCTTTCTTCTTGCAAGAGTTAGTAGTGTGTCCAAACCTATTACATTTATCACATGTAATAAAAGGAGATGAAGTCATTTTCAAAATTAGTTTCAGACTCTTACTAGAAGATGTGTTAACAGTAGAAAAAATATTTTATTTTTACATTTCATATTTCTAGATTTTTTGTTATCGCCAGTGATAGTGGCTATCATTGGGTGATAGCTTCCAGCGACATACCCTATTTTGTACTTTGCAGATCCATGACACTGATTGGCTAAAATCATATCCATTGATTTTTGGCCAATTCTGAATTTTTAATAGCCATATTTAAATCATGGATATGAGCTTTCAAAATGGTATTTTTTGTGAGTAACATGATACCCCGGTTTGCAAAAGTATTTTGGCCATCTTCTACATGTGATTGAGAAGATTTAAGAAATTTTTCTAAGTCCCTTTTCCCTTTCGTAAGAGATTCAACATTAGATTGAGACTTAGTAAGAGCTTATTCTATTTTCTTTATCCTTGCCAAAGTGTGATCAAACTCTTGACAAAAAATCTTCTCCTTCCCAAGTACTTTTAATTCATTTGATAATTTTTTATTTTCTTTTATCAAAACTTTATTTTTAGATTTCAGTAAATCAATATCTTTTAAACTTTTATCAAAAAATTTACAAGTTTGTAAAAATTCAGTATATAATTCATCATAAGTTGGAGGAGTTACCTCAGTGTCGCTTTGGACATTGCATTCGTCATCGGATGGTGAAATGCTCTTTCTCATCAAACACATGTTGGCCTCCTCATCATTTTCTGAACTTGATCCACTTGAATTTTCAAATGAGGAATCATCCCAAGTTTTCGCCTTAAGTACATTCTTCTTGTGTCTATTTTCTTTTTGTTCTTTAATATATTTTGGGCACTTGCTTCAAATATGTCAGATTTTTCTACAGTGATATCATTTCGGTGGCAGACGCTCCTCATCATCTTAAACATCAAAATTTTCTTTTCCTTTCCTAAACCCAGATTCCTTCTTGCTAAAATACTTCTTGAATAAATTTCTTCTATCTGGATTTCTCATAAATCTCTTAACTTCTTTACAAATAAACTTTCTTCATCCTCTTCATCATATTCATCAGTTTTACTTTCTTCTTCCTTCTTTAACTTCAACGCCAACGCCTTCTTTTTCGGCTCCAAGTTACACTCTTGTTGTTGAATTTTTGATTCCACTTCATGATTTTAAGATTTCTGATGAGACTCTCAATTTGAAGAGTGTTTAGATCGTGTGACTCTGAGATGACGGTCATCTTCGAATTGAACTTCGGGAGAAGTGATCTAAGAATCTTTCTAACTAAATCACCATTGGAGAAATTCTTGTCAAGTACTTTAGAGTCATCGATGATTTTTGTAAATCTTATGTACATAGAACCAATGTCTTCATGAACCTCCCTCCTGGACTTTTCAAATTCTGACTCTAGTTGGAACAACTTTTAATCCTTCACCTGCAAAGTACCTTCATGAGTAAATTTCAAATATCATAAGCAGTTTCGCAAACACAAACCCTATTAAATTCTATTCTATCTAACACAGAGAATAAAGCGTTCATTGCCTTAGCATTATATTTGCACCTTAATTTGTCTAAGTCATCCCACTTCTCTTTTGGTTTTTTCATAGTAATACTTTCAACTACCATTGTAGGTGGAGTGTAACATTATTTTATCATTCCCCATACATCAATATCTAACGCAATTAGAAAACATCACATTTGACTTTTTCAATAGTTATAGTAAATGTCAGTAAATAAGATAGACCTACTAATTCATTGCCCCTCAGAAAACGTGTGATCATTATGCACCATTACTCCCGGTGGTGAAACCGTTTTGAAGTAACCTACCACCGATACCAAGTGTTGGATCTTGAGGAGCCCTTATAGGGGGTGAATAAGGGTAAATAACAAATTTTCTTGAAATTTTTAACTTAGTAAAATATGAATGAAACTTAAGCCAATTTTCACACAACCAAAAAAATATGAAACTAGTACTTAGAAATTTTATGAACAAATGAAATGAATTTTTATTACAAGAACTATGATGACAATAGAACTTGAAATTGAGGCTACAAGTGAAAATCTTTTTTTGTGTTTCCACCGATCCTTCTCCCAAGGACCGATCGACTATAACATATCTCTTTCTTGATACAACCTCTAGCCTCCCCTAGATCTCTCCACGACCTAGTCGCTACACACAAGGCGGCGAATTCCCCCTAAAACGCACAAGGGCCTAGTCGCCACTCACAAGACGGTGAATTCTCTACCATTTACGAAAGTAATGAAAAGAAAATACGAAAGAATTCTGAAATTAAAAACTCCCTCTGGTGTTGAGTACTGAAGACGACGGTGAAACTTTTCAAAGATCGTTGAAGTTAAAGTACACGAACGGTCTCTTCTTCTCTCTTGAACTTGCTTGGGTACTTAGGAGTTTTTCTGATTTCTGGAGGTAGTTGGTTGGGGTTGCATGGGAATAAAAGCTCCAGGAGGTGTGTAAACGAAATCCATCCTTTTTATAATTTTCACGCTATCACTAGGCAATAGGTAGGTATCGCCTGCGATATCTCCTTCAGCTGCTACGTGTCCCACTCTGCAATAATCGTGTCAGGAAGATGGAGGTTGTATACAGATGTGGGGATATTGCGTTGCAATATCAATATCGCCTGACGATATCTCAATGTAATGCGCGTCGTGCCCGAGTGGTGTGGATCATGGATTATGTCATGCTGGCGTCATCAATGTTATCGCCTGACAATATAAAGCTATTGCCAATGATATTGCTTGCTTTGTATTTTGCTACTCGCCTCCATTCCACAATCATTAGAGTATTGTATATGTGTTATCTGCACACCATAAACACATTATGATCAAATGCATTTGAGATTTGTTATTTTCAAATCAAGGAGTGTGGAGCGCATGCTCCAACAATACAACAATTGAAAGAAGCAATCAGTGGAATTTGGGTCATGATCGGTGGAAACAACGATCGATGGAAGAAGGAGATATGGATTGAAGAAAGAAAACAAGCGTTAGTGAGCATTGAACAAGTAACTGGCAGTTGAATGAACAACTGTTGGTAAGCATTAGAGCGGGTGCAGTGAGCGCGAGTGAACACTGAATGAGCAAACAGAGCGGGATCGACTTGCGGGTGAAACTGACGGACGCTCTAGAGCTCGGATACCATGATAGAATGAATCAATTTCTCAACAATAGGGTATATATATACATATACATATTGATTGGGTTCCACTTGAGTTTTCTAAGTCAAATTGGTAGAACGTTGGTCGAGAGTTTTCCTGCGATACAACCCAATCGAGCGAGCCGTACGCGCTCAAAGAGCTTGAAATCACCCTGAAAGGAGAACAGGACCAAGCGTGCGTGGATGCTGGGTAAAACATGCATGCACGCAGCAAACATGCATAATGTGCACAACGTGCGTACAACCAACACACGTGTAGCCCAGCGTTGCACGACACCACACGTGCAAGCGATGTACGCACAAGGGCTACACATGCAGCCTCGTGTGGACACGCCAGTCATCGTTGTCGCCTCCGGCAGCTGCCATCGGCCCCTGTTGCCACCGGGAAACCTGCTCGGGCCGCCCTGACCCTCGGGGGGGAGGGGCACACACATCTTTTCATGGAAATTAGCGATCCAGGTGACCGGAATTGAGCGACACCATTCTCCAACTAAAGAGTCGCCCTGATGCAATTACCAGCATGACCCTCCAAAAAACTATAAAAGTCTTGCATGCCTTCATTTGAAGACAAGCAACTCCAGAGACTAGAGAGAGCTCTGAGATTTTCCGGCAAGAACGTGGGACTTAGATCGTTTCTCCGCTTGGAATTAGCTTTGTTCCCTGTCTAGCGTGCAGAACGCCCAACCCTCACTTGGAAGCTTTTGTGAGCCCGGGAGAATGCACTGGAATTCACTTACATGGATGTTGGCGTGAAGGCATCACATGGCTTCAGGAACTTGGCATCCATCTCCATGGGAGTGCTCTCATCAAGACTACTACTCAACGTTAGCACTTTCATCAAGGCTTCGAGGACTTAAAATTTTCCCTCAATAGAGCGCGCTCACCCTCCAAGGAAACTCTCAAAACTTGTAAACTCAAAAAAATAATGGATTTTTGCCCAGCACAGATCCGGTCACGTGATTTTTCACCCTTTTCGTGTTTTCCACAATAAAAGGGCCTCTTGTCATTGCTGTTAGATTTTTATTGACTGTTTGCGCGCCCAACCTGACTCTGAGCTAAGGCTGTCTGATTCTTCAGATCGGAAAAAAATTGAATGACCCACAATAAATACAAGATCGACTTCAGGAGGACCACCCTTGATCACTGCGTATTTGTGAAGCAATATACTCAAGAGGATTTCATTATCTTACTCATTTATGTTGACGGCATGCTGATAGTTGGGAGGAGCATTGCGTGCATTGCCGAGCTGAAACAGTAGTTGAGCTCCACATTGGCGATGAAGGATTTGGGAGCTGCGAAGAACATCCTATGGATGTATATTCAGAGATATAGAGGTTCCAAGTTACTTTGGTTATCACAAAAGAGATATATCAGGAAGGTGTTACAGAGATTAAGTATAGATCAAGCGAAGAATGTGAGCACGCCGCTTGCAGCACACTTCAAACTTTTGTTGACCAATGCCCAAGCACACCCGGGGAGAAAGAGGACATGCAGAAGGTCCCATGTACTTCTGTAGTTGGCAGTCTTATATGCGCGATGGTGTGCACCCGCCCTGATATAGCACATGCAGTTGACACTGTTAGTAGGTTTCTCTCCAACCCCGGGAGAGAGCATTGGAACGTTGTGAATAATATTCTAAGGTACCTACATAGGACGTCAGATTTGACATTACAGTTTGAAGGTAGTGAGCCAGAGCTACTGGGCTACACTGATACTGATATGGCTGGAGATTCGGACTCCAAAATATCGACTTTTGGGTACCTGATCCTGTTTGCAGGGTTGATGTGTCGTGGTAGTCTAGACTGCAGAAGTGTGTTACATTGTCTACTATGGAGGCAGAGTTTATTGCAGTCACTGAGATAGGGAAAAAGCTTCTTTGGATGAAGTGTTTCATCAAGGAGTTGGGTTTTACTCAGGAGCACTACACACTCCTATACGATAGTCAAAGTTCAATTCATTTGGGTAATAACCCCACCTTCCCCTCGAGGTCCAAGAATATTGACACATGTTATCATTGGATACGTGATACTTTAGAGCAGAAAGAGCTGGATTTACATAAGGTGCAAACGGATGACAATGGATCAGATATGCTTACGAAGACTGTATTAAGAGAGAAGTTTGAGCACTGCGTGAAGATCGCCGGCATGACGGCTCCCTCTATATAAATGTATAAGAAGAATAAGTTGTTAGGTACAATTCCCGTCCATTATGGAGAAAATTGTTAACTTAAGTTTGGTATTGCTGACCAAAGGTGGAGACATGTTTGGAGATTTGAAGGAAGATTTTCAAAAGGACAAGTTTCTTCACTTAGTCGAAAAGGAGGAGATTTGTTGAGATAATTTCCTCCGAAGTATGAAAGAGGCTAGCCAACTTTGACCGTGTTTTCAAACATGTGTTTCATGACAAGTATGAAAAGGAGTAGCCGTTTTTGACCTGAAAATCAACACATGCTCTTAAAGGAAGCTTCTAGGAAAGTGGTCAAAGGAAGCTTCATGGTATGTGCTTTTGACCGAGGGAAGCTTCATCTATATGTCATCCACCACCTCTACCTCCTTGGTTTTGACCCTATAAATAGCGATGAAGAAAGAGGGGTAAGACATCCACTTCTCTCCAAACCCAAACATTAAAAGATTACTAGAGAGGTCTTTGTGGCAATCGCCTTAGTTTGGGAGAGCTTTCAGACGTCATTGTATGACGTTTACGATGAGTACTTCGCCCACACAGATTAAATCTAGAGCAGATTTGGGCAAAGATTCGAAGAGGCATTTGGGAGAGGATTTGTGTAATCCATCTCGTTCGCCACTGTTGGTAACTTACAGTTTTTTGTTACTATTTATTATATTGTATATTGTGAAGCTGGTGAAAATCATATAAGGATCGAGAAGGAAAACCTTATAATTGCATATTATTTCATACATTTTAGTGGTGACTATTCGGATTGGAATTTGATCGTCCCGTGCTTTTCACCCTATTGAGTTTTCACGTTAAATCTCCGTGTCATTTTTATTGTTGTTATTTTATGCTATATTTTGATTGTGTGTCGGCATACCGCTAAGCGGTTGTATTGGTACTTGCTTGAACTAATTTACAGGTGCTCTGATCGGGCTTGCGTGCTCAAAAACCTAACAGGGGGGGGGGGGGGGGGAGGTAGGGCACTCAAACGTAAACTTCGAGAATGTTAGAGTGCTTGAAGCATCTTGTGTGGCCGTCAAGTTTGGAACGCTCTCCACGTTGCCCCCGACATGGGTATTTATAGGCGTAACCCTAAATTCTTGACGAGTTATTGGATTTCTACTTGATCGTAACCAAACTCAATAAAGACTCGTTATCAATTATATAAATATACCTCAACAATGTTTTTCTCTCTCTCTCTCTATATATATATGAGTACTCAAAATGACCGTAAAAAATATACCACAATATTATCATTTTAATTTTGTAAAAAAATGTACGTTTTGAAGTACAAAATTAATTTCTCTCCTCTCTCTTTCTCTCTTCCTCTCTTTCTCTCTCTTTTATTTCTATAATATTGCAATATAAAAATGAATGGCCGCCCTCTCTCTCCCTCTCTCCTATTTCTATAATATTATAATATTGCAATATAATTTCTCTCTCCTATTTCAGCTCTCCCGCCGCTCCCTCCCTCTCTCCCTCCTCATCTCTCTCTCCCTCCCTCTCTCTCGCATGGTATAGGTTTAGGTGATCTATATTTTTTCATTTTTTTTAATTCAAAAATAATGGACGATGGAGATTTAAAGTTTGGACTTTTAGACTTTATTGAACGGCCTAGATGCAATCCAAACTATTTCTTTATAATTGATATATATATATATATATATATATATATATATATATATATATATCACTGTGCTCGTACATTTGTATGAGTAGAGTAACATAACAACAATAAATTGTAAGATAAATAGTAAAAAGGCCTCTTGTCATTACGAGTGACAGTGCACATGGGCCCCCCGTGCCCCGCGCGACAGTATCCATCCCACAGCAGCGGGCTTTGCCCGCCCCCTGTATTCTTAATGTTCATATTTTTATTAAATATTTAAAATTTAAAAAGTATAATATTTATACTTTTTAAAAAGCATTTTTTATTATATAATTTTTTAAATTTTTATATAGATTTTTTATTATATATATATTTTAAATTTTATATTATTTTTTTTAATTAGAAGAAAAAAAACCCACTGGCCTCTCGGGGGAGCCTTCGCCGCTGCCGGAGGCCTGCCCGACGCTCACCGGCGGGTTCTTTGGACCCCGCCGGCGGTGGCCCTGCCCAATCGCCACCGGACAACCTCCAGCGGGTTCGTTGGGGTGGCAAACCTGTCGGTGGGGGCCGTGCAGGCCGCCGATGGCGGATGCCCGAATTGTGGGCCGTGCTCGCCGCCGGACAACCCCGAGATAAGATTACCCTATATTTACCATATGGAATGAATCAAACAATAACATTGCTCCTTATAAAGCTCAATAAACTACATTGATCGCCAAATTGCCTAACTTTCTATGGAAGAGCAATAATTTAAAGCAACTAACTTTTGTCTTTTGATGCTTGATTTATCTTCATCATCTTCTTAATATATACATAAAGATAGAGAAAACAGTGAATTAATTACAGCCTGGAGAATAATACCAATCTTTCCTTGCTCCCATTATGATGGAATCAAAATCGTTTTAATGAAGAAGCAAAGGTTAAAGCCATCAGAATCTCATTCTCTGTATACATCTTTAATATTACATAGAAAACAGGGGAAGGCCCTCCAAAACATCACTCCCGCCAATTCCCCATTTTCCTTCCACCGTCGGAGAATGATAAGAGGTGGAGGGATTGCCGTCTGCCTGCTTATTATCGCCATGGATATCGTAGCCGGCGTTCTCGGCATTGAAGCCGAGATAGCACAGGGCAAGGTATAACTGATACTTCACTCTTTTAATGCTCTGTTTCATGAGTTTTTTTATAGTTTGGAGGCGTGGTTGCAGGGGAAGCACTTGAGAGTACTGATATTTGAGTGCAAGGAGCCGGTCCGCGCGGCCTACCGACTTGGTCTGGCAGCAGCCGTGATCCTGGCGGCGGCGCATCTGGCCGCTAATCTTCTCGGCGGGTGCACTTGCATCTTCTCCAGGGAGGAGTTTGAGCGTTCGTCGGCGAACAGGCAAATGGCGGCGGCGACTTTAGCCGTCTCCTGGTATGATCCTTCTCCAACTTCAACATGTTGCCTGATCAGTTTCAAGTAAAAAATGGTGATAAATTATTCAGGCTTTTGCTCTGACGATTTCGAATAAGGGGAGCGTAAAGTGCAGGTGATGCATTTTATGGTTCGTGTGAATGTCCGCACACATATCAAAGTACTTTAAGATGTAACCGCTTTGAGATGTATGCGGGCTTTCACGCGAATCCTTGGATGTCTACACTTTACCGTAAAGTGTACCCATGCACTTTACTCCCCCTTACCCGATGATTTCAGACAAAAACGTTTGACAGCGTGTGTGACGGCCACCGGAAAAAGAAAACAATTTTGAACATGAAAATGGATGGTATTTCTTAAGTAAAGTCTAACGTTCACTAACTACGGTTCATAATCATCGTGTTCACCGTCACCACCATCCTGCTACACCGAGTCTAAATTTTCAATTCATTTCATTAACTCACAAATGATGGGTAGCCCATAAAGTAAAAATTTCACAAAATGGGAAGTGCTTGTAGTGAAGAAAGTGAGGGCACTTATTCCTCCTAATAGTCAATGTTTTATAATTCAAAATGAGGGTTAATTACCAGGAACTTTCTTGAAATGTTAAATAATTATATTGACTTCTCTTCTGCTTTTTAAAATTACAAAAACTTGTCATCAGAGTTTGCATCATAATTACTAAGAAACTAAGGCTCGGTTTGGAGTATTTATTTTCTCCGGTCAAGCAGTTACGATCGCATGAATCGGACCTTAATTCCGGTTCATGCGGTTGTAATCGCTTGACCAGTGAAAATAAATCCCCCCCCCCCCAAACAGAGCCTAAACCTCGTTTAGTTAGCATACATTACTTGTGCACATAAATTGTAAGGAGAAATTTTGGTAATTTTTAAAAATACATAGAACGGTGGATCTCTTAATTATGCAATGTCTTGAAGTAGATCTATTCATTTGGGCGAAATGGAAGACCTGCATTTAGAGTTGAATGTCATTTTCAATTAAATTTAACCTCAAATTTCATTTCTGAAACCTCATTTCGCACAATTTAATACACCATAAGTACTTGACATTGAAAAAAAAATTGTTGTTAATATCGGGTTTTACATGTTCAGGGTCATTGTTCTCTTGGGTTTCTCATTGTTGATGATAGCAGCTATGTCGAACGCGAAGTCAAAAGCCACATGCGGTTTTGGGCACCGCCATTTTCTCTCCGTCGGAGGCATCCTCTGCTTCATTCACAGTGTATTCTGCGTGGCCTACTATTCCTCGGCCACCACGTCCTGGGAGGAAGGAAAACCCATCAGTAGACCCCAACAGCCTCATCCCTGAAACAAATTCAGAAGAAGAAAAAAAATTAGTGCTTAAAAATGCTTCATGGCTTTGCTCAAGATTATTAATGTATTATGATCCAGTTGTGAATTTGGAATCTGTTGGTTGGTATATCAGAATACATGCAATTTTTTTGTTTGAAATATCTGCATTGTTTGCTGAAAATAATCTTCATTGCTGGTGTTGAAATACATATACTAGTTATTTTCACATTGTGTATTTTCTTTATTTGCAACATGTGTTTTTCTCTTCTATAAATAGATGTAACTGGAACTGTTAATGAATAAGATTTTCATATGTTTTCGATTCAATTTTTTTCCTGCTCATGCTCTCTAGCTTTACGTTCCATTTCTCAATTCATCATCCACAGCTTCTCAACATGATATCAGAGCAGAAGATGTGGTTCTTCTTTCGTCCTTCAATGGCTAATCACAAAGCTGATTCGCTTTTTCGGATTCAAGATGAAGAACGCCGGAATCCATGGTTTATTGCCCAGAGTTCAGTGTCGGCTCCTCTTCTTCTGCACAGGTCTGATTCACCTGGTATGACCCTTGTCAATCAAGTTCTATTGGGAACCAGCAATTACATTCCTTGGAAGCGATCTATGGAAATTGCTTTATCTTGTAAGAACAAGTTAGGGTTCGTCACTGGTTCAATATCCCAACCTACTGTTACAGATCCCACTCTCAATTAATGAGAACAAAATAACAATATGGACATTTCTTGGCTCACCAATGTCGTATCGAGAGATATTGGGCAATTGATCATTGATGCACCAACGATAGCGATTGTTAAAAATGTTGAAGTGTGAAGAGAGCGGTGTGGATGCACAGAGTACAGACCGCACAGACCGCGGGAAATCGTGCAAATCGCGCAGGTCACGCGGATTGGTTCTCAGTTCGCGTGGTTGTTGGCCATTTAAAGTCCACGCGGTCTGACTCGGCTGTCTGCATAGCTGTGAGGCTAGATGTTATTAACCTACCGCGCAGTCTGGTTTCTGGCAGACCGCTAATTGTGCGGTTAAAGTTTTTTATCCGCCTCTTTGTTGGCAATTTTCCTATCCTCTTCGAGCAGTGACTGCATCCCCCTACCCGCCTATAAACAGGGGTCCTTGCCCGGTTATTCGTAACTGGAAGTGTGATGACTGTAGCTTGTGTTAAATTTGCGGTTACATTTTTTCTAACTGTGTGACAAGGAGAAGGTGTAGCAGTGTGCATTCTGAGAGGCTAGTACTAGACGACTAGGCGACTAGTTCTGGCGGTTTGTTAGTTAAATCTCAGTGTGGAAGGCAGGTAGCAGTCGACGGTTAAGCGGCTAGGTCGAGGTCAGAGCGACTACCTCAGGATCTTCTTTCTTGGTAGTTCACAGAAGTTCAATAAATCAGTTCGCATGTTCCTTATGGGTTGACTGTTTTTCAGTTTAGTAGAGCGGTGTCTGTTAACATGACTTCAGCGGTTAGATGACTCCAGCGGTCAGGAGACCAAAGGTGCGGACAGGTGGTTATCCAGCTGTTTCCAATAAGGCAGTCTGTTCGAATTGGCGGTTAGAGTTACAGACAAGAGGCTAGGTGATTTCTGTGTTCGCTCCGCCAGTTTTATTGTTGAAACCAAAAACTTTGTCTCTGTGGAGTTCGGGGATCCCAAAAGAGGGGTGACCTCACACCTACTACACTCGGGGGAACGTCACGGACCAAAGACTTGGGAAACTAGGAACAGACCCTCGGCTCTAGCGTGGAGGTCCCACCACACATCCGGAAGGTCACAAGAGCACTTCCCCTCCCTCACTAATGGCTGAGCCGGGTACCTTGGAGAGCTCTCTCAACTCAACCAAGAAGAAGAAACCAAGGGAAAAGGAAGCCAAAAATTCATCCTCTTCAAAGGTACCCAAGGGGGTCTATTTATAGTTTTTCCACGCTTAGGGACCAAATGGTCCGAAATACCCCTAAGGCAAATAGGCCCTGAGCCAATAGAAAACACCCACACCGGGGGGTAAAAGAGATAACTCCGCCCCGGGGGCACAACGGTAAAAAGTCGGCACAAAGAGGTCCAAGGGCGGGAGGAGGCCAAGCCATACCCCTACCTCCCCGGGCACCTAAGATGAGTGAGCTCACCACGCGGGCGAGACCCGGGCCGCAGGCCAGTCTCGCCCCGCGAGCTCACCACGCGGGTGAGACCCGGGCCGCAGGCCGGTCTCGCCCCGTGAGCTCACCGCGTGGGCGAGACCCGGGCCGCAGGCTGATCTCGCCCCGCAAGCTCACCGCGCGGGCGAGACCCGGGCCGCAGGCCGGTCTCTTCCCGCGAGCTCACCGCGTGGGCGAGACCCGGGCCGCAGGCCGGTCTCGCCCCGTGAGCTCACCGCGCGGGCGAGACCCGGGCCGCAGGCCGGTCTCGCCCCGCGAGCTCACCGCGCGGGCGAGACCCGGGCCGCAAGGCCGGTCTCGCCCCGATCTCGCCCCGCGAGCTCACCGCGCGGGGCGAGAGCCTGGCCACAGGCCGCTCTCGCCCCAGCGAGCTGACCGCCCGACCAGTCTCGCCCTACCCAGGGCTAAGGTGCAGGGGGCGGGATCCTGGCCTCCAGCCGATCCCGCTGCTCCTTCCTCACACCTATCGAGCCAGGGGCGGGTGTCGGTCAACTTACCGCACCCGCCCCCCAAGAAGGAGCCATAGGGGGAGGTCAATTTTTCCTCCCTCTGCTAGTATATTTCCAAGGCCAAGCCAAAATTGGCCACCAAGAGTGCCAAATCTCTCAAAAGCTTAAAAAACATAAAGCTGATCCTGCGTCTGCCGAGGGGACCTTACTCTGCGAATACGAGGTTGTACATTTATACTTGTCTAATTTTTATCTCCATCAGGTACATTGCGAAATCATGTCTCGCAATGTATGTCTTGTCTTGTAAAGCTGAAAATAATGCAAGTGTTGTTCTTACATCTTCTTTTTACTAGTGGTTTACTTCACTTGGTTGGTTGAGAGTGGTCCTGCGACCTCCGTTCTATAAAATTTTACATGGTATCAGAGGGACAGAGTTTTTAACAGTCATCAGCTACAAGACTTTGTTAAGTACCTTTGGAAGTCAGGCAGATAAGGTGTCTTTAGTAATGGAAGGTGGATATGCAAGAGGTCTTGGTATTGAGTTTTTAACTCAAGTTAACTACAAGAAGTAGAAGTCTTGCAAGAAGAGCCACTTACTCTGCGAGGACCTTTGGGAGGTCGTCGGTGGAGATAATAGAAAAGAAGTGGTTGCTGCTGGAGCTAATGCTCAGGAGGTGAGAGCCTGTTGGAGAACCAGTGCTAAGGCAAAGTTCACTCTAAAGAGGGCAATTTCACCAGAACTGTTCGACCACATCATTGGATGTAAGTCCACTGCTGAAATTTGGACAACCTTTGATGGCTTGTTCAATAAGAAGAATATAGTAATGCTACAATTTTTGAAGAATGAGTTGGCGAGAGCCACTCAAGGAGACTTGTCTGTGTCCTGGGATCTCAGCACTCGATCCAGATGAGCCTATCTCTGAGGCAAAGTTAAAGAGGAATATCATCTGTGGCTTGCGAAAGGAGTATCTTGCTTTCGTCACCTCAGCATAGGGGTGAGCTACTCAATCGTCTCTGTTGGAGCTGGAGAACTTGCTTTCCTCGCAGAAGAGCTTAGCGAGACAGATGACTGGAGTCTCTATCTCAGGGAAAGATAATGATGTTCTTTACTTTGGGAAGAAGAAGAGGTGGGACAAGAAGAAGAAGTCCTCTAGTGAATATGGTGCTTCTACCTCATCACAATAAAAAAAGCAAGCTTCCTAAGCATGATGGAGATAAGAAGGGAGGACTTAGATGCTTCAGATGCAACAAGTTTGGTCACTTCAAGAAGAACTGCAAGATGAATCTTCATCCATGACATGCTATAGTGAAAGGAGGTGAATCCAAGAAAGAAGGCGAATGGGGTAACTGCTTCATGGTAGACATGACGACAACATCTGTTGGTGTCTTTACCTCCATCAATTTCCAAGAGGATTGGATCGTCGACTCCCGGTGTGGTCATCACCTCACCAGTGACGAGTCGAAGTTCTCTATCCTGCAGGTGTACAAAGGTAACGATGCAATACAACTAACAATACTGTTCATGCAGTTGAGAAGGTGAGACCAGTTTCTTTAGGCAGTGATAGAAGTCCACTCACCATAAGGAGTGTATATCACGTATTAGGGATGAAGAAAAACTTGTTCTCGGTGATCAATGCGGCTGATGATGGCTATCACGTTCTGTTCGGTCCAGCAGAAGTGAAGTTCTTGAAGAACTTGCCAGCTGTGAAGGCTGATGTTACCCACGTTGAGAGAAGGGTAAAGGACTTTCTTGTTTTGTCGATATGTTCCTATGTTGAAAAGATGAGGGCAAATGACATCGCTGCTATCTAGCATAAGAGGTTGGGGTATGTAAGGATGGATAAGCTAAAGGTTATGACAGCAAATAGCTTGGGGAATGACTTGCCTAGTCTTTCCTCCCTTGGAGACGGTCATATATGTGCAGAATGTCAATATGGAAAGACACATCGTCTTCCATTTGACAAGTCACTGTCGATGTTTAAGGCACATTTGGAGTGCATGCATAGCAACTTGATATAACCGTGTCTCACTTCCTCTTATTCAGGTAATAAGTATATGTTTGTTCTTGTTGATGACTTCATAAGGTATACTTGGGTGTACTTTGTGAAAGGGAAGTCAGAAGTCTTCGAAAAGTTCTTGGAGTTCAAGGAGCTTGTTGAAGGTATGCTTAATCTATGCATAAAGAGGTTGAGGACAGACAATAAGGGAGAGTTTACTTTCTCTAAATTCTAAAACTTTTGCAGAAAGAATGGGATCAAAAGTGAGCTCTCTTGTGCACACACTCCTCAATAGAACGAAGTTATAAAGAGGAAGATCCACCATCTGGCAGAGACCTGCAAAAGCTGGCTTCATGCTAATGACATTCTCTGGGTCTTTTGGGCAGAGGGAATGACCTGTGCAACATACGTTATTAACAGGATGTCATTGAGTCCTGTCAACATGAAATCTCCATATGAACTTATGTTCAAGGAGAAGCCCAGTGTGGCTCTTCTCGGTTCTTCGGGTCAATCTGTTATGTCCACGTTCCAGATGCTCTCAGGACAAAGCTAGATGTTAAGGCAAGAAAGCTTGTCTTTATTGTCTATGATGACCGAAAGAAGGACTGGAAGTGTATGGACCCTGAGATAAGGAAATTTGTTGTCTCAAAGGACGTAGTATTTGACGAGCTGACGTCATACCAGGGTAGTTCTTCTATGGAACTTCAATAGAGCAGGGAAGAAGGAAGAAGGTAGGAAGCTGCTAAAGACTTTCTAGTGGAGCTGCATGTATCTCTAGGAGCTCTAGTTGCATCAAGCTCAGGGGTAGGTGCTTCTGGCTCTGGAAGAAGGGAAAGCAATGCTCCTAGTATGCCCAATAGAAGAGCTGATGCAGAAGAGACAACTAAAGTGGTGAAACAAGGTCAAGCCTTGCGAAGGTCGAAGAGGACCATCATACCACCAGCTCGATATAAAGATGGTCATATAGTGAGCTTAGTCTCATGTTTCTTTGCTGGACCCCTGGACGAGCAAGAGTTGTCACGCTATGAGAATGTTATTGGAGTAAAGGAGTGTGAAATGTCATGGATGAGGAGATGACCTCCCTCAGGAAGAAAAAAACTTGGGATCATGTGCTTAAGTTAGAAAACATAACTCATGTTACTTGCAAGCGGGTGTACAAACTCAAGAAGAAAGTAGACGGCAGTATCGAGCGGTATAAGGCTCACCTTGTTGTTCGAGGGTTCTCATAGCAGTATGAAGAGGACTATGAAGAGACATTCAGTCTTATGGACAAGATCACGCCACTAAGGAAGGTGAATGCTTTGGCGGCATGCAAGACATGAAAGATTTGACAACTTGACATGAAGAATGTTTTTTTATGAGGAGATTGACAAGAACATCTTTATAATGCAACCACCAGGGTATATGTCCGAGACTCATCCAGGACATGTCTCTAAACTGAAGAAGACCCTCTATGATTTGAAGCAAGCGCCTTGGGCCTGGTATGAGAAGATAGCAGAGTATCTATAGTTTTGCAAGTTTTTTGCATATGACTCAGACTCGAGGTTGTTTATCAAGAAGAAGGGGGAGATTCGAGTCCTGGTATTGTTATATGTCGACGACATGATTATGATAGGGAACTCTAATGAAGAGGTAGCAAATCTTAGGGCTGAGTTATCTATTCGGTTCAAGATGAAGGATCTTGGTGAGCTTCACCAATTCCTTGGTTTGGATGTGGAGAGGAAGAAGAGCGGTGTGCTCGTCTCCCAGAAGGGATATGCGGAGCGAATCATGAAGCGGTTCAACATGAGCGAGGAAAAGAGCACCTCTACTACACTTGAAGTCAAGATAAAGCTTCGACGAGATGAAGGGAGGGTTCTTCCAGATCGCTTAGTCTTCCGAGCTCTGGTGGGGAGCTTAATATACTTGAAGATTACGAGGTCGAATATTTCATATGTTGGTTACCGAGTAAGTCGGTATATGCAGGAGCCCAGTAAGTCTCATCTAGTGACAGCTAAGAGTATTTTGAAGTATGTGAAGTCCATCTCAGACATGGGGCTCTTTTATGAGAAGAACATGAGCTTCAATTTGCACGGGTTCACAAATGCTAACTTTGGTGGAGATACAGATGATCAGAAGTTGATATCTGGGTATGTCTTCAAGATTGGTTCAACGACTATCTTGAGGTGCAGTACGAAGCAGGATTCTGTGTCTGTCTTTACCACTAAAGCAGAATACAGGGCGTTAGCCCTGGCGGCCCAAGATGTCATCTGGTTGCGCAGATTGGTGGAGGATATCCATGAGGAGGTGCAAGGTCTTACTCTTCTTTAAGGTGACAACGAGAGTGGTTTGAAGCTGGTTACAAATCCAGTATGTCGCGCGCGTACAAAGTACATCGAGATCGTTAATCATTTTGTTTGGGAGAAGGTTCTTGAGGGATCTCTGATGGTGGAGTATTTGCAGAGCAAGGATAATGTAGCTGACATCTTCATGAAGCCACTGTCGAAAGGACCGTTTGAGCACTTGCGGGGATTGCTTTGTCTGACTTCCACTTCCCACTTCAGGGGGGAGTGTTAAAACGTTGAAGTGTAAAGAGGGAGTTCTAAATGCATAGACTGCACAAACCACACAGACCGCAGGAAACCGCGCAGACCACGCAGACTACACAGGTCGTGCGGCTTTGTTCTCAGTCCGCATGGTTGTTGGCAATTTGAAGTCCACGCGGTCTGACTCGGCTGTCCGCACAGTTTTGCGGCTAGATGTTGCTAACCGACCGCGCGGTTTGGTTCTGGCAGACCGCTAGTTATGCAGTTAAAGTTTTTTATCCGCCTCTTTGTTGGCAGTTTTCCTATCCTCTTCAAGCGGTGACCTTATCCCCTTACCCGCCTATAAATAGGGGCCTTGACCCGTTATTTGTAATTGGAAGTGTGAGAACTGTAGCTTGTGTTAATTTTGCGGTTAAGTTTTTTCTAACCATGCGACAAGGAGTAGTAATCTATGTAGCTATGTGCAGGCTGTGCGGATAGCACTGTACGACTACGCGATTAATTCTGGCGGTTTGTCAGTGAAGTCTCTGTGTGGAAGGCGGGTAGCAGTCGGCGATTAAGCGGCTAGGTCGCGGTCAGAGCGACTACCTCAAGATCTTCTTTCTTGGCAGTTCGCAAGAAGTTCAATAAACAGTTTGCTCGTTCTTTGCGGGTTGACTGTTTTCCAGTTTAGTAGAGTGGTGTATGTTCGCACACAACGGTTTCAGCGGTCAAGCGACCAGAGGTGCGGACAAGTGGTTATCCAGTAGTTTCCAATAAGGCAGCCCGCGCGACTTGGCGGTTAGAGTTGCAGACAGGCTGTTGGCTAGTGGTTTCTGTGTTTAGTCCGACAGTTTTGTACTTGTCTATTTTCTTTGATCTTCATCTGGTGCATTGCGAAATCATGTCTCGCAATGTATGTCTCGCCTTGTAAAACTGAAAACAATACATACAAGTGTTGTTCTTGCATCTACACTTTACTAGTGGTTTACTTCAATTGATGGTTGACAGCGGTCATGGGACCTCCGTTCTATAAAAATTTTCAGCGATCATGTTGTCGAATCTATTGCGTTGTTTTGCCAACAGTACTAGTTCAAGGATCTATGGCCTTCGTCAGGCGATCTCTCTCTATCCCTCCTCTCAAGATGCCTTGACGATTGAAGCTTACTATACTAAACTCAAGCAAGTATGAGACGAACTCGGTGTCATTACTTCCATCCCTCTTTGTCACAATAATGAAGACTGTGATGTCGCCAAAGCTTGGATTGCTCAATTGGAAGAACAAAAAATAATGCATTTCCTAATGGCCTTGAATGATGTATTTAAACATGTTTGTAGCCAAATCCTTCTGATGAAGACTCTACCGTCTCTTGAACATGCCTACTCCATGATCCAGCAAGAAGAACGTCAGACTCCCAATTCCCTTACTCATCCACCGGAAAACTCGTCTTCTGCTTTCTCCATTGGCCCTCATCATAATATTTCATAACAAAAACCGTCAAATCTACACTGGTTTGCCTCTTCTAAACGCAACTTATGGTGCGATCACCGCCAAATGTCAAGACACATTAGGAGCATATGTTACAAACTGATCGGTTATCCCGCTCTTTACGAAGGAAAATGATAGAAAACTCCAAAGGGGGCCTTACATCATGTCACCATTGTCGTTGAGCTTCTCTAAATCGATCCGGCTCCACAGCAAATCCAGCAAGAAAAATCATCCAGTCCTTTCACTCCAGAACAATTGCATAGCCCTGTTGCTCTGCTTCAACAACAACAAAATCATCCTCCTGATCCTATTCAGCGTTTGTCAGGTATCAGTTCATGCTCTTTATTGAGTCCTACGAGCATTTTATGGATTCTGGATAGTGGTGTCACAGTGATATCACACATTCCTTTTCTCTCCTTCATTAACCACATCAGCTTCTTAGCCCAACACAGGTTCACTTGCTAGATGGTACTAGCGCCAATGTCACACATACAAGCACTATTTGTTTAACAGAGAAATTATGGCTACAGAATGTGCTTTTTGCCCCTTCTTTTACTCATAACCTCATTTCTATCAGCAAATTGAGCAGGAATTCCAACTTTTTTTATAATTTTTCAACATGATTCCTGCGTTTTTCAGGACCTTTTGTGAAGAAGTATGAGATCATTGGCAGGATGTACTATTTCTCTCCAGATGAAAAGTGTCCTAACATACCTTCTTCTTCAAAGTCAAACCATAACAGTCTGAACAAATCAATCTTATGGCATCATCGTTTAGGGCACATCTCGACTGCCAGACTAAAACACCTTCTACCTTTTCTACCTAATTTTAATAGGTGATTGTTATTAGCACTACAGTTTTGGCTAGTCGCACAACGTTTTCTCCTAATTTCTCGCGCCTTTTAGAAATATGTTTTGTACATGAATTTTAAGGAAAAATGTTCAACACGAAAGTTGTAGATCTCGTCGAGATCTACAACTTTCGTGTTGAACATTTTTCCTAAAAATGCATGTACAAGACGTATTTCTAAAAGACGCGAAATCTGGATGTATTTTCCAAAGTACGCATTGTACATGCATTTTTAGGAAAAGTGTTCAACACGAAAGTTGTAGAACTCATCGAGATATACAACTTTTGTGTTGAATACTTTTCCTAAAAATACATGTAAAAGACGTATTTGTAAAAGACGTGAGAAATTAGGAGAAAACGTTGTGAGACTAGCCTAAACTGTAGTGCTAATAGCAATCACCTTTTAATAAAGTGACACATCATGATTGTCCATTAGCAAAACAATCTAGTTATCCTTTTAATAAAAGTGATTCCTTCTCCACATAAGTTTTTGATTTAATACATTGTGATAGTTGGGAATCTTACAAGGTTGCCACAGAATCATGGTTTCAAATACTTTATTACTATTATGTTTGATTTTAGTAGGAATACATGGACTTATCTGTTACATTCTGAAGATGAAGTTCATTTTCTTTTACAATCTTTCTTCCTCCTAGTTAAGAATCAATTCAACACTATAATCAAAGTTTGTCCAATAGATAATACTATAAACTGTATGATCATGATACTCATAAATTTTTCATCTATGGAGATGTACATTTTTACGAAAATATATTCCCTTTCAAACAACCCGTTGATAAACATTGCCAACAATTTCCCACTGACGATGAATTTGAACTACCATTTCCCATTGAGGCTGACTGTACAACCCCAATTTAGCGACTCTAGTCCAGAATCCGCCCAATTAGGGCAGGGTGAGCGCATTAGGAGAAACTAGGTCAGGCAAGGCGACCTCGACGAACGCGAGACAGACTCTCCAGCCAGATGCCAGCTCGTTGAACGAGTTTCTGAGGCAAGGGCGGCCGCGCGCCGAGGAGCACGCGGGCGAGGCGACAAAGCCTTCTTCGTGAACTCGCCTCGGCAAGGAGAGCCAGTCTGCCCTTCCGTCTACTCGCATTTCAGCCTTGTCTACCCTTAGCCATCTCAAACATCGGGATTTCGCTATCCGCAGACCAATCAAGGGTGTCAATAGCAAAAAATCAAAAAGCAGAGATCGCTATCCGCCGGCCAAAAAGATGCTTTTGCCTCTGGTTTGGGGTTTGCCTATAAATAGACTCTCAAAGCATCTTGGAGAGGCAAATCCAGCCTCCCAGAGCTCCTGAATTTCGGAGAGTTCTTGCTCTATGTCATCCAAGGTGCTGAACTCAGCTTTTAACTTTGTGTGGGGGGGGGGGAGGGAAGATGTTATACACATTTCTGGGTGAGTGGTGGGACCTCCACGATGCATCTCACCGGGTTTGTGTGTAGGCAGCCATCTCAAATTATTAAAGGTTGATTCCGGGCTCGAATTGACCCGCCTTGAGCACCCGACGACGGGCCAAGTAACTTGAAATGTTCCCTCCTAGTCCAAACTCCGTTGAATTGGTATTCGGGCTTCAACATTTTTGGTGCGGTGAGCGTGGACTGACAGTTCTTGAAGAAAATACTTGTCTGATAGTGCCATGGTAGGATAGGGAGAGCAAGGAGACAGCCTGGGGAACTCGCACGGTGCGGGCGAATTCGTGACGCAGGGTTAGTTCCCTGAGCTCGTCGGGATGATGAAGTCCATGAAAAAGATTGTGCAAAGTTTGCTCGCACAGCGTGGCGAGGCGGCGACATTGACTCTGGATGACGCTTTGCAAGGCGAGGCGAGCCGAGGCAGCTACCTAGCAAGGAGGTGTGCCCAGATAGCGATGATAAGATAATATGGTCGCAGGTCCTCTTTGAGAGCCCCCGACGACTCGCGACGTAGAGGTGGAGCATGGGATAGCTCGCCTAGGTCACCAGCTCCCACCAACGAGTCCGTTCTATGAGTCTGTGGTGACCTCAAGATCAGGATCAGCCAGTATAGTCTCGTCTCTGGAGCTATGAAGAACTTAATCTTTTTGTCGTAAAGAAGATATGGGTTCTGCGTCCGCATCACTGCCATCGTTTAACATAAGCTTTCTCTTCTGACTGCGAACCAGTGGCACCACAGCTACACGCGCGGGATCAGCGAAAAGCCCGCACAACAGTAGACGTTTCTCTTCCACAAACAAGAAAATACTGAATAGACGGATTGCCAGCTCTCGAGGCTCTATGAACCACAATATCAGACTAAAATCTTGCTCTCTCCCCTTCAGACAATGACAACGATCAGGTAGTGAATTACAAAGCTCTGGCATACCCCAGGAATTGCGAATATATCCAGATAAGGTGTTCTCGTAGGGACGATCCGTCCGGCTTTCAAAATTCGTCGCTGTCAACTCGAATCTCGCACCATTATCTGAACAGGTCCAAAGAAATTTTCGAGTCATGCTCCCTGAAGAATGCGACCAGCCTCATGATATGTATCATCCCAAGGTGAGTAAATTGGGATATAGGAATGTCGCAGAACTTCAAATTATCGACCACCTCCTCGAACGGAGGAAGACGGAATCTTGATCTCATTATCGTCTAGCATAGTGTCAGTCCACCCTTTGGCGGGTTCTGAACTCTCTCTTTAACATAAGGTATCCTCACTTCACGATCGTCATGTATCTCGTATCTTTTTCTCCAAACTGCAATTTGCTCAACGGTAAGCGAGCAAACCAACTGCATGTGCCGACATTGTGCATTATGTCTTGGGGTCTGGAAAGAAAAACAAATCAAAGTTATGTAAAAGAATGCCAAAAAGCGTTTGCGGGTGGCAAAAGTGGGCCACCTCATTACTAGGACAATCACGCTCCGGGTGTACGATAGAGAGCCCCCGCGTACGAGCACAACACATAGAACCACATCGTGAGCAAGCAAGACTATTCAGATGCGCACAGGCACGTGTCATCCAAAAACCAAGTGCGCGCACACGCGCACACGAGCATGCGTGCTAGACAGTGCACGGATGCGAGCGTCCCCGCCCGCGCACACGTGTGAATCCCCACACACGGGTGCACGCGGGCGCGCACACATGCCCATTTGTGAGAGTGTGAGGGCACGCGGGCGTATGCGCAAGCCCATGCGTGGGTGTGCACGTGCCCACACACAGGCTCGCGCCTAGATGCGTGCGGGCATGTGTGTGCAAGACCACGCGTGTGGGAGTGCGCAAGCATTCATGCAGTCCGACATGTGGGTACGCGCAAGCTTATGCTAACACGCGCGCGCACGGTCGCGCGCACCCATGGACTATTTGTGTGTGTGTAGCATGTGAGTCCTCTTTGCGCCCGCACACGCGGGTGATTCCCGCGCGAGCACGCCTTTTTCCGCTCAACCTCTTCACCCCTTCACGTTGTACCTTGACGTGTGTGTAACCACCATCAGCTTTTTCCAGCATCTCTATGCTTATCACGACCATGATCATTGCATCCCAGTCTCTCATAAAAAATCCTCGCTCTTCTCACACTCCTGCTCTAAACACCGAGGATTTTGCGGGGTCGGGCATCCATCACCCCCACTAATTTAGTGAGGGATCATAGGATAACCATCACGCGCGGTCGATGCACCCGATCTCTCGCACGATCCGCGCGCAGGATCTCGCCATGCGCGCAAATTGCTTGTGGCTGACCAAAATGGTCGGTCGCTGCCGCTCCCCGACAGTCAACCCCTCCTTAGCCCCCCGCCCCCCTGCGGAAGCGAGTCGGCGACTACGTAGGGAGGCCAGCACCATGGTATACGACCGGATGCGTCCGGCCTCCCTAGTCGGGTGTGTTTGGTTGGACTCGCCCAACGTCCCCGGGCGGGTGCATTTGGCCTGCCTAACCCGCTAGGGGTGGTCGGCAATGCGGCCACAAGGTGTGGTCGGTGCTAAGGCGGACCGCCCGTGCCACGGTCGGCGCTGAGGCCGGCCACCCATCTTGCTCGCCTGCGGCTAGCCGTGACTCCTCTTTCTCTACCGACGGCCGCCTGCCGTCGAGGGCTCTTCACCCATATACCATTGATGACAACTCTTCTCCACTCTCTGGTCATTCCATCACGATCACTGTCATCCGTTACATGGGTAATCACTCGCCTAACCACCATTATTAGTGGGGGAATTTATTTAATTAATTACTGTGTGTATATAAAAATGTTATAGAAATAATACGTATTTAAAACTATACTAAATATGTTATGCAGCCCGTAATTTGGGTGGTTACGGTGTGCGGATAACCGCATAACTACCGTAACCACCGCTTGGGACCAATAAAAAGGCTCTCAGACCTATCTTATTTCTAACTTTTATCCTCCCAGCTTTCTTCTTCCTCATGCCAGAGCTCTGCCAAAATTCTCTTACGACCTCCTCCCATCGTGCAGCCCAAGAATTCAACTAAGTCCACAATGCTCCAGGAAGAAGACACTTCGTCTGCCGCTCCTATAAGTCTCTTACGTGTGTGGCATTTAGCAAGTCCCCACCAGCAAATCTCTTACACACCACGCAACAGTGTTCAGCAGCCGAGCAGTGTCTGAGGACGTCTGCCACTGCCAGAAATTTATAGAAACTGAGCCTTGTATGAGGCGATCTGTTGCCCACTGAGCGCATTCGTATTCTCTCTCTTCTCCAAACTATAACGAGGAGTGGCTTGTCACCCTTGATTTCACTAACAATTTGTAAACTGCCGCCAATATTGAAGGTTGATTGGCACAGATCCATTCGCATGGTTTTTGAAAGATAAGGGTTGCTACTCACCTAGAGGGGGTGAATAGGTGATTTACTGATTTTAAAGATTTCTTAAGTTAATTCTCTAGAGTACAATGAGAAAACATATCAAAGAATTAAAAAACAGCACATCACAAAGCAAATCAGGATTTATAGTGGTTCTCCGAGAATGAGTATATCCTCTTTCCCTCTACACATGTCTAGTAGTGAGCTAGCCCAGGCCAAAACTTCTCCAAAATATCTTCTCAGATTCTCTAATCTTATAATCTCATGAACTCAAGTTTCCTACCTCATACCTTCACATAGGTCCTACACCCCAGGCTATCCTCAAGCCTTACAATCTCAGACACTATAGGCCCTACAGACTCAAATCCACTAACAGATCTTATAGCTTAATCTTTCCTCAAACCTTACAAACCCAGGCTTCTAGGCCCTACAACTCAGGCTTTAAACAAGCCCTACCTCAATCTCTAAACACAGAGATCTACACTCAGATTCACAAGGAATCCTACAGAAAAAATAGAATATAGTTTATAGACTCAACACTCAAAAACTTTAGTCTTCAGATAGAAGCATAAGGCAGGCTTCTTCTTCCTTATCTTGATCAACACTTGGAATATCTTCTTGGAAAGGCTTGTTTGATCAAGAGAACTTATTTCATACGACTTAGAAGAATAACAGTGAAAACTCTCAGTGAATTTTGAGTGCTTATGAATATTTCTCGAAGGCTTGAATTTGTAAAAAACACAACTAACTTCTCAAATATCTAAGTCCTTCTATTATACTTTGCTTGGCCGACAGAGAGAATAGATGTTGAATTTGAATTATCTAACGGCTAGCTAATCTTTCTTGGGCAACTGTAGGATTAGGAAATCTCAAACAGCTATATTAAATCTGCATAAGAAAGATTTATAATCAAGAAAATATTTTGGTAGAATCTCTTCAAATGACCAGCAAGCACATTAGAAAATAATCCTGACTTGCAATAATGACTGCCGAAATTTGATCAAGGAAATACTTTGAAATCTTGGTGATATTTTCTAATAAATGAGAATAAGTCTCCTTGTTGGAAATTCTTGAATTTAAGCAGCAAAATCTGCAATTCAATCTAATTTGAATTCTTTACTCAAACTGCGTCTTAAATTAAGGACCTGACTGTTGTACCATGTGTCAAGCTAGAGTGTGTGTGATTAAGTGACCATGATATGATATCATAGACAAAGTCAAATAGTACACATGACATAGGTATGGTCAACTCAAAATACATAGAGATTATAAAAGGAAACTCCTGGCACTTTGCCAAAATCTACAACATTTTGTCTTCATGCAGGCGATGCAGTTGAATTTTTACTTAGCTGTGAAGTTGATGCAGTCGAATTTTCACTGAGTCATTCTTCGATGCAGTCAAACTTTTACTTAGTCGTGAAGTCGATGCAGTCAAATTTCTGTCAAGCTAAAAAGTCGATGCAATCAAACTTTTACTTAGTTGTAAAGTCGATGCAGTCAAACTTTTACTTAGCTGTGAAGTTGATGTAGTCAAACTTTTACATAGATATAAAATCGATGCAGTTGAACTTCTACTTAGCCTTTTTAGACTATGCACCAGATTATTTACTTAGGAAAAACTTTGACCCTGTCTTTGTTTTCTTCTGTCCTGAGTGACTTTTCTTAATGATATTGACATGTCTAATATATAATTAGTGCATAGGTCACATGAATTTTGCTTCTTGAGAAATTACAAGTGCAAAATCTTGTTTTGGTGATCAAATATCTAATCATACATTAGTCATGCAATTAAGTGATACTTGTCATATCAAAATTAGAACACCCATCAAATATAAGATGTTTATTGTCATCTTGCGGGCTTGTTCAAATCAAAAATTTTGGGGACAATATTCCCAACTATTTTTTACCCAGTTGTGGGATTTTTTCACGTTAAAATCGTCTTGTCTACTTCTAAATTTACTTTGTAACTATTTACGCGCTCGACCGCTCCATGTGCTAAGGCGGTCTAGTTTAGTCTGGTGTACCACGCTTTGAGTTGTCCGCAACAATACCCAAATTCAATATTTGTACTCAAATATGTTATTCACTAGAATTGACCTTAAATTCTAATTATACAGCCCTAATTTTATCAACCTGAATAAAACTTAATACAATTTCATCAGCGACTTTCTAGAAAGCAACTAATGTTCTGTTTGGGGGACTTATTTTCACCGGTCAACCGGTTACGACCACATGAACTGGACTTATTAAGGACCGGTTCATGCGGTCGTAACCGCTTGACCGGTAAAAATAAGTGTTGGGGTTCGAAGCGGTGCTGTAGTGCAGAAAACCTGATGCTGGCACAAGTAATAATAATAGAAAACACAAAGGCACAAAAAGAACACCAGAAATAACGTGGTTCCCCCCGAATGGGTACGTCCACGGGCGGAAATGGCAGTCACAATCTCATTCAACACAAAATACACAGTGTTACAAATGGGGTTAAATTACCCCTATACAAAATGAGATAAAAAAGTGACTCCCGGATAACTTGCGGAAAAACGGCCAAAGAAAGAGGATGTTCCTCACGGCCAAACACGGCGGCAACCCAAACTCCGACGGCGTCTCTACGACGACGGCGTCTTCCTCAAAAAACTGCAGCAAGCAGCAACCCCTTTCAAAACCCGGCACAGCGGTGGCGCTCTCTCCCAAAACAGCGGCGGCGGAGGCTCTCCAAAACAGCGACGGCGACTCTTCAAAGCAGCGGCGACGGCGGTCAGAGCAGCGGAGGCGGCGGTCAGAGCAGCGGCGGCGGCGGTCCTCCTTCAGCGAGAGGCAAAGAGAGAGAGAGAGAGGCCAATGAGAAAGGGGGGTACAGGGGAGGAGACGGCTAGGGTTGAGCACACGGAAACAGGGGAAAGAACCGCATATATATAGATTTAATAATTAAACCAAAATAAAAAAATCCGGTTCAGAATTCTGAATAAAAGTCAGAACTCGCGAGGTTGCAACCTGCTTTTTCGAGGTTGCAACTTTTCTGCCAAAATTTGAAAATTGCAGAAATTCGCCCTTAAAAATTTCCTTGCGCGCCCGGAGGTTTGGTACGATGTTGGGGAGTTAATGGAGGCAAAAACCTAACAAACTCCACCTACCGAGATAACTCCAACCAACCAAGTTGCCACCAAGAACGATGCAAATCGCATCAACTGAATCTGCTCCCGCCAAGGGCAGATAAAGTGAACTCCTTCAATCTGAGTAGTACACAAACTGGACTGACGTGACTACTCCGGAAATGCTCCACCTGAAGCAAAGGTCTAACTGCTCCACCTCCAGCGGTGGTCTCCCAAAGCAAAAAAAAATCACAGACTCCAGAAATGATGTGCGCGGGGAGAGAAATGATAAATGCAATCACATCAACAATTGAATGCAGGCAAAACTGATCTCAACATGGATAAAGAGAACTCTTATACGAGCTAATCAGGAAATATTGATTAGACACACACACTAAGCTCATGTGACGAAGGAGAAACAATGAAAGAGCTTAGGTGCTAGGGTGAAACAAAAGCATTCATACAACGGAGTAATGACGGAATAAATAACCCAAAGACAGGTTATAAGAAAGATAACAGGAATAACATGAACATAATGAGGGGAAAGGAAAGCAAGCAACATAGGGAACAAACGGAACAGGAAGCACGAACATATAAGCGGAAAGTAGAAGAGCAGAGAGAAGGATGACCTAGATGAGGTTATCTCCCACATCCTCAAAGCACAAGGATATGTCAGACTTCCCCTTTTCATCACCAGTGCTCTTCCCTTTTTCTTTGTTCTGAAGCTTCCAGCAGTTCTTGATCACGTGACCCTTCTTCTTACAGTATTTACAGTATAAATCTGAGATGCCCTTTGACTTAGACTTACCCCCTCTATCAGAACCAGAATGACCCCGAGAGTATAGAACGGAGTCTTCAGTAACATGAGAACCTGAAGACCGCTTCCGGATGTCATCTGAGAGTAGGGCCGCAGTCACCTCTTCCAAGTCCAAGACGTCCTTACTGTAGGTAAGGGTAGTAACCAAGCTCTCATAGAGCTTTGGAAGAGAGTTCAAAAGGATCACTGCTTTGTCCTCTTCATCCACTTGAATATCCATGCTGAGACACTCCGATAACAGTCTGTTGAAACTGTTCAGGTGGTTATGAATAGAGGATCCCTCCTTCATGCTAAACTTGTACAGCTGCTGCTTGAGGTAGATCCGGTTGGGGAGAGACTTTGTCATGTAGGTACTCTCCAACTTTGCCCAAATGCCAGAGGCAGTCGTCTCTGAAAGAACTCCATATAGCACGTCATCATGTAAGCAAAGCTGTATGGTGGACAACGCTTTGAGATCCATGTCCTCCCACATACGATCAGAAACCTCAACATCCTTACTGGTCTTGCCCAGTAGGGCACGGTGTAAGCCTTCTTTTATAAGTAGTGCACGAACTTTGACCTGCCATAGACCAAAGTTTTGTTTCCCGTCAAACTTGGCCACAGCACCAGGAATAGACGAAGCCATCGAGAACGGAATGCAGAAACTGCATGAAACACAAAACTTGAGTTGGCGACCTCAGCAGTGCACAACTAAGGGGATAGCCAGCGGACCAACGGTCGTAAACTACCGCACCCAAGTGTACACTCGAGATCGGAAACAACTCGTCCTTTAAAAAAAAGTGTCAGCCCACAACCTGCATCTGATACCACTTGTTGGGGTTCGAAGCGGTGTTGTAGTGCAGAAAACCTGATGCTGGCACAAGTAATAATAATAGAAAACACAAAGGCACAAAAAGAACACCAGAAATAACGTGATTTCTCCCGAATGGGTACGTCCACGGGCGGAAATGGCAGTCACAATTTCATTCAACACAAAATACACAGTGTTACAAATGGGATTAAATTACCCATATACAAAATGAGATAAAAAAGTGACTCCCGGATACCTTGCGGCAAAACGGCCAAAGAAAGAGGATGTTCCTCACGGCCAAGCACGGCGGCAACCCAAACTCCGACGGCGTCTCTACGACGACGGCGTCTTCCTCAAAAAACTGCAGCAAGCAGCAACCCCTTTCAAAACCCAGCACAGCGGTGGCGCTCTCTCCCAAAACAGCGGCGGCGGCGGCTCTCCAAAACAGCGACGGCGGCTCTTCAAAGCAGCGGCGGCGGCGGCCAGAGCAGCGGCGGCGGCGGCCAGAGCAGCGGCGGCGGCGGTCAGAGCAGCGGCGGCGGCGGTCAGAGCAGCGACGGCGGCGGTCCTCCTTCAGCGAGAGGCAAAGAGAGAGAGAGAGAGAGGCCAATGAGAAAGGGGGGTACAGGGGAGGAGACGGCTAGGGTTGAGCACACGGAAACAGGGGAAAGAACCGCATATATATAGATTTAATAATTAAACCAAAATAAAAAATCCGGTTCAGAATTCTGAAAAAAAGTCAGAACTCGCGAGGTTGCAACCTGATTTTTCGAGGTTGCAACTTTTCTGACAAAATTTGAAAATTGCAGAAATTCGCCCTTAAAAATTTCCTTACGCGCCCGGAGGTTTGGTACGATGTTGAGGAGTTAATTGAGGCAAAAACCTAACAATAAGTCCCCTCAAACGGAGCCTAAGCCTTGTCCCAAACTGATCAGAAAAATAATCTCATGAACACAGAATTTGAATCAAGGCACCGTTTGGGGGGACTTATTTTCACCGGTCAAGCGGTTACGACCACATGAATCAGACCGGAATTAAGGTCCGGTTCATGCGGTCATAACTGCTTGACCGGTGAAAATAAGTCCCCCCAAACGGAGCCTAAATCAAAGTACAAGATGTTAACTGTATCAATATTATCTTCTTCTCCCTCCTTCAACTTCCAATGGAACTCGTGCACTAATTAATCTTCCAACTTTCATGCAAGAAATTAGCATTGTCTGACAGGAGCCGGTGCACCTCCTCTTCCCTCCCCCGAAAGGCATAGCCTGAGAGCAAACATTTGCAAATGGAGTGAATTCACTGTCAAGGTTGCAGAAAAGAGGCTAGCTGAGAAAGACGACGAAATCAGGGGAAAGATGGAAATCTGATGATACATTTCACGCCGGTGAAGATGGCGTTGAAAACAATATGGAAGGAGAAGGTTAGGCTGAAGGAGAACACTATTCGACAAGTTTGCGCGCCGGTCAGAAATCAAACAAAGTCAGGTCGAGCAGGGGAGTGAGCGCGACTATGCTAGAGTTTCGTCGGGAGCGCATGCGAACGGGGGCTTGGGGGTTAGCGTGATTAGTGGGTACACATTTTTGGTTTCAAAGATTCAAAATATTGCAAATGGTTTCAAGAATTCAAAAGTACGGTGCTTTTAACAACTCTCTTAATTTATGAGTATAAATATCCATTTATGAGATATAAATATCAAAACTTTTCTTTTATCTTTCTCTTTGAAGTGCAAATTCCCGGGAATTACATGTTATAACATTATTATTTTGAGGTACTGATATTAGCATCGTATTTTTAGTCATCCACAGTAACGGGTAACCACAAGCAACATTTTGAGAATTGACTATCTGCAAACAATATTTGTATTTTTTAAGTAATATTTGTATTTGCCTGCCAATATGTTTTGAATTATTTTTAAACTATTTAGTGATATAATTTTGTTTGAAACATAAAAAAAATGAATTGTAGTGCATGTCAATTATAGGCCAGGAAATGGAGGAGCAGAATTTGCCGCTCAAAATGGAGGAAGGAAGGAGGAAAATCACCGCTCGAATTGGTTTTCGCCACCTGGAAGAAGTGCCGCTCGGCGAGATCGGGAAAGCCAAAGTGACAGAGGCGGGCAAGTCATCGACGGAAGACGTCAAACACCGGGAGGCCGAACGAAGGAGAGGACGAACACCAGAACCCATGAGGGAGCGGTGGAATATGGCGTGCTTAAGAGTACCTGCGGCTAGTGAACAAAATACTGTTGTAAAACCCGGTACAATTTGCAAGCACAACTATAATAATATTGCAATAACAATAACACAAAACGTTCACAAATTTATTATAATGAAAATATAAATCAAATACAGGAGAAAAATAGACCGTCCGGTGAAACGCACGCGGATGCGCCGGACGAGCGCGATCCGCAAGAAAATAGTAGATCTGGACTGCAATCCGCCTTGCGGATGCATAAGGTTCACTGAACCTTCAACGTCGAAGTCCGACGTTCAACTGCACCACCACCGGAGAACAACACCGCCACCGGAGAACAACGCCGCCACCGGAGAACAACGCCACCACCGGAAAGAAACTTTTGTCGAGGCTAACTGCACACGCGCACGCCGTCGACACCACGCCTCTCCCTCCAAAGAACGTCCACTGCAACGCCGGCGACAAACTCTAACACGCCCGGCGACAACTCCATCTCTCAACGCCGGCGGCTACCTCCTCCAAGACCGGCAACAACACCCAAGACCAACGGCCTCTTCGAGTGCACAAGCGAGAGAGAGAGAAAGAGGAGGGAGAGGGGCGGATCTTCTCTCCAAGGCGGTGTCTTGCTCCTCACGACTAATCCCAAAGATTGCTTTAGGCGGTGGTTCTCACAATGCTGCAAACGGTTCAAATTTTCCACGGGCTGGCTACTTATTTATTCCTAAGGGTGGTGATTCAAATAGAGAATTAAATAATTTCTTTCCCATTTGGTCATGGGAATCAAACCAAAAAAAACTTGCCTTTTTTTTCTTTTCCCAATATAGGATCCAAACCAAAAGAATGGTGTTACGGGCACACCAATTTTGGCTATGGACAGCCAAAATTTATGGACAACCTATTTCAGTTATGTACACATCAGCTGGCTATGGACACACCATTTATAAAAAATAATCATTTGCACTAAGACATTAAGAAATTTCCAAAAGAGCATGTTGACATATCAATATATCATGTTAAACAGTCCAAAATACACTAATAATCGAAGAAAAATCTAATCAAGTACAAAATAAAATTTTGACTGTAGTCAAATGTAATATATTTTTAAAAATCAAAAATTACAAAATCTTCCAAGCAAAGTTCATTTCCTCATCATGCATCAAAGTAAAATTATAAAACATGAGAATAAATTTGACTAATCATGCATCAACGTCCATTTTAAATGTTCAAATTTTTACCCAGACATCATTCGATGATAAGTAGTAATGCTGATTATCCATTCAACCTGTAAAGCTCATTTATCTGCACACAAAACATTAATATGACTTTTAGTAGTTATATTTAGCTATGTAAATTTGACTAATAATTCAAAATTAAGTATGTCTTGTCATGGATCTGTCAAATTAATAATCCTTCGACTTGTTCTTTGTTAACGACCTCTCTAATTCTTGCAATGTAATTCAAGTCTCATATTTTCGCAATGGTAGCATGATATCTCCCAATGTACTGATTATTGGAGGTAAGGGGCAATCCTCTTGCACCAATAATTGAATGAAGTGATTATCATTCACAAATCCAATAAATATAGTCTTTCGGATCGCAGGAGACGCAGAATGTAAAGGTAGAAATGTAAAAGATTGAAACTTGGAGTAATGAACAACTGCCACATTATAGCACGATGCGATCACTAATCTCATGTCCGGCATTGTCATCCATTTGTCCAGTGGAGCCGATACTGCAACGCAATCCAAGGATGATAGAAGTTCGGCACTTCTCACATTTCCAAATACTGTATTGTACAAAAACTCGTAAATTTCCATTTCCTTTGCAAGGTCTTTTCGCACTTGTAACCAATTTTCACACATATCAAGTGCATGACCTACCACTCGATACCCACAATGTCCATCACCAATTACATTTTTGGCATCAATTATATGATTGGATATATATGGAGGCATATCCTGACGAATACATTCAACAAAGTTGTTCTTTCCCGCTCTTCTTCTTGGAGTAAGCTTCTTTACTTGACGTTTTTCATTCTGTTCCGCAATCAACACATGCTCAAATAAAGAGAGTTTTCTTTTTGTTGATTTTTCATCATCTTTAAATTTTTTGTAGCTTTTTGGTGGTCTTCCTTTCAACCTTGAGGACATTAATGGTTCTTTAGTTTGAGTGGTCGTGGGCTCCAATAATTCAGGCAACTTTCGTTTCATTTCACTTCTTTGAGAGTCGGTAATACAAGTGTATTTTTTTAGTACACCGTTTAAGTCCATTTGTATGATTTTCATTTCTTCATCCTCTTCTTTCATGTGTGTATCCTCCTCTTTGGTTTGTTGTAAAGTGAGTTGACGTCAATGTTTATGGACCATCCATAGGGGGAATGCCAAATATTGGTTGATGTAAGACACCAATTCATGAGCACACGGTAAACCCATTGTATTTCGCATTTTATGTACACATTCAGTTGCCTCTGGATAACCATTTTGATCAATTCTTCTTCCCTTTTAATTGCCTCGAGAGCTGCATTTGAAACATAACCAACCAAATTTGCATACAATAATCCCCTAAAACCAGTATTAACTTGTATTGAACTTTGTCCGAAAGATCTTTTAATTTCTGTATGTTGCAAAGTGAGCATTTGATCAAAAATATTCCAAATGGATTTCAAGTTACAAACAGAAACTTCAAGAAATCTCTTAAGATGACTATGTCCTCTCTCCACTCGATTAATGGTGCAATTACCGAAATGCAATAATTTATCTGTCCAGGCTGAAACAAAATACTCTCTGTAAGGCTCTGTCCAAGTAGTCATCACATAATGTAACACGGTAGGATATTTTTCGGAATATTTTCTTAATAGGTGCAATCCATGATAAAAACGTCTGGAAACATATTGCTCAATTGAATTGAAGTCGGATGAGCGAAGAATAAGTTGTCCAAAGCATAACTAACATTGTCGACATGATTATAGCTTGTGTATCTCGCATCTCTAATACATTTATACAGAAATTGGATAGGAGTATTACCATTCAACTCTTTCTTGTACAATTTCATTTTCTTGTGCAATCTAACGTCAACTTGACCACATTTATATGAGTCGCTCATTAACGACAATGTGTGCTCTTGATTCATTTCAACCTATACAGAGCGGGCGGCAACTCTAGATATACCATCAATCGTCTAACAAAGGGATTAAAACAACGCTAAAAAAAACTGAAATGGATCAAAACAACCGCTAAAAAAAACTGAAGCATTACCTCTCCGTCGACTGGCACTGAGCGGTGTTTTCCGGCGGCGGGGAGCGGCGCCGAGCGGCGGAATTGGGAGGGTCGGCGGCTGCAATAGGCTCTGAAATACAATAACTTGGGGAGGAGGAAAGGGCGGTGTTTTCCGGCGGCGGGGAGCGGCGCCGAGCGGCAGAATCGAGAGGGTCGGCGGCAGCCCTAGATCGCGAATGCTTCAGAATGCTCCAGGCGGCCGACTGCAGTAGGCTCTGAAACGGAAGCCCACCTCCAGCAGGCTTCGATTTAGGGGAAATCGCGGTGTTTTCCGGCGGAGGGGAGCGGCGCCGAGCGGGAAGGTCGGGAAGCAGCCCTAGATCGCGATTGCAGAAAGCTTTAGAAAAGAAAGAATGAGGGTTGGGCTGTTCATAGAGGGATATATTATACATCTTTAGGTGTAATTATTTGAATTTATTGGTGTGCAAATAGCCGTTATAGGTGTGCCCGTAACACCACTCAACCAAAAAACTAACAAATACTAAATTTATAAAATGTGAGTGTGAATAGCCATATTAGCCGTGCAAATATGGCACTTGTTTTTTGCTAGCAGGAGTGAATTGAAGGCTCTGCTTTTCTTCCCTCATAGATTCAAAGCATCCAGTGTAGCTTTAAATGAGGGCCCGCGCCATAACTCCGCCTAAGAGGAAGATCAAATGAGTAAATTTGGCCCTCTCCCTCTCTCTCTCTATTCAAAGCTTCTGCACACAAGCTGTAGAGTGTAGACAGTGAACGGTGCCATCACCAACTGGGTAACTGCTATTAAAAGATTTTCAGAAAGACACCGACGAGCCCACCACATCCCATTATTCCCATGTACTCCAATTAATTCCCGTGTGCACCTCCCACTTATTATTTTAGATTTAGGATTTGTTTGGGGGACTTATTTTCACCGGTCAAGCAGTTTTACGACCGCACGAACCGGACTTTAACCGCTTGACCGGTGAAAATAAGTCCCCCCAAACGATAGGCTCCGTATGGCATGGTGGCGGTCGTAAGCGCATGGGTTAAAATATCATTTGTTAATGATCACCTAACAAACATCATTCATTTGATTATAAAAGTGGATGAAGTACTTTAGGTGGAAGTTAACAAATGACAAGTTAACCCCCGTATTCATGACCGCCACCACCGTGTCAAGCGGAGCCTTTAGTTTAGCGGGGCGGTGGGGCTTCTGCGAAAATTACTGCACCGCCCGACCGCCACAGGAGTTCCCGCGGTGCGGTGGATTTTGGCGGAAATCCCGCTGTGGGGTGGAGCCCCACCGCGAGCATTCCTGAAATGCACAGAGGCGACAGGGCAGTGAGGTACGCATGACTGGAGCGTATCTGCCCTGTCAAACGAAGACTTAGTTTTCACAATTCATCTCAAGATGGGCTATTTTTTCGGGCAATAGCGAAAGAAAAGAGACAGTGACAAGTGAAGAAACACAGCAAAATAAGAGATCAATGGATTGATCCCTAGAATGCCCTATGAAAACACGAGTAATTTTTAGGTACCCGCATGCATGTAGAGGTAGGTGCAATACATTTTTAGGCGTCGGATTTGAGATCTGACCGCCAGTATTAAATGGTGCAAAAAAAAAATTAAAAATAGACAGGAGTTTTGTTGATCGGATGGCGGGCCGGGCGGATCGCATGGCTTGCAATACATCACGGGCACCATTCTTTACGTGCATTATGTGCACCTAAAAATTTCGCTAAAACATTTCATCTAGGCTTCAAGTGCAGTGTCAGATGCGCGGGCACTATAAAATATTTGGGAATTCCGAGATAATTTAGAATTCGAGGCGTATACAAAAAAATTTAGACGGCAATTCTTTTAAATTCTTGTTTATCCAGATCTTACCTATATTATATTTGCATAAATATAGATATAGCTGAAAGAATTGTTGCCCGTCATTTGGTTTTTTTCTGGTTCGGAGAAATCGAACCACCTTAATTTTGAATTGGAGCGGACGTGCAAACAGTCAAAGTTTAGAGGGATTGAGATTTGATCTCGAAGGGCGACAGACCGCTTCTCCGTTACAATTGTAAAGTACAAAAAAAAGGATCAAAACTAAGTCATCGGAGTATCGATGGAAGTGTTCCGGCCTTGGGAAAATGCTAAGTCCACAGAATCTCGATGGAAGCGTTCCGGCCTGCAAATTTGGCGAAGTCCACGGAACGTAGGTGGAAGCGTTCCTGCCTAGAAATTTGGCAAAGTCCACGGAACCTGGGTGGAACCGTTCCGGCCTGAAAATTCTCTAAGCCTACGGAGTTTTTGCAAGAAACAGAGCGGAACGAATTCCTAAGCGGAGTATCGGCCTAGATCCACGATCTTGTCGGAAAACTTCAGAACTCTCTCTTGCCCCTAGAGTTGTTTGTCCTCAAATGAATGCATGAATGTCTGTTTATAGTTTTTTGGAGGGATACGTCGGTAATTTCGTCAAAACTGATTTTGTGCTGACGGCGTCGCTTCATTTCGATCATCCGGATCACCAAATTATCAAAATGACAGAAGTGCCCCTCGACGGCTAGTGGAGGGTGCCCGGAGGCGATGACGCTCGTCGGAGTCTGGAAGCGGTGGTGGCGGTCGGCCACGCGGCATGCGGTCGCGCAAGGGCGCAGCCCCGCGGCCACGTGAGTTGGTCGCGCGGGGTTGGGCGTTTCTGGGCATATGCCCCGGTTTGATCTCCTTCTTGGGTGCTTCCGGTACTTGGGCATCATCTGGGCGCGGGCGCGACAAGAGCCTAAGCTGCTCCCAGGTTTCTCAAGAGAGCTAGAATTTCAGCTTGCAGCTCTTCCTTCTGGTGAACGCATACCCGTTAGTGCAATCACGAGCGCGATTACTATCACCTTTAGTCGAGATGTGTTGATGATGGTGTGGGAAGAAGCGAGATAGGCATGTCCCTCGGGGATTGGTCCTTTGGTTGTGCGGGAACTTCTTCTTGCCATAGTCATTAGTCTCGAGTATCGTTGTACAGAGGATAATCGAGGTGGCGTCAAACCGTTGCGGCCAACTCGAGGCTCCTATAGACCAGTCTAGATTGCACGATCTTAGCCTTGCGAGCGATCGAGTGCGTAAACAATCACAGAAAGGGAGACAACAGCCAAGAGTTTTTTTACGTGAAAAACCACGGAAAGAGGTGAAAAATCATGTGCCCGGAGCTATGTCCACCAAACTTCATTATATGTTGGTGTTGCACAGAGCTTTGAGAGAGTGAGAGCGGCAGACCACTCCTCGTTACATTTGCATGGAGAGAAAGAGATATGCTCGGAGGTTGACTGGTGACCGCTCGCAAAGCTAAGTATTTTAAGTAGTTTTGAAGGGAGCACTGCACTCTGTATGCTTTGGAGCCTTCTTATGGCACTCAGAAGTTGAGGGACCGCGCTTTGTGCGTCTCTATGCCTGCGGCTTCTCCTGGAGCATGTAGTGGATTCTGGGGGATGGACATGTCATCGATTGGAAGACTCGCCGCTGAGTTGGGGGCATTGTGAGCGCTGAGTGCGCTGTGCATGGAATGCTTGCTGCGGAGTGCTTGCAGAGGAGCGCTTGAAGGAGGATGGAGATCTTCGAAGGATGTTCAAGCTGCTTGAAGACCTTCAAAGGTGTCTTCGAAAAGCAAAGGAGATTCCTGTTGGAGCTCTCACACACGTAGGAGATAAAATCAGAGGAGAATAACATGGAAATGGAGGAGCCCTATTTATAGGTCTAAATGGTGGTTATGTGGTTATCTGCAGACCAAAATCACCTTATTTACTATTCGCAAGCTGCTTCTTTATAATTCATATAGCGTTTTTAAAGATTTACTATACGCAAACTGAATTTTAAGTTCAGTTATGTGCACGCCCCATGACAGGTAGTTATGTCGCGATTGAACGGTGGAAATCACGATGTGTCGATCGCATGGCAAAGGAGAGCCTTTTGACAGGGGCGGTTGGCGACGAGGCCCTGGTGGCACGAGGCCAACCAGGGAGGAGGAAGCGGTCAATCGTGAGACTGGCCGCGGGCCGGCAAAGCCACGGGAATGCAGCTGCAAGGTACGACGGAGGCCAACCGTGAGGCCGGCTGGGGGCCTAGCGGGCGCGCAACTCCGTGGTGTGGCGGCGACTAGGGCTGATATCGAGTCGAGTTCGAGCGATTTTGGCTCCGCTCGAAATTGAAATTTTCGACTCGAACTCGGATCGAAATCAACTCAAAATTGAAATTGATTTCGAGTCGAGTCGGCTCGAATCGAAATGGCTAGTCGGCTCGAAATCAAATCGAGTCGACTCGAAATTGAGTAATTTTTATCTTATTTCCTAGTTGGGTCAAAATTAAATTGGGCAACCTATAAATTTAGTAAATGAAACACTTAAAGCCTTTAATCTTTTTTATTTATGTTTAAATTTTATTATTTTTAATTTTAAAATAAGAGTATATTAATAAATACATAATAATTTTAATTAATTTGAGTTATTTGCATCATATTTCGAGCAATTCAGGGTTGGCTCGAAATCGTATTCGAGTCAAATTGAATCGACTCAAATTGAGTCGAATCAATCTTAATCGATTCCGAGTCGGCTCAATTTTCGAGCAACTTTCGAGCGACTTTCGAGTTTCAAATAATATGCTCAGTCCTAGCGGCGACCGACCGTGAGGCAAGTCGTGAGCCCGCGGCTGCGAGGAGCGACGGTGGTCGGCCACGGGCGCGCAACCAGGAGGCGCGGCGATCAGTCGGAGGTCAGCCGCGGGCTTCCGCGACCGCATCCATGAGGGCGCGAGGAGACTGGAGCTACCTTGTGTAGTGGCTAGAGTTGTCACTTAAAACTGAGCTGGAACCGTAAAGAAGCAAACCGAACCGTTCGCGAATTATTTGGGTTTCGGTTTGAATTTTTGAACCGTGAACAACATTGGTCCAGGTGTGGTTCTTCCATTTTATTATCTGGATCGGAACCGGAACCGCAACATACAAGTATCAAGCGGTTCCAAGATTTTTAGACTCAATCGAACCGGACCAAAGCAGAACCGAACCGCAACCCGTTTATTATTATTATTTATTATCAATAATAATATTATTATATTGTTATTTTTTATAATCTATCTATAATATTTATACTTACTATTATGAGTGAAACCGATGCAGTTAAGAGATCGGTTTTGGATCAAACAAAACTGCACCACACCAAAATCGTGCGATGTGGTTTGACATTAGTCCAGTTTGGAGTCGGTTTTTGCGGCACAGTTTCGATTTTTATACTATTATATAATATATTTTCAAATTTTTTTTTGTATATTTTTCTGAAATAATTAAAGTAACTTGTACTCATTGACGATAATTGGAATATCAGACCCTCCCGATGAAGATGGTGCGGCGCGGTTTTGTCAATTTTGCGCTGGAAAAACATCACTACAAATTATGTTTTTTTGCAACCAACGAGTCCGCTCTACAACCAAACCATTTAGTGCGGTTTAAAATCAGTGCGGTTTAAAATCGATGCGGTCTAGTGCAATTTGTGGTTTTATGATTTTAATTTTTAACTTTCATCGTTACTTACTATATTATACAAAAAAGTAATCCCCCTTGGAGTAATGTAAAATTTCTACCCACGGACCCAGACTTCAAAGTCCTTACAAAAAAACCCGAACGGATTTACATTTCCCCTCCGTTTTTTTTATTTTTGACCTCGCTCATTCATTTCGTCAAATTTAGTTTTGGTTCTACTTGGAACCGATTGGGACTGGACCGAACCGCATAGAACCGAACCGAACCGTTAGTGGTCAGTTTGGTTTTGGTTCTTGTTGAACTGTAACGGAACCGTTGATATGACGGTTGTAAAAGTCATTCTGGAACCGGAACCAGAACCGGAACTGGTCAATCCAAATAAGATTTTTGTTTTTATTTTAAAAATCGTTATCTTAGCGATTCGATTCACGGTTTTAGTAGATCTGGAACCGAACCGAAATCATGACAGCTTTAGTGGTGGCTATGCGATACGAAGCACATTCCAAAAATTATTGGCACTAAGTTTTCCACTTTTAATTGTATAAGTGTATTTCTTTTTATTACCTTCACATTTGAATAATCACATAAATTATAAGTGATTAATTTTCATCATTTGATTATTATAGCATAGAAGCTTGACGAGGCTGTCATGATTTTTATACGAAATTGGGGTGCAGATAGCCCACCCCTCATGATTCCCCCTAATTTAGTGGGATCATGAGGTAACTACTGCATACATGAACGACACGCTCGATCTACCACACGACCCACACATGGATCCCACTACGAGCACCTTTCACGCGACCACCGCAATCGGAAGTCGACACCGCCATCCCAGCGTTGAACGGACCGTGCCCAGACGTCCCCGCCAAGACTGGCGCTGCCCTCCCACGGCCGCTAAGGGCGTCCGCCACCCACGGCCACTAAGGGCGGTCGCGCCCCGCACTCACTAAGGGCGGCCGCACCCCACAGCCACAAGGCTACTCCCGCAAGGGGCAACCGTCCTCACGTGACCGCCGCCCGTGGCGATGGAGCCACACATGGTAAGGGCGGCCGCACCCTGCGGCCTCCATCCCGCGACCACTGGGCCACTCTCGCTAAGGGTGGATGACCCTGCAGCCTCCCTCCTACAAGCTCCTCCCGCAGCCGCAGGGCTGCTCCCGTGTTGGGTATTGCATCCACAATAACCCAGATTTGCATGAAGTCACCCTTGAACTAAGATGAATTAAGTTGTATTTGATATCCTTGTTTTAGCTGTGTGTTTGCAGATTACCATTGCTAAGTGTAGACCAATGCCAGTCTACAGTGGGTCATGAACACAGGACCATACAGTGTAATCCCTCACTGTGTGACCCAAGGTGTTGACTCATGTGTAGCCTCTCTATTGGGATACACTTCATATTCAAACCTTGGATCATGGAATGAAGATTGGACTCTTGAAGAGAAGAGAAAAATTTCTTCTAAAGTTCAGTAAATTCTCTAAGTCTACTTCTCGAGAATTCCTCTTAGTTCTCGAGAAGTCCTTAGAATTCTCGAGAAGCTTAGCTTCAAAGTTCTCGAGAAGTGCTTAGAGTTCTCGAGAAGCTTAGCCTCTTAGTTCTCGAAAAGTCCTTAGAGTTCTCGGGAAGTCTCAACTATAGTTCTCGAGAAGTCCATCTTGTTCTCGAGAAGCATGGCTTAAGTTCTCGAGAACTGCCAGCCCTATTTCTCGAATAATCAAAGTTGCCTCAAAAATCTCTCTTAAGTGTTAGTTCTCAAGAAGTCAATTAGTTCTCGAGAACTCAGCCTTTTGTTCTCGAGAAGTCCAGAATTCTTCTAAGCAGTATAGTTCTCGAGAAGTCTTGATAGCTCTCGAGAACTCAGTTTCTAGTTTTCGAGAACTAAAGTTACTTCTCGAGAACTCTATTTCGAATTTTTTTTCAGAAAATTATGTTAAGTCCAGATCGGCCGAAATTTTTCAAATGACTTGATGTGATTGGTCCACGTGTCGTCATTAATATCTTTTCTAGCTGTTAAGGGTAATCCTATATAAAGTCTTTTCGTTAAGACAAAACCCTAACAATTACAAGGAGCAGATTTCCGAACATTCTAAATTTCTGGATCGGCCTTCTCTTTCCAAAAGAACACGTTCTGAAGCCGCCGCCGCCACTCACGAGTAGATCGATCTTTTTGCTTTCGATCCAAGAAGACTTGTTGTTCAAGGGATCATCATCTTCTCCTTGATCGAGTAGGTCAAAGCTTTCTCAGGTCAGATCGTCAAGTCTTCTTCAACCGTTTCTGAAAGAGCCGCCAATTCAAGAAGAAGACCTAGGACTGAATTTTTCCAGATCTGAGAAATCTCTGTCTGTATTTTTCCAAATCTTTTTGTTATCATTGTAGGAGATTATTCTCCGAGTGTAGGAGCATTGTTCTCCGAGTTGTAGGAAGTTTTGTTTATCTTCCGAGTGTATATCCATTTGGATCGAGTTTGTAGGAACTTGGTTCCGAGGCGTAGGATTGTTTTCAATCCGAGATAGTGGAGTAGCCGAGTCTAGTGATTTGCTAGATCAGTGAGGTAAAGTGGACGTACCCAAGATTGGGGAACCATTATAAATCTTCTTGTCTTTCTGTGATTGCTTGAGTTCTGGTGCTAGATCGTTAAAATTTTTATTCCGCAAATAGACGCACGATTCACCTATTCACCCCCCTCTAGGTGATTTAGGTTGACAACTTTTCACTTTCATCCCGCAAGGGCGGCCGCTCCCCGCACGCACCCTCTCGCGGCCGCGGGTTCGCGCCCAAATGGGATGGCTACACCCCGCGGTAGCCCTTCCAAGCCATTCACAATCATCCTGCTTTACGAAAACCTAGGCCACTTGCTCCAAGTAGAGGAGATATCTCAAAATACTGTGAATACTATCAGAGGCCTGAACATGATACAGAGAAGTGCAATCAATTAAAGGAAGAGATTCAACAGTTTGCTCACCTGGGAGCAATAAATCAATTTCTGCAAAGAAAAAAGAAGCAAGACCCCCATCAAAGCCTAAGAAGCATTACCATAGTTATCGAAGAACCCTCAACAAAAATAACTCAAGTCTTGGTTGATAAATGGATTACGGTTAACGTATTATTTCTCTCACCCCCGCAGTAGGTCATGGTAATGTCAGGGCAAGCCCCCCTTACGTACGCCAAAACGACTGGTAGGGTCTACCCCTCGTTGTCTCCAAGTGACCTCGCACTGCCTTGGATCGAAGGTGCGTCCTTCTCCCCCGCGGTAGATCACGACACTGTCAAGGCCGGCCCCCCTCGCGGATGCCTTGGTCGAAGGTTGGTACTTCACCATCACAATCAACAAACGGCTGGTAGGTTCTACCTCTTGCCATCTTCAACTAACCTTACACTGCCCCAGATCGAAGGTGCGCCCTTCTTCCCCAAAGTAGGTCAATATAATCAGCGACACCCCTAAAACTGGATATCTTGATTTTCTCCTAGCCAACTTAAGATGTCCTTAGGTCTCGTCCTTCAATAGTCAATTAGTCAATGACATCAACACGTCTGAAATCATCATACCAGCTATGCTCAATGCTAAGGAAAAATTGCAAAGGCAATTCAAAGAAACGCTTCAAAGAAGCATACATATCGTCAAATAAAGAAATAAAGTACAAATACAAAACTATAAAGACAAATACAAAGTCATCACAAAGTGACGACATCATACAAACTTAACTGACAGAACAAACACAAACAGACAAAGGCAAGACTACTACTTGCTGACAACGTCTACATTGGAATCAAAGCCTCAATTATCATCATAAAAAAGGTCATCAAAGTCATGTCCTGATACATCACACTCAAGCCTCATGTTCACCATCTGAAAATTCCTTTGACACTCCATGCCTAAGGGCAACCTCGCAAATATCCTCCATCTGAGGCTCTACCTCGCAGGTCCAAACCTCCTCGTTGATCTCCTCTCCAATCAAACAACGATCGTGCATATAGTCCAAGGAGTCCACATATACATAACAAGCCCGACAGCCTTCAATTCTGACACTTGATCCTCTGAGGAAAGTTGTTCCACCTCTGCCTTTAAATCCCCAGCTCTGCCTCCAAATGAGAAGCCTCCTCCTCTATTGTCTTCAGCAATTGTGTGGTGTTCTCTACTAAGGACTTCTCTGTCAGCAATGCCATTCAGGCCTCCTCAAGCTCTGACTTCAACTCCGAACTAATACATTGAAAACGAGATATATCTCGATCATGGTTCTACTTCAAGTCAATAAGCAAACTCTCCGCCACCCGGAGCTTCTCCTAAAAATTCAAGTATTCATCTTTCAAGCTCACATAATGATCGTTCTATGTGAACACTATATGATCTTGAGCTTCAATCTACAACCAAAAAGGAGAAGGTCAGAATTGCATAAAGTAATTAAACTAAAAACCAAAAACAGAAGAGCTCACTTACTAGATCACTCATCTCCTTTAAAAAAGAGGAAACCTGAGGGTAGAAACCTCTAAATGAAGGACTCGGGGGGCATAAAACTCCAACACCTCAACCTCAGGATCAACTGGCGTATCCTTATCTTGAGGAACCTCCTCAGTCTGACAATCTCTTTGTCTCAACAATGGTCGAGACTTTGCATCTGCATCACTAGTACCCTTCAAAATGAGCTCTTTTCCGATCACGGGCCAATGTCGTCTCCACAACGCGCTCAGAATTAGCTAAAATCCTGCATAAACCCAGTCATTTCTCCTCCACGAATAAATAAATGCTGAACAAATGATTCGCCAGCTCCCGGGGCTCTGTGAATCCAAACACGGGAGAAAAGTAGCGCTCTTGTTCCTTCTAACGATGACAACGATCGGATAAAGAATTCTAAAGCTTTGACAGATCCCAAGAATTTTGAGCATATCCAAACAAAGTGTTTCCATGGAGCGATCCGTCCGACTCTCAAAACCAAGCCAACTCTTAATGCTATAAATCTTAACACGGCCATCGCCATTAACACGAACATCGTAACAGTCTCTTAACAAGTCCAAGGAGAATTTTGAGTCATGATCTCTGAAAAACACAACTAACCTCATGAGGCGCGTCATTAAAAGCGGAGTAAATTGCGACATAGAGACACTGCAAAATGTCAAGATGTCACCATCTCTTCGCATGATGGAAATTAGAATCCGGACCATAACGTTGTCTCACATACATTCTGTTAGAGCATGTGTTCCGACTGCTTGGTTTGACAATAGCAAATCCCGGTGGTATTTGAACATAGTGTGTTTATGGTGGCTAGATATCATAGGTATAACACTGATATTTGATGAAGTTAGCCATGTTCTCGATGCCTTGACAGTTTTGGTACGAAGCGTATAACTCAATGATATTGTCGTGCAATATGTAGCTACCGCAGCGTGATAGATCCACGTTTCGTACATGATCTCTGGCTCGATGGCGTGGTTATTGCAGAGTTGGACACATTGCAGCAAATGAAGATATCGCAGGCGATACCTACCTATCGTCGGGCGATAGCGCAAACTCTATATAAGGGCTGGATTTCAAGAAATTGATGTTACACGCCTCCAGAAGCCTTTTCACGTGGTCTCCGGCCTGATAACTCTGTGGAACCAGAAAAACTCCTTAGTGCACATGCAAGTTCAAGAGCGAAGAAGGGACTGTTTATGCTTTTCAACTCCGGTAATCTTTGTAAAGATTTATCGTTTTCTTCAGCGCTCAAGACCAAAGGGAGTTTTTTATTTCAGATTTCTTATTCTTTTTATTCATCATGTAAACGGTAGAGATGTCGCCTCCTTATAAGTGGCAACAGGCCCTTGTGTGGTTCAGAGGGAAATCGTCGCTTTGTGAGCAGCAATTAGGTCGTGGAAAGATCTAGGGGAGCCTAGTAGTTATATCTATGGAAAGATAAGCTTTATTCGACCGGTCCTTGGGAGAAGTACCGGTGAATTATAAAAAGAAGTTTTTTCATATAAGCCATATTTCTAGCTTCATTGGAATCACATGTTGATGTTTTACACCATGTATGAAATAAAATATCATTTCAATTCTCTTATGAGTTTCTAATTGTTTGTTATGTGTTTCTAGTTGTATAAAAAGTTAGCATTATTTTCAGTCATATTTTGTTAAGCAAAACGTAAAGCAAAAATATTGTTTGCCCTTATTCACCCCTCTCCCCCACTAAGGGCACCTCAAGATCCAACACAGTCAACCAACCCTTCAGCGGGTTTTGAACTCTTTCTTCAGCACAGGAAATTCTTACTTCAAGATCGGTAGGTAAACTATATCCTTTTCTCCATATTGCAATTTGTTCTCCCGTAAGTGTGGAGCGTAATCGCATCGGACAAGCCTACGCGTTGCACTTCGAGACCTGAATATCAGGACAAAATGAAAATTACAGAAAATTGCACCAAAAAAGGGTACTCACAGCAAGGATAACACCATCCCGACAGCATGACAATCGCACCTTAGGCGCTCAAAAGAGCCCCCGTGCGTGAGCGTCAGCAGTTCTATCACCAATGCAAAGACACGTGTGAGAAGACGTGCTCTGTAGCACATGGGTGCATACAACCAAAAAAGCTAAGGCGCCCTCCTAGGTGCACGCACCTATGCGCGCACGCACCCTGGTGTGTGCACGGGTGTGCACGCCCGGGTACACGTCCCATCGTGTGTACGCCGAGTAGCGCGCGCGTATGTGCACCCTCGGTTGCACGTGATGCACGTGCCCGAGTGCACATGCACCACTGTGCGCGGGTGCGCACACACGGGGGTATGCACACGGGTTTGCACCCACTACCGCGCACACCCAGGTGTGCGTACAAGACCATGCGTGTCCGGTTCCGCGACCAGACACGCGCCCGCAAAACTTCACACCTCCACCTTCGCATGTATCCACCTCCGAGCACATCTTCTCGTTCAAATAACTAACAATGTACTGCAGTGTGCGCATCATCACTCGTCGCTCCCGCAATCACCTTTCCATTCATAATGATCACTGCAAAACAAGACACCAAAAAATCCTCGCTCTTCTCACGCTTCAGTTCTAGGCACTGAGAATTTTAGGGTCATTTGATGAAGCCGTAATGATTTTTATAGGAAACTGGGGTCCTGATAGCCCACCCCTCATGATCCCCCCTAACTTAGTGAGATCATGGAGAAACTACCGCGCACATGATCGACACACCCGATTCACCGCATGGCCTACACATGGATCCCACTACGCGAACCTTCCACGCAACCACCTTGACCGAATGACGGCACCGCCGTCCCGGTGTCGAACGAATTGTGCCAGTCGGCCCCGCTAAGACTGGTGCTGCCCACATGCGGTCGCTGCCCGTGACCACAGAGCCACACCCGCTAAGGGCGGCCGCACCCAGGGGTCGCCTCCCGCGACTGTGGGGCTGATCCAGAAAGGGCCGGCCATGCCCTACGACATCCCTCCCGCGGCCTCGGGACCGCTCCCGCTAAGTGTCGTCGCACCCCGCAGCCGCCCTCTCGGGCCTGCAGAGACAAGGCCGCAAGGCGCAGCTTCTCCTCATGGCTGCCCCCCCCCCCCCCCCCCCCACCCGCCCGCAGCTGCCTCCCTCGACCACCTCCCATGGCCGCGGCCTTGACCGCCACGACCGACCAATCCACCGGCCGTGATTTCTCCACCGGCGGCCGATCGTCGCCAAATTGGTTGCCCATTCTTGGCGGGCCTTCACCGCCGTCTGATCATGCCAACATGATCTCCATCGTTCATTACAAGAATAACCGCCCGCGTAACTATCCACTAACCCTTATGGTTAGTGAGGAATATTTTTTATTTATTTAATGGTCTGCATGTAGTCAAAATCATGGAAATAGTATATACATCTGAAACTATACTGAATGTGGTCTTCAATTAGTAATTTTGGGTGGTTACGGTGTGCGGATAGCCATGTAACCACCATAATCACTTCCTAAAGCCTATAAAAAGGCCTAGGACCCCACTTATTTTCAACTTTTCATCCTCTCAGTCTTCTTCTTCCTCAGGTCGGTGCTCTGCAGGAATCCTCCTACGTACCTCCTTTCCTCGCCGGGCCACCCGAAAATTTGCCTAAGTCCACGACGCTCCAGGAAAAATACGTTATGCTCGCCATTCCATGAAGCCTCCTACATGCATGACTGTTGGGTGTGGCCCGCCATCCAGGTGTTGGATGGGGTGCCTCCGAGGAGCACCCGGGTAGGCTCCTGGCATGGGTACAGGGAAACTCCATAGTACAGTTTAGTGCAAGCGAGTCAGGTTGGCTCTAGGCATGAGTACAGGGAGTTCCGCGCACGGTTTAAGTGTGAGAGAGCCATACGAACAGTTTGACCGGTCCTGCTAAAATAAAAATAAAGGAATTGGTAACGCCCTTTCTAACACTCCTGGGTTTTGGGAGAGTTGGTAGGCACCATTCCTAACAGTGGTATCGGAGGGAGGTTGAAGGTCATGGGTTTGATCCCCCGGGATGGCGTTCCAAGGGGAGTTTGTTGGGTGTGGCATGATGGATACGTTGTTGATGTGGCCGCCATTGATCCACTTAAGGCTAGCCAAGTAGCACCCCCACCCCATAGGCAACACCCCATTTATCCTACTTATGGTGCTAGTTCCAAACCTGCCTTTAGGAATGATTATAAACCAAACGCTCAGACCAAGCGGCAGATAACTGATGATTTGGCTACCCTTAAACAAGGGAATAAGTCGGTCTCGGATTATATGCGTCTTTTTAAGGATATGATGGTTAGAAGTGGTGTGAAGGAGTTGTCAGAGATCACCCTCTCCAGGTTTCGTAGGGGGTTAAACCCTTACATCTAAGGTAAATTACTGCGTTATTTTCACACCGATCTAGACACCACTTTTATTACGGCATTAGAAATTGAGAAGCACTACATTCCATGGAATAAAGCTCACTTGTGTCAAACCGAAAAGGCCACCTTAGGACCACCACCCCCCGTTAGGGAAAACTCTTCTAATAGGTTTTTGGCTTTGGACTCGATAGATATTATGTAAGAAGCGAACTAAAATAAGCCGGAAATGGTATAACTGAAATTTTATTATCAGAAAAAAAGGTGTCTATTACAAAGGTATGGCCTCCCTTATATAGAATGGAGGAGAGAAGAGAGAATACAAATAAGAGATGTGGGACTAAAACTATACAAAAGAATCTGGGCGGCTAGAACAACAGACCGGAACAAGCCGCGCGGTTAGACAGAAGGGCTAACCGCTCGGCCACTGCCAGAGAGAGAGACAAGCCGCCAAGGGAGACCGTTAGACCGCCCGGTCTCCTAGTCGCCAGTAACAGACCGCTAGACCGCTTGGACCTCAGACCTCAACGCAGCAACCAACCCGCTGGAGGCAAAACGCCAGACCGCCCGGTCAATAACCCGCCAAGCCAGACCGACAGACCGCCCGGTCTCAACTTCAACACTCCCCCTCAAGCTGGAGCATATATGTCGATCATGCCCAGCTTGTCACATATATGAAGAAATGAGGCGGATACTGGCTTGGTGAAGATGTCAGCCAGCTCTTTTTCAGACGTGACGAAGGGAGTGCAAATTTGTTCCTTCAGAATCTCTTCACGAATGAAATGACAGTCGACCTCAATGTGTTTGGTTCTCTCATGGAAGACTGGATTTTTGGAGATATATATAGCAGCCTTGTTGTCACAGAACATAGGTAGAGGATGGTTGTAGACCTCTCCTAAATCCAACATGAGAGCCCGTAGCCACTTTAGCTCGCAAGTGGTCGATGCCATACTCCGATACTCAGCTTCAGCACTGGACCTGGAGACAACAGATTGCTTCTTGCTCTTCCAACTTACCAGATTGCCCCCAACAAAGGTACAGAAACCGGAGGTAGACTTGCGGTCCCCTTTGTCATCCGCGTAACTCGCATCTGAGTAAGCTTCAACCCTCAGATGATCATTCTTCTGAAAGAGCAATCCTTTCCCAGGGGCTGCTTTGACATACTCCAAGATCCGCAAGGCGGACTGTAGATGGCACTCCCTGGGAGCTTGCATGAATTGACTCACCTTGCCCACAGCATAGGAGATGTCGGGCCTAGTCACGGTGAGGTATATGAGCTTACCAACTAGACGCCTGTACCGCGAAGCATCTGAAAGAAGAGGCGAATCATCTGTCCAGGTTTTGTCTTCTCCAACAGCCATGGGACATCGGGCAGGTTTGGCCCCAGTCAATCCTGCTTCTTTTAAAATATCAAGAGCATACTTACGCTGAGAGAGGACTAAAGAGTTGGGCTTCCGAGAGATTTCGATCCCCAAAAAGTACTTCGGAGAACCCATATCTTTCGTGACTAGATGTTGGCGAAGATGCCGCTTTGTCAAGGCTACCCCTTCCTGGTCATCACCAGTGAGAAGAATATCATCCACATATACTGCAAGAACCACCAGTCCCGAAGAGGTTTTGCGAATAAATAGAGAGTGATCAGCAGCGCTGCGAGCAAAACCAACGGCCGCCACGATGCCGCTGAATTTGTCAAACCAAGCTCGAGGGCTCTGCTTGAGGCCATAGATTGCCTTCTGTAGCCGGCAGACTCGTGTCTCCCCCTGAGCAACATACCCTGGAGGTTGCTCCATGTAGACGGCCTCCTGAAGATCACTATAAAGGAAGGCATTCTTGATATCCAGCTGGGAAAGGGGCCAGTCTTTGTTGACTGCCACAGAGAGAAGGACCCGTATAGTACTGAGACGAGCCACGGGAGAGAAGGTGTCAAAGTAATCAACCTCATAGGTTTGAGTAAAGCCCTTAGCCACCAGACGAGCTTTGTAACGGTTTACAGTGCCATCTGGGCCAAACTTGACTACAAAGACCCATCGACAGCCAACAACATCTGTATCAAGAGGAGGAGGGACAAGAGTCCAGGTACCCCGCTCTGTGAGGGTCGCCATTTCCTCATCCATGGCCAGCTTCCAGTGAGGAATGGCAAGGGCCTCCTGGTTGGAACGAGGTGTGGTAGTAGCAGAGATAGCCAGCGCAAAGGCCCTGCAAGAAGGGGTAAGACGATCATATGAAACAACAGCAGCAAGGGGGTGTAGGGTACACGTCCGCACCCCTTTGCGAAGAGCTACAGGAAGATCCAGGTCGGCAGGCTCCTCGGCATCCAGAGTATCCGTGGCAGAGAGAGCTGGCCCGGGAGGAGAGAGCGACGGCGGCGGAGATGAGGGAGATGGAGGCGGAGAGAGAGGCGGAGGGAGAGGAGTGGGCGGAGACGGAGGAGGAGCGGATATCGCAGTAGGAGACGAGGGAACGAACGGAATAACAGGAGAATCCGAGGTGGGAGGAAGAGAAGAGGAGTCATCCGAGAAGTAGGAGGCATTCTCGAAGAAGGTAACGTCAGCGGAGACAAACTGTTTACGAAGAACAGGATCAAAGCAGCAGTAGCCTTTCTGAGTGACCGAGTACCCCAGAAAAACACATTTGGTGGAGCGAGGGGAGAGCTTATCACGGGTGGCAGATGGGACATGCACAAAAGCAGTGCACCCAAAGATTCGGAGAGGGAGAGGAAAAGGCTCCTTGCCAGGATAAAGGATGGAAAAAGGGGTTTTTCCCTGAAGAACGGAGGAGGGAATGCGATTGATGAGATAGCAAGCAAGAAGAACAGCATAGCCCCAATATGAGCGAGGGACATGCATTTGAGTCATTAATGTGCGAGCAACATCGAGGAGGTGACGGTTTTTGCGTTCCGCCACCCCATTTTGTTGGGATGTATAGACACAACTTGTCTGATGAATAACGCCATGTTGAACACAGAAAGAGGTAAAAGCATGACTTAAGTATTCTTTTGCATTATCAGAGCGAAAAGTTTTAACACTGACACCAAACTGATTTTTGATTAAATGATAAAAGGAGGTCCATACATTAAAAAGTTCAGAGCGATCTCGTAAGAGATACACCCAAGTACATCTAGAAAAATCATCAATAAAAGTTACAAAATAAGAACTACCCCGACCAATAGTAAGGGTAGGAGCAGGTCCCCAGATATCGGAGTGGACTAGATCAAACGGACGGGTAGAGCCCCGTCCTTGCTTCGGCGGGAAGGAGGAACGATGATGCTTGCCAAGTTGACATGCTTCGCAGTGGAGAGGAGTAGTGGAGGGAGGGAGGTGGGGCAGAAGCTGATGCAGAAGCCGTGGTGGAGGATGACCGAGACGGAGATGCCACTGGAGAAGATACGTACAAGAAGAAGAGAAGGCGGACAAACCGGAAACGTTGTCGAGGAAGTAGAGGCCGCCGCTCTCAGTCCCAGTAGCAATCGTCCGTTGGGAGCTCGGATCCTGAAAAGAGCAAGAAGATGGAGTAAACGTTACAGAACATTGAAGCTGCTTGCACAAAGAAGTAACCGATAACAGATTGCACGGAAACTTGGGCACATAGAGAGTGTCCTCTAGCCGAAGGGACGGAGTAACATGAACCACTCCCGACCCATGAACCGGGGAGGGAGAACCGTCTGCAATGAGGACCGGGGGCAACCGATCATGCTGTTCGAGGAGAGAGAAGCACTGAGGATTGCCCGTCATATGATTAGTAGCACAGGAGTCGATAAGCCATTTACCTTGAGTGACTACATGGGCACTACCTGATGACGTGACCACGGAAGCAGACGGCTTGGAAGAAGAGGCGGAAGAGTCACCCGAGGGGCGAAGATGGGGATTTTTTGTCCAGCAGCGGTCAAGAGTGTGTCCGGTGCGGCCGCAGTGAGAGCAGAGATAGCGGGAAGAAGGACGTCCGCCAGACTGATGACTGCGGCTACCAGAGCCACTCCGCTGAGTTTGATGAGCATAGTTATCCGGAGGAGAAGGAGCGGGTAGAAGCGGGCGCTGAAGGAGAGAGGTGACATCGGCGATGCGTGCAGCGGTGGCATCTAAGGTAGGAGATTCCGCCTCACCCAGAATTTGTTGGCGGATCATGTCATAAGTGTCAGGAAGACGGAGCAGATAACACACAACCAGAAGCTCCTGGAAGTGCTTGTGTTGTTGAGCCAGATCCGCAGAAAAGGGGCGATTCTGAAGAATCTCAGCCCCAAGAGCTTGAACTTGTTGGTAGGCAGCAGCAGGAGATAAGGTAGGCCGGGCAAAGAGGTCCGCATACAACGTATAGATGCGGGACGTCTGAGCCCCTTTGGAATACAAAGCAGCAAGATGAAGCCAAGCGGCCTTCACCGTCTCATCATGACGGATGACGGGAAGGCATTCATCGGATAGACTGTTAGCGAGCCAAGTACGCACAAGAGCGTCACTCGCATCCCAGTCATCAAAGAGAGGGGAAGTGGTAGGAGGAGGGTCATCAACGAGATGGTGGCGTTTGCGTTGCGAGCGAAGGAGAAAGGTGAAAGAGACGCTCCAATCCGGGTAGTTGGAGCCGACAAGCTTGGAAACGGTGCCAAGGTTCCCGGAAGGAGTAGGAGGAGGAGCCGGATTGGCTACAGGGGTGGCGGCAGGAGTGGTGGCAGTAGAAGCATCAGAAAGAGCCATAAGAGCAAACAACAGGAAGCCGCGCGGTTAGAAAACAGGCCGCGCGGATAGGCAGAAGAGGAACTGCAGCGGTCAGGATGTCAGACACCAGCGGCCAGAGAGACCACGACCAAGCCGCAGTAACAAGCAAAGGGGAAGAAGTCGAGCGGCAAGCAGACAGTCCGCTCGAACAGAAGCACAAGAGAGGGCAAGGCACACGGCAATAGGTCGCGGCGAACAAGGCGACAGATCGCAGTGAACAAGGCAACAGGTCGCGCACACAGAGGGCAACGACAAGGAGACCGCGCGGACAGGGCGCAAGCCAGAGAAGCAAGCCGCGCGGACAGAGAGAAGTACAGAATCATGAGGAAAGGATCGATTCCTCTGATACCATGTAAGAAGCGAACTAAAACAAGCCGGAAATGGTATAACTGAAATTTTATTATCAGAAAAAAAGGTGTCTATTACAAAGGTATGGCCTCCCTTATATAGAATGGAGGAGAGAAGAGAGAATACAAATAAGAGATGTGGGACTAAAACTATACAAAAGAATCTGGGCGGCTAGAACAACAGACCGGAACAAGCCGCGCGGTTAGACAGAAGGGCTAACCGCTCGGCCACTGCCAGAGAGAGAGACAAGCCGCCAAGGGAGACCGTTAGACCGCCCGGTCTCCTAGTCGCCAGTAACAGACCGCTAGACCGCTTGGACCTCAGACCTCAACGCAGCAACCAACCCGCTGGAGGCAAAACGCCAGACCGCCCGGTCAATAACCCGCCAAGCCAGACCGACAGACCGCCCGGTCTCAACTTCAACATATTACCACTAGGGTTATGCCTCTGTTAGCCTCGATGAATAAGCCTATTGAGATAGTGATTGTTACCTCTGAGGATGCTGATGTTGATATACTATCTCTGGATTTCGAGGATGATCCCGTAGGTGAGAGTATTCTTGCATGTGCGTTAGTTTCCGACGATTCTGATGCGTCTGAGTCTGAGGGAATCCCTAGTGATTTAGAAGATGATGTATGAGATGATTACAACCCGATCTGTGAGAGTATTGTGATGCCTATTATTTGCCCTACTAACGTTGTGCCTGATCACCCTAGTATTGAGAGCCCTCTCTAGGCTATGATCCCCATCGTATTAGAGCCTACAACTACACCGACTGAGATTATGTCTGAGTTTTCTGAGAAAACTGAGAGTGAGGATGTTCCTATTGATCTTGTGGATGAGTTACCATTTGAGGGAAGGGTAAGTTTGAACGATTCTGTTGTTGTATACCTGGATGAGAGTCCGTTGATGTCATCACCGTTGGGTGAAAGTTTTATTGATTCAAATTTTATCCCAGGTTTGATTTTTCTGACCTTTCCCCTAGTTATTTACCCATATTCGTTGAATTTTTAGGTTGCGGAACCGGTATACCTAGTCTGAGTTGTTGTGTCACGCCCACCTTATTAGTTCCTACTGTAACGTTGACACCACGTGTAGATATTATTATATTGAGTGCATTAGTATTTGGACTTTTCACCGGACCTCATAAATATGACTACACGTCACTTTTGACAGATCATTTTTCTGCGTGCCCGTCTACGGTTCCGTCCCCTGCTATGAATGATTCTGTTTCGTCAGTGATTGTGCCTCTAGATGTGGTGGCCCCTAGATATACTTATATCCCACACCCGGCTGAACGCATTTACCCACCGCCTTTTGATGACCCTCATTTTCCCACGCTAGTGACTATAGTTGGGTCCCCTGAGTTGTATCTGTACAACCCCGTATTCGTAGAGTGGGGGTCCTCCAGCAGGCGCAAGGGGGATGAAGTATTTGCCTCCCTCCCGGCTCGTCGGGCCAGCCCCCCCGGCTCGTCAGGCCAGCCCCCCCGGCTAGTCAGGCCAGCCCCCCCGGCTCGTCAGGCCAGCCCCCCCGGCTCGTCAGGCCAGCCCCCCGGCTCGTCAGGCCAGCCCCCCCGGCTCGTCAGGCCAGCCCCCCCGGCTCGTCAGGCCAGCCCCCCCGGCTCGTCAGGCCAGCCCCCCCGGCTCGTCAGGCCAGCCCCCCCGGCTCGTCAGGCCAGCCCCCCCGGCTCGTCAGGCCAGCCCCCCCGGCTCGTCAGGCCAGCCCCCCCGGCTCGTCAGGCCAGCCCCCCCGGCTCGTCAGGCCAGCCCCCCGGCTCGTCAGGCCAGCCCCACCGGCTCGTCAGGCCAGCCCCCCCGGCTCGTCAGGCCAGCCCCCCCGGCTCGTCAGGCCAGCCCCCCCGGCTCGTCAGGCCAGCCCCCCCGGCTCGTCAGGCCAGCCCCCCCGGCTCGTCAGGCCAGCCCCCCCGGCTCGTCAGGCCAGCCCTCCCCGGCTCGTCAGGCCAGCCCCCCCGGCTCGTCAGGCCAGCCCCCCCGGCTCGTCAGGCCAGCCCCCCGGCTCGTCAGGCCAGCCATCCCGGCTCGCCAAGCCAGCGTCTCGCCTTGTCGCCTGCTCGCCCGGCTTGAGGGGCTACCCCTAGTGGACTGCTTTTAGCTATTTAGAACAGCGGGATTTGGCTGTTGGCAGACCAATCCGGGGGCATTTTGGTCCTTTTACCCTCAGGACTTGGAAAAACTATAAATAGACCCCCATGGGTGCCTTTGGAGAGGATGAGTTTTCTTGCCTCCTCCTCCCTTAGCATCTTCTTGGTAGAGTAGAGAGAGCTCTCCAAGGCGCCCAAGCCTAGCTCCTTGGTAAGGGAGGGGAAGAGTTCTTGTAACCTTCCGGGTGTGTGGTGGGACCTCCGCGCTAGAGCCGAGGGTCTGTTCCTAGTTTCTCAAGTCTCTGGTCCGTGACATTCTTCTGAGTGTAGTAGGTGTGAGGTCACCCCTTCCCCAAGGGTCGAACTCCACAGAGACCGCTTTTTCGGTTTCAACATTTTGGTGCGGTGAGCGTGGAAAGTGACCAGCACAGAAGATCTCGGGAGAGTGTCATGGCTGGGGATCAGGGAGGTAGTGATGACCTCGGTGGTCTCCCCCACCTAGGACCCTTTGTAGGAAGGGAGGAGTTCATGGCTTCCATCGAAGGCATCATGGGGATGCTTAGAAGCATTGCCCCTCGGGCTGACAACTCAACCCCCACCCCCCAGGGACTAGCTCCCAGGGGTCTCGGCGAGCCAACCCAGAGTGGTCTCGGCGAGCTGGCTCCCAGGGGGCAAGGCGAGATCACCCCAGCAGGGGGAGAAGTGAGTATGCTGGATAGGAGGCCTGGGAAGGAGAGGATGGTAGAAGGGGTTGAGCGGGACCTCTCAGGCCGGGAGCTGTTCCCCAGCCCGGCGAGAGCTAGCCCCCCATGCGAGCAGGTCACGCGAGTGGCGGTGGCGAGAGCTCCCCTTAGGGGGTCACCCTTCAGCGAGCTGATCATCTCAGCTCCCGTTCCCGAGGGGTTCAGGGAACTTGACAAGGCATACTACACCGGGAAGGACGACCCCATCCAGCACTTACAGTGGTTCGAGGATGCCGTCTCCATCATACCAATGATGGATGCCTTCAAGTGTCGCCTCTTTGCGATCACGTTGAAGGAGAAGGCAAGGGACTGGTTCCATCAACTCCCTCCAAGGTCCATCTTCGGGTTTGAAGACTTGAGCCGGAGCTTTCAGCTTCGCTTCTCCACCTCCAAGAAGAGGAAGAAAGGTCCTGAGTCCCTCTTCCTGATAAAGCAAAGGGCCGAGGAGTCGCTGGCCCATTACGTTGACAGGTTCCAGGAGGAGGTCCTTAACATCCAAGAGGTGTCAGGGTATGCCCTCCAGATGGCATTCACGGTGGGGTTGCGTGAAGGGTTCTTCAAGATGAGCTTGACTCGGAAGACCCCTCTTTCCTTCGAGGAGCTGATGGAAAGGGCGGCAGAGGAGATAGCCATGGAGGCAGCCAACCCGGCCTTTGTAAAAAAGTTAGCTAAGTTGACGGAGGTGGAGTCGAAAGAGCAAGGTGGCTCAAGGCACCAGGAAGGAAGGCGGAGAGAGGAGCAGAGAGCCCAGGGGTTCCAGAGACAGGAGGGTCCGAAGCCAGGCTGGAGGCAGCAGGGAGGACCCGCCCATGGTCCAGGAAGAGCTCTCATCCAGGATGGGGGGAACTTTCATGGGGGTCAAGGAAGGTTCAACTACCAAAGGCAAGCCCCAAGGCAACTCCTACCCCCACCGCAGCAAGCCTTGGCAATAGGCGAAGGAAGAAGAGGCAACGGGAGAGATCGCCGAGTCCGCCGAAGGAGGCTGGTAGAAGAAGCATTGCCGTACTGTGACTACCACCAGGTGGAGGGGCACGCGACGGCTACCTGCCCCGAATTCCTGGAGGTGAGAGGAGCGAGAGGTCAAGCCCAGCAACCACCCCCGAGGCAGATCGAAGCCCCGCCCCAAGCCAGGGAGGAAGACAGATGTGAGGATCGGGTCGACGTGGGCACCCGGGGAAGGATCGGTTGATGCAAGAGGCGAAGGAGCCTCGCCTCAATAGGATCTTGTATTTTTTATTATGTTGTACTGATTCTAGCCCCCGACCCACTGAGTCGGGAGAGGTCATGTAACCCATCTTTCTTCCTCATTTGAGGATGTTGAATTTGGCAAGGTTTTTGTTGAGACGCCTAGTCCCACCTCCCGATGAAGGTCCCGCTGTCAGGCTCCCACTAGCTGGCAGGTCAGGCGTACCTCTCGTGGAAGCCAAGTTCCTTTGCCCCGTTGACGGTCCCGCTGTCAGGCTCCCACTAGATGGCAGGTCAGGCGTACCTCTAGTGGAAGCCCAAGTTCCTTTGCTCCGATGACGGTCCCGCTGTCAGGCTCCCACTAGCTGGCAGGTCAGGCGTACCTCTCGTGGAAGCCAAGTTCCTTTGCTCCGATGACGGTCCCGCTGTCAGGCTCCCACTAGCTGGCAGGTCAGGCGTACCTCTCGTGGAAGCCCCAAGTCCTTAGCTCCGATGATGGTCCCGCTGTCAGGCTCTCACTAGCTGACAGGTCAGGCGTACCTCTCGTGGAAGCCCAAGTTCCTTTGCTCTGATGACGGTCCCGCTGTCAGGCTCCCACTAGCTGGCAGGGCAGGCGTACCTCTCGTGGAAGTCCAAGTTCCTTTGCTCCGATGACGGTCCCGCTGTCAGGCTCCCACTAGCTGGCAGGTCAGGCGTACCTCTCGTGGAAGCCAAGTTCCTTTGCCCCGTTGACGGTCCCGCTGTCAGGCTCCCACTAGATGGCAGGTCAGGCGTACCTCTCGTGGAAGCCCAAGTTCCTTTGCTCCGATGACGGTCCCGCTGTCAGGCTCCCACTAGCTGGCAGGTCAGGCGTACCTCTCGTGGAAGCCAAGTTCCTTTGCTCCGATGACGGTCCCGCTGTCAGGCTCCCACTAGCTGGCAGGTCAGGCGTACCTCTCGTGGAAGCCCAAGTTCCTTTGCTCCGATGACGGTCCCGCTGTCAGGCTCCCACTAGCTGACAGGTCAGGCGTACCTCTCGTGAAAGCCAAGTTCCTTTGCCCCGTTGACGGTCCCGCTGTCAGGCTCCCACTAGATGGCAGGTCAGGCGTACCTCTCGTGGAAGCCCAAGTTCCTTTGCTCCGATGACGGTCCCGCTGTCAGGCTCCCACTAGCTGGCAGGTCAGGCGTACCTCTCGTGGAAGCCAAGTTCCTTTGCTCCGATGACGGTCCCGCTGTCAGGCTCCCACTAGGTGGCAGGTCAGGCGTACCTCTCGTGGAAGCCCAAGTTCCTTTGCTCCGATGACGGTCCCGCTGTCAGGCTCCCACTAGCTGGCAGGTCAGGCGTACCTCTCGTGGAAGCCAAGTTCCTTTGCTCCGATGACGGTCCCGCTGTCAGGCTCCCACTAGCTGGCAGGTCAGGCGTACCTCTCATGGAAGCCAAGTTCCTTTGCTCCGATGACGGTCCCGCTGTCAGGCTCCCACTAGATGGCAGGTCAGGCGTACCTCTCGTGGAAGCCCAAGTTCCTTTGCTCCGATGATGGTCCCGCTGTCAGGCTCCCACTAGCTCGCAGGTCAGGCGTACCTCTCGTGGAAGCCAAGTTCCTTTGCTCTGATGACGGTCCCGCTGTCAGGCTCCCACTAGCTGGCAGGTCAGGCGTACCTCTCGTGGAAGCCCAAGTTCCTTTACTCCGATGACGGTCCCGCTGTCAGGCTCCCACTAGCTGGCAGGTCAGGCGTACCTCTCGTGGAAGCCAAGTTCCTTTGCTCCGATGACGGTCCCGCTGTCAGGCTCCCACTAGCTGGCAGGTCAGGCGTACCTCTCGTGGAAGCCCAAGTTCCTTTGCTCCGATGACGGTCCCGCTGTCAGGCTCCCACTAGCTGGCAGGTCAGGCGTACCTCTCGTGGAAGCCCAAGTTCCTTTGCTCCGATGACGGTCCCGCTGTCAGGCTCCCACTAGCTGGTAGGTAGGGCGTACCTCTCGTGGATACCCAAGAATTTTCACCCCGAGGCTGTCTCGTCACCTAGGCTCCCATCAGCTGGCGTGACAGGTTGACCTCTCAGAGAGGCTAAGTATTTTTTCGACCGTGCAAGAAAGGTCCACTCAGCGAATACGTTGCATGGGTTGGATGTTTCTTTCCGAGCTTGTGCCAACCTCGAAAAGAGCGGGGATTGTGTACAACCCCGTATTCGCAGAGTGGGGGTCCTCCAGCAGGCGCAAGGGGGATGAAGTATTTGCCTCCCTCCCGGCTCGTCGGGCCAGCCCCCCCCCGGCTCGTCAGGCCAGCCCCCCCCCGGCTCGTCAGGACAGCCCCCCCCCCCCCGGCTCGTCAGGCCAGCCCCCCCCCCCCCCCCCCCCCCCGGCTCGTCAGGCCAGCCCCCCCGGCTCGTCAGGCCAGCCCCCCCGGCTCGTCAGGACAGCCCCCCCCCCCCCGGCTCGTCAGGCCAGTCCCCCCGGCTCGTCAGGCCAGCCCCCCCGGCTCGTCAGGCCAGCCCCCCCGGCTCGTCAGGCCAGCCCCCCCGGCTCGTCAGGCCAGCCCCCCCGGCTCGTCAGGCCAGCCCCCCCGGCTCGTCAGGCCAGCCCTCCCCGGCTCGTCAGGCCAGCCCCCCCGGCTCGTCAGGCCAGCCCCCCCGGCTCGTCAGGCCAGCCCCCCCGGCTCGTCAGGCCAGCCCCCCCGGCTCGTCAGGCCAGCCCCCCCCCGGCTCGTCAGGCCAGCCCCCCCCCCCCCCCCGGCTCGTCAGGCCAGCCCCCCCCCCGGCTCGTCAGGCCAGCCCCCCGGCTCGTCAGGCCAGCCCCCCCCGGCTCGTCAGGCCAGCCCCCCCGGCTCGTCAGGCCAGCCATCCCGGCTCGCCAAGCCGGCGTCTCGCCTTGTCGCCTGCTCGCCCGGCTTGAGGGGCTGCCCCTAGTGGACTGCTTTTAGCTATTTAGAACAGCGGGATTTGGCTGTTGGCAGACCAATCCGGGGGCATTTTGGTCCTTTTACCCTCAGGACTTGGAAAAACTATAAATAGACCCCCATGGGTGCCTTTGGAGAGGATGAGTTTTCTTGCCTCCTCCTCCCTTAGCATCTTCTTGGTAGAGTAGAGAGAGCTCTCCAAGGCGCCCAAGCCTAGCTCCTTGGTAAGGGAGGGGAAGAGTTCTTGTAACCTTCCGGGTGTGTGGTGGGACCTCCACGCTAGAGCCGAGGGTCTGTTCCTAGTTTCTCAAGTCTCTGGTCCGTGACATTCTTCTGAGTGTAGTAGGTGTGAGGTCACCCCTTCCCCAAGGGTCGAACTCCACAGAGACCGGTTTTTCGGTTTCAACAGTATCGCTCGCACATCCTTTCACATTCGGGAGCGTTCATTTCTGTTGTTTATGATGCGCGGTGCACCTTGGCATATCTTCATGCCAATCGTGAAAATATTAAAATTAAAATCAAGACTACTATTTTGGAGCCCATGAAATTCTTCCCTGATTACAAAGCTCCCATGCCACCTGACTTAACCCCCTTATCCTCTGTATTTGGGTCTAGTCATGTAGCACATCGATTCTCTCCTCATGTATCTTAGACATTAGTATCTCACCTTAAGTTATGTCGCACGCACTTCCACTCCTTTCAGATACTGTCCGACACAAGAGCTGCAAGCTCCATTAATAAATTAATAGGTAGGAACACCGACTCATCCATAATTATGAAGAACGTCGGATTTTATGCTTTAATTTTAGATTTTTATATCGCACAGGGTGTTTCACTTTATTTCAAATTTCCGGACTTTTTATTGTACGTATATGTTTCACCTGAGTGCATTTCTCCGTCGTTTCTTCCTACCACTAAATATTCTTTTGGGTTGGGGAGTGTTAGTACTGTCGTGTCTATTTTTCACGTTGACTCCTTGGTTCTTGAACCGGATGGTAAGATGTTAGTTTTATTTCTTTTGCTTGACACTCTTTCGAGTTTCCTTGGAAGAATTGTTGTTTCTTTGCTAGACAGGTTCTCAGTGCTGATGGATGTACATGTTACTACGACACGGATAGCAGGGCCAGATTTTCCCCATGTTGCAGCTGCTTTTGACGGTTCTCCCCCCATGTGCCACTCATCGGTGATGAGTACTTTTCAGTGGGGGAGGATTGATGGAGACGTTGTTGATGCGGCCGCCATTGATCCCCGTCGGAGAGAGTTCGTGGATTGGGACGATCGTTGCCGCAAGCTCGAGGATGGCTTTTCTTCCACGACGTCACATCCACCTCCACAACATGTTTTGCTCGACGTCCGCCGTCATTTTATGAAAATATATAATTATAAATTAAATAATTATAATTATATATTTTTAGTAATTTTTTTATTTAAGCAATTTTATTTCAAGCATCTTTATGTTTATTGCATTTAAATAATTCACGTATTAAGATGAGTGCTTATAATCATCATAAGTTGTTTTTATTATTTCATTTCTTGTATTATGATGGGTGTTTATAACCATCATAATTTTCATTTTGAATTTTGAATTTTGAATATTGATTGGAGGGAGATTGAGTTGTGTAGGTTATATATAGTCATGTTATGAAGGATTAATTATTGAATGAAAAAAAGAATTTGAAATCCCCTAAAATTTTTCTTGAGATCTTTTCCCCCTCCTTCCTTCTCCAAATTTTTCCCCTTCTCATCCTTCCCCCTCTTTGGTCGTCGGCCACCCATCTCTTTTCCCTCTCTAGTTCGCCCCCCCTCTCTCCCTCTTCTTCCTTTTGCTAATCTCGGCCACCTCACTTTGTCTCTCTCCACTTTCCTAATATAGGATACAACAAATTTTCTCTCACTCCAAAGGTTGCAAAAGGAAGAATGACTCGCGTCTTCAACGTCCGGAGCGGATCCGTGGGTTTGCGTGAAAATAGAAAAATTATCCACCGTCGTGAGCGATTCCTCCACTCATCTTGTGGATGGACTTCTCGAGATTGGGTAACAATATACTGAAACCTCTTTGTGTGATTTCTTCTTTATTATTTGTGAGGTATTGGTGGAATTAGAAAGCTAGTAATAGGTCCTGATTTATATTGAATGTTGTGCGTATTTTTAAAATCTAATTTTGAAGCATTATTATTCCGAATATTCTCGCGTAAGTTGGAGCGGGTAGATTTCGTGAACACTAGAAGAAATCGGGTTCATCACCTTTGATTTCTTCTTGAGTTCGGGTAATTTGGTATACCCTCTTATTAATTAATTTTGGGGATTATTTTGGACTTAGTTTTAAATCACTAATTTAGTCCGGATAATCTTGTATTGGCCTTGTGAATGTTTGCGCGTAATTTAGTTTGACTTGCTAATTGTCCGGATCGGGTGGGTCCTTTTCACTTGAGCGAACATTGGCATATAGCCCTTGTTCAATCTAAAATAAGGGGTAACGTCCTTTTGCGTTGATTAATTGGATAATATTGAAAGTGTGTCATTAACTTCTTGGATATCCGATAGTGCTAAGTAGAAAAACCGCGCGCTAGATTATTTTAGTTTAATGGGCAAATCTAAGAACGCATAGTATAATCCGTTGAAACCTTGGGCCTGCATCATGGCCCGCCATCCAGGTGTTGGATGGAGTGCCTCCCGGGCGCACCCGGGTTGGCTCCTGGCATGGGTGCAGGGGAACTCCATAGTACGGTTTAGTGCAAGGGAGTCGGGTTGGCTCCGGGCATGAGTACAGGGGAGTTCCGGGCACGGTTTAAGTGCGAGAGAGCCATGCGAACAGTTTGACCGGTCCTGCTAAAATAAAAATAAAGGAATTGGTAGCGCCCTTCCTAACACTCCGGGGTTTTGGGAGAGTTGGTAGGCGTCATTCCTAACCGTGTGATCGATCTCCACCTTGACGCCTTATGCAACAAACTCCACCTCAAACTTAGATCTCCCCTACCAGCGACTATGAACCCCCTCTCCTTGGGGTCTACAAAATCAAAATGCGCAGATATTAGCCAAGTCCAAGCAGTGTTTGAACTTGACTCCTGTCAGTGGCTTGGTTAGCATATCTGCGATGTTATCCTCCATGGGAACCTTTAGTAACTGAATGTCCTCGCCCGCAACGAACTCTCTCAACTTATGGTAGCGCACATCAATGTGTTTTGTCATGGCATGATAGACCAGGTCTTTGGCTAGACAAATCGCAGTTTGACTATCATAATGCAGTTTTACCGCCTCTTGAGAAATCTTGAGCTCCTTTGTGAGGCCTTTAAGCCAGATGGCTTACTTGTCTGCTTCCACTGCAGCGATGTACTCTGCCTCTGTCGTGGATAAGGCCACGATGTCTTGGAGGGTAGCTTTCCAACTGATGGGACCTCCACCTAGAATGAAGATGTACCCGGAAGTAGATCTTCTCCTATCGAGGTCACCGGCGTAGTCGGAGTCAACGTATCCCTCTAACATTCCAGCACCTTCACTCTTCTTAAATACTAGACCGACGTCTGGCATTCCATCCAGGTACCGCAGAATCCATTTGACAGCTTTCCAGTGCTGTCGTCCTGGATTTCTCATATATCTACTGACCACGCTCACAGCTTGAGCGATATCGGGTCTGGTGCAGATCATCGCATACATCAAGCATCCGACTGCACTCGCATAGGGCACACTTAGCATCTTCTGGTGTTCTTCCACGGTCTTAGGACACAGTTGAGATGATAATCTGAACTGTTGTCCAAGAGGAGTGGTGACGTACTTGGATTCCGTCATACTAAATTTCTCCAGAACCTTCTTGATGTAGCCAATCTGAGAAAGCTGGAGTGTGTCACGCTTTCTATCCCGCTTGATCTCCATACCGAGAATCTTCTGAGCATGAGCGAGATCTGTCATCTCAAACTCAGCGCGCAACTGCTGCTTTAGCAGTTGAATTTCTCGGGATGACTTACACGCAATCAGCATATATAGCATCAAAATGTACCCATTTGCTAGGAACTTAAAATAGACACAACTGTCGTACTGGCTTCTGGTGAAACCAAGTGAAGCCATAAATACGTAAAACCTTCTGTTCCACATACGTGGAGACTGCTTCAGACTGTAGAGGGATCTGTTCAGCTTGCACACCTTTTTCATGTTGGTGGGTTTGATGAACCCCTCAGGCTGAAGATATAAATCACCTCCTCTAGCAGACCGTGAATAATGTTGTCTTCGCGTCCAACTGCTCCAGCTCCATGTCATGCAGTACTACTAGGGCTAGTAGCAAGCGTATGGAGCAATGCTTAACTACAGGTCAGAAGATTTCGTCGAAATCGACTCCTTTCCTCTGTGAGAATCCCTTCGCAACGAATCTCGCCTTATATATCAATAGGTCCTTTCCGGAAGTGGACTCCTTCTTCCTAAATATCCACTTGGAGCTAAAAGCCTTGACTCGTTTAGGTAAATCGACAAGCTCCCAAGTTTGGTTCTTCTGAAGAGAGTCCATCTCTTCCTGCATCGCAGCCATCCACTGAGAGTTGTCACTGCTCTCTATAACTTCACGATAAGACCTAGGATCGGAGGATATCACCTGAAAAGCGTATGCTACAGTATCCTGTAGCCTTAGAGTTAGTCTGATTTCTCTCCTCGCCCTCTCTCTGGCAATGGAGTATGGCTCCACTCCAGTGGGTTGCTCTGGATCAGCATCCTTCGGGTCGGAGGGATCATTTTGATCGTCAGCCTGGTCGTTTGCTTCAAGCTCCACCTCTAGTAGCGCAGCTGGAGTCTTCTCCACCTCTTTGGACTGAGGTTGAGACTTATTTATCATAGAAGCCTCGTCGAAGATCACATCGCGTTTGATCTCTACCTTCTTCGAGTCGGGGTTCCACAGCTTGAACACCTTGGTGTCGGCCTTTCGGCCCAGATAGACGCACCTCTTGGACTTAGCATCGAGCTTCATCCTCTCTGAGTCATGTACAAAGGTGTACATGGGACAACCGAAGATGTAGATATCAGAATAGTCGACCGGTTTGCCTAGCCAAACCTCCTTCTAATACCAATTGTTGTGCAATCGGCACCGAATCCGCGACTACGGTGGTTTGCCGCGGTGAAAGTGAGGTGATAAGTTGTAAACTACTCTAGAGGGGGGGTGAATAGAGTATTCAAATTTTATGAATAACTAGTCAGCTCTCTTGGAGTTTATTTGCGGAATAAAATAATCTGATACTTGAACCCTAAGAGCCTAACACAGTGACGTGCACAAGTGAGAGAGTTAACTGAAATTTCAGTTTAACTATAAACCTATCACAGCAACTAGCAATCCTAGGTAGTTCTATCACAGCCACAGAATAAACAATTAAACAAAAACAGCCAGAGAGACACAGGATATATAGTGGTTCCCTCTTAATAGGTACTCCACTCTTCTACCACCCTGGTAGGAATCCACTACAGGTTTTTGCTAAGGTGCCCTGCCACCAATGATCTGATTCAGGTAGATCAAACAAACCCTTTGAGCTTTTGATAAGGATGCTCAACCACAAGTTGTTGATAAGGTGCCCTGTCACTAATGTTCACTTTTGAAGAGGTGTGAAAACTCTTTTACAAGGGGTTGAGAGGGTTAGATTGTCTTCTCTGTTATTAATACAGATTAGAGAAGACTTGTGGATTCTCTAAAGAATCAAAGTCTCCCCCTGGCTCAGTGGAAGTCCAGGGAAAGCCTTTGCTTCAGGATGAAGGAGTTTCAGATATACTGAAACTAAATCCTCAGAGATCTGTAGACTGATTTTTATCAGGTCTTCAGATTCTGGAGCACGTGAAGCAGATCTGGAGCTCTTTCTGAAGTCTTGAAAACTCTAAGCAGATGCTCAGGAGACTTGAGAAAGAAAGAAATTGCTCTGGGTTTTTTTTTTTCTTCAGGGGAGCTTTTCTTCTTCTGATTGTGAGATGGTGAAGAGTTGCTCTGGAGATGCTTGAGAGAATGCAGCACTAAGAAAAAAATCTCTCTGTATCTGTAACTTCTTATTTTTCTGAGAAAAAATCTCTCTTAATATGTCTTCTCATTTTTTTCTTTTGGAACGGCTCTATTGATTTTAATTCTCGAGCCCTGCAACAGATTATCTCAAAATAGAATATAGCAATAGGAATAGAATGACCTATTAGCTTACTGTCAGTCCCAATAAGGAATTAAATGAATAGGAAAATATCTCAGCATAAAGACTTATCATTCTTGGAAATAGCATACACCACCAACGGCTAGAATACAGCCTGACAATATATTTTGTATAATAAGACAAAAATGCTTTATCAAAATACGAAATCCCGAAATTTATGCTTAACATATTTGGTAATTAATTCATTTGAATTTAAGCCATAAATTAGCAAAAACAATCTTCAGAAAATCTTTCTAACCACACGCTAAAACACTTGGAAATAAACCAAGGAATAAAATAAGTGCAAATTGTTAAAGGCAGACAGAAAGCGTCGAACGACCCTCGAAGATCGTCGAACGACGCACGGAGATCGTCGAACTATCGGGCAGATAGTCGAACGATCCAGATAGTCGACCTATCGAAGAAGATAGTCGAACTACCCCGGCAGATAGTCGAACTATCAGAGCAGATAGTCGAACTATCAGATAGTCGATCTATCTTGGACAGATAGTCGAACTATCAAGCGCACAGAGATAGTCGATCTATCGGGCAGATAGTCGACCTACCTCAGAAAACAGATAGTCGATCTATCAACAGGTAGTCGAACTATCAAAACAAACCAGATAGTCGATCTATCAGCAGATAGTCGAACTATCAGATAGTCGAACTATCAGGACAGATAGTCGAACTATCAAAGACAACAGATAGTCGAACTATCAACAGATAGTCGAACTATCAAGACGAAACAGATAGTCGATCTATCAGAACAGATAGTCGAACTACCTCGCCAAGCAGATAGTCGAACTATCAACGCAAAACAGATAGTCGACCTATCAACAGATAGTCGAACTATCAGATAGTCGAACTATCAGAACAGATAGTCGAACTATCAACGCAGACAAAGCGTCGACCAACTGATAGACGATCGTCGATCAGCCGATAGACGATAGTCGAGCGGCGTTCGACTATAGTCGAACGAAAAACTACTTAACCAAATTCTCAATCTGGAAAAGTGAGGACTCTACAGCTAGACTTCTAACCATTGACCATAGATATTTCTTGGGTCAAGGGACTAACAAAGGCAAGACTAAACTCAAATCAAAACTAGGGTACCAACACGCGGATATGCAACGGAAGATAATTATTTGAGCAATAAGGAAAAATTAAATCCAAAAGTACAAACACAGATGACAAAATATTTACGAGGTTCGGAGCGGGGGCTCCTACATCCTCGGGGAGAGCGCGCTGGTAAAATCATTATAATCACGAGAGGTTACCGATTACACCAAGACCAAACGGCCGTACAAGAGAAAAAAAAAAACAGAAAAACTAGAAATAAACAGAAGTGGGAGCTGTCGCAGTTGTCTTCCTGGTGGCCGTCGCCGCTTCTGCCTTCTCGCTGCTGCAGAACTCGGCCAGAAAAAAATACTGATCCCGTCTGGATCGAGGTTGAGCGCCGCTTTTGCTGCGCGCGTGCTGCCGCCACGCCACCGGAGAGAAACTCCCACTGGTGCGCTATCGCACTGTCGCCGGAAGGGAATTTCTCAAAATATGCCGTTGCTGCTGCCGTTGCCGGAAGGAGAATAAAACTTCACTGCTTCTCTCTGTTTCTCTCTCTAGATCTCTCTAAATTGCTGGTGTTGAAAGTGTATGAAATAGTTGGAATGACAGCCTTTTTTAAGTGTGAATCCCCCCCCCCTCCAAATGAGGAAAAAAGCACGTCAATAGAGAGTCATTGAAGGCGCCAACCATGCATGGATAAATGACAGGCCGGCATGGCTGTGCAAGGTGGCCAAACGGTCCCTCCCCCCGTAAAGCATTCCCATAAAA